>MNCI01033259.1:94195-148847 GCA_015680685.1 Gnetum montanum
AAAATCAGAAAAGTAAAGAAATTTGTAAAACAAAAATGTGTAAAAACAAAAACGTTGTAAAACAAAAATGTATAAAAAAAAAATTGAAAAAGAACTAAGGGCCCCATATGATTAGCATAGGTGGCCATCTCCCCCATGACTGAGTTGTGAGGGAGAGATCCGAAGTAGTGAGCGCCTATTTGAATTTCTAAGCAGTGCCCAACTTCTCCAAATTGATGATCTTAAATTCAGGGTTGGAAGTTGGCGACGCTCACGTTCCAGTGTATCTATGCCACGGTTGTTGGCATGAGTTGCCTCAGTTCGTTCCATGCATATTTGTTTGCCCTTATGAGAAGCTGTCAACCACGGGGTGTCTACTACTTCTTGTGTGGTTGCTACATACAGGCATCTTTGTTGCAGAGTTTCCTGGGCACACCTGTGACATGGAGACATTTCCTCCGTGTCATCACCCGATGAATCACTGTATGTGATGCATGGAACTATCCTCTTCTCGATCTTTCCACATATGTTTATCTTGGAGATTTCCAAGGAAAGATCACGGATCCTAAGGCATGCATCTACTGTGCTTAGCCATGCCCTTCCCATTATAATTGGGAAGTCCCCTTCGTTGTTGTTAACATCGATCACTAGGAAGTCTGCTGGGTAGGACCAACCACACACAGTGGTGATAACGTCCTCCACCAAACCCAATGGGATGGCAATGGACTGGTCTGCCAGCTCCAGTTGAATGTTGCTCTTCTTAAGTTGGGGCAGGTTCCAGGCGTGATACATCTTTCGCGAAATTAAGTTGACTCCGGAACCTGAGTCAAGAAGAGCTCGATGTGGCGCATTCCCAGCGATCTGCAAATGAATAAAGGGACTCCCAGGGTCAGTTAGTTTCCTGGGAAGGTGGCCTACCTTGATCCAGTCAGTTACGGTATGTGTTAGCATAACCGTATGCGTTACATTCCCTTGGACTGAAGGGTGCTCCGAAGTGTTAGTAGTTAGAGGCCTATACATATACCCGTCCGCTTGTTGTTGCGAGAGCCTATCCGGGCTCCTAGTTCTGAAAAAGGGTCTCCTTTTTGTACAGTTATCGCCAGAACTAGTGTCCGGTTGGATATTTACACTCTGAATATTTACAGATCTCGCGGCGTGACGTTGCTGCGGTTGGGTAGGTAATTCCCCTTGCATTGTTGGAGCAGGAGGTGTTATGGGAACTACTTGAGGAAAAGGTGCGGGTGGAGTTAGAGGATGGACAGAATGTGGAATGTCTCCCGGAGGAGAAGGAGTCCTTCTGAAGTACTCCCGAGCGTAGTAGTGACGGCGTGGAGTGTGACTCATAGCGTCACCTGGAGAAACTGGCTGCTGCACATAATAACCATAAGGATCAGGCTGCCGGTAAGGGTATCGATGTGTTGGCTGTGGCATCCCCCATGACTGTGGGTATTGCCACTGCTGATGTTGCTCGATGGGCTGCGGAGGTGTTCCACTTGGATAATACGTCAAGGGTTGGTGGAACTGCCTCGGGTTACCTTGTGGATAAGGTAACCTTCTGGGTGTTTGCCGTTGATTAAGTCTTGGATTTAATGCATACACCCCAGACTCCTGCAGATGTGAGATAATTGGACAACATCCCTTAGGATGGTCATAATAGCAGACCTCACATCCACCGTCATTGTCTGAATCAGAATTTTCAGCCTCATCGGAGTTAGAGATTTTTCCCTTACCCTTGTTATGTGCAGGGTTAAAGTTTCTCCGCTTGTCTTTGCTTTTATCACTACTTTGCTCATCCTTAGACTCTTCTACAATTTTCAGGACTGTTTCTATTCGTGAGTCTAAGGAATCCCACATTTGGTCTACCTTAGCCGATACCTCCGTTGTTAACTTTTGGATCGGCACAGTTTTCCTGTTCACCAACTCTTCGAGTGGTGACTCATCCTCCTCATCACAGAATTTCACTCCCTTCTTACGAAGGGAGGGATCACGGTTGTATTCCTCCGCACTTTCTCTTTTCCGTAGCTCACCCTCTTCTTGCGCTACTTGTTCCA
This sequence comes from Gnetum montanum, assembly GCA_015680685.1. NCBI lineage: Eukaryota > Viridiplantae > Streptophyta > Gnetopsida > Gnetales > Gnetaceae > Gnetum > Gnetum montanum. Next base: position 96,226 of record MNCI01033259.1, read on the forward strand.
ACAATACTTCAACTTCATGGGCTCTTAGTTGGGAGAGTCTCCCTTGGGCGTAAGTCCCAAGAGTTCTTCTCGTTTCATTTCGTAGCCCATCCACGAGGTGGCGAAGTTGATCCCGCTTAGCGTACCCATGGCCCGGGCAACGATGTAGCAATGTGTAGTAACGGGCCATGGCAGCATCCAAGGATTCATGAGCTCCTTGTTTCCAGCCTTGGATCTGCTTACGCAAGTTAGACACTCTGGAGTACGTTTGATATTTGTTGTTGAACAATTCAAGCATCGTACTCCACCTCCTGATGGTTTCCGGTTCTAAGGACCGGTACCAGCTTTCTGCTTCTTTAGTGAGTGTCCTTGGGAACAACTTGAGTTTCTGCCACTCATTGTCTATGTTCTGCAAGGCACAGGCATCGTGGAATGCCTGTAAATGATGTTGAGGATCAGCGTTGTATCCCCCTTCAAAACGTGGGATATTATTTATATCCAAACGCTTGATCCTACTGTCTTTTAAATGCCTTGTGGGAATCCTAACTGCCTCTCTAATATCAAGCATACTTCGGGTTGCGAATAGGGGTTCGTCATGATCATCTCTTTCATGACGTCTGTGATGTCTACGTGGTGGTTCCCTATTCTCCCTACGTCCTTGCCCTTGTCCTAACTCCTCTCGACCTTCCTGTCGAGGCATTTCATCTCTTTTACCTTTACTCTCTGCGTTATGCTCATGGTGGCTGCGCCCAGATGTGGAAGGAGAGTGTGAATGATGAGATGAAGGAGAAGAAGAAGGGGATCCATCACCATGGTGATGTTTCTTACCTTCTCTTCGGCTGCTTGGTCCCCGATCGTTGTGATGATCTAAATTTCTGTCATTAGTGTGAGTGATTGTTCCTGCCGTGAACAGCTGGTGCTCACGGGGATCAGAGCCTAGAATATGTATCGTTGATCTAAGACCCTGATGCCTAACCTCTTCACTAGAGTGAGGAGGAGGAACATCATTTTCTAAGAAACCCGTTGTGAGGGGTTCTTCGTCTCCTATTTCACTAATGATGTGGGGAACCTTGCCCTTCAATAGTGAATGTTGGCTCTCCTGCCTTGCATCCCGAATACGTTGGGCGTTTGTGGGATGATAATCCCTCATGCGATATGTTCCAGCAATGTATTTGGCGAATAAGTCCTGCATGCCAATCTGTGCCAATTCACGGAGAAGCATGTTCGGAACGGATCGATCTGGTGGTAAAACTATATTACCAACCGAATCTCTTCAGCGTAACTGTTCATCCTGATGGAGGGTAAAAGTGTAATCAAGAATATACTTATCGGGATGAGTATAAGTTATCGAATACTGTTTAAAACTTGGCTGATATGGGTTATGCGTATGATGCTAACTTTCTCCTGTATTATCCTTAGGTGAGTTGATTGCATGAGAAGAAGCCATTTCTAATGGTGCGCTAGTTTACCATTATTTATTGTTCTGAATTAACTGATTAATCCTAAGGTTCGTTTTAGGCTCACAATGATGTGAGTGATATCCCTTATGTTTAATTGGCGAAAAAACACTTAGTCCCCGGCAACGGCGCCAATGATGAGTGGCGAGGTACCCCTACACTCCACCATACAAATATGAGCGTACACACACAATTCGGTCGAACTCCACAAACTAAATGCCTTAACGCCACAAGAAACACTTGGGGTTAATCGTTCGTTGTCTTCCCAGGCTTGCTTGTATGTGTCACGATGTATGGTTAAGCAAGTCTAAGGTATGTGATTTTTTTGGTATTTTTAGGTCTATCTTCTATGCTATCAGAGGAAAGGATTGAGAAACTAAGCTAACTCTAACTAAATATCTAAGTCTAAATTAACTAGCGTCAGCATCCGTTCCCACTTGCCGAACACACCCTGAACTATGCAACTGTGGCTTACCAAACGCTAATCGTTACTGGGATCACCACACGTAACGCAAATGCTCGAAGTGATCATACTGAGGCACCTATTTAGCTTAAGTGTGATAAGCAGCCGATTCCTTGATTAGCCGTACACGTCCGTAGACGCTCGTAATCAAGTCGTACTTGAACGCACTAGGAAAGCAGTAAATAAACAACAAAAAAACCATGTACTGCAAGATTTATCCAATCAAGTTCATCTTTATTGCCGTACACAACTTGGGTTCAGGTTTACAAGTTGCTCGAATAAAGAGCCGTTCACTCTAGGACTCCTACTGCGGGCACATGGGAAAAAATTCTAACTCTGGAGTGATCAATCTGCCAGAGCTTCGCTACTTCTAGCCAGGATTGGGAAATGAAGGAAGTGCCACCTCTTATTTATAGATATGGCGGAGAGATGCGATATCGCGTACGTGATATCGCAGGGAAAGACGCGATATCGCGGCACATGCAGGTCGCGTCTCATCAGTATGCTTAAATGTGAGTTAAGGCTTATGATATTTATTTTTGTTTGTATTTTTATATATTTTTATCCTAAGTACATGATGAATAAACAAAGGTTTAATGATTGCCTATTTAACTACTTATCTATTCTAGTGACTAACTATCCTAACATAAGTAGTCATTTCCACTTACTGGACACATCTTGAACTAGTATTAACACTACTGGGTTACCAAGTGATGATTAATGGGCATACCAAATGATAACTACTAGGATTACCAAGTGTTATACGTTATGCTTAAAGTGGTTGTACTTATGTGTTTATGATTAAATACATTAATTACTTAAGAAAAGAAATGTAAATTACATTAAAAGTAAAGTGTGAATAAGAAATGTTAAACTATCCAAGTGCTATAATGAATGTTAAAAACCTCATCTTTATTTCCATTCATGCTAAGGTGTTTAGGTACAAGATGCTCGAATAAGGATCCATATAATCTCTTTAATTCACACAATGAACACTTAGAGGAAAATGTTCTAACTCTAGAGAAAGAAAATTGAAAGAGCTTTACTACAGTATGGACTTAATGTATCATAAATTTGGTTCATGCATACATTTATATAGGCTTTAACTGCATCTACATTAATACATGTCATCATTGTTGACCTTTTGGTATGTCAAAACATTAAGAAAAATGGAGTATAAGAATGTTTGTGTGATTCTTGTGATTGTAGGACAAAGTACATTGGAAACAAAAGAAGTAGATGAGATGACACCTACAAAGCAATGTCAAAATAAAGATCTTAGAGACCAAGATGAAGCCCACATTGATGACAAGAAGTAAACTAGTTTAGACAAAAGGAGAATGTCATCTACAAGGTTTGAAGCGAACATGCAAGAATTCAAAGATCTTGGACAAGGGATGAAGACTTCAAAACTCATCTGATAGGAAAAAAGAAATCCTTAGCATTGAATGATTATTTTCAGAGAAGATGCCTTGTAGAAACAATAGACATCTACTATCAAGTGAAGACATCTTTAAGAAAAAAAAAGACATCTTGGTAGAATTGAAGGCAACTTAGGAGAGGACATCTCTAGAAAATAGAAGACATATTTCTAGAGAGAAAGATGTCTTTCACTAGAGGAAGACATCTTTGCAAAATGAATATCTAATGCAAAAATATGTCTCAGTCTCTAAGAAGACATCTTTCCAAAATGAAGGTCCATTGTAGAAAGACGTCTCAGTTTTGAAGAAGACATCTTCAGTGACCATTAACTAGTTGTTGCATGAATTTTGAGGTGATTTCAGAAAAATATTGGCTATAAGAAGACTTCGTTCATATTGGGGAATATGCAAGAATTGTGTACTATCATTGTAATCATCAAGTAATCATTGTAATCATTGTAAAATATTTTATCTATTGTAATTGGTCAAAGTGAGTTGTACCTTAAAGTGCAAGGATCAATAAACTTAGTTGTTCTCTATTGTTATCCTACAGGGTTGATGTGCTTCTTGTGGGAAGGCATCTTGCTTAAGCTTGTTGGGATCTTGTAGGATTAGGTGTTGGTGTAGCACCACAATACTCTGAAGTAGAGCTCAAGTTGTAAAGGTTGTGGGATCCTGAAAACCACATTCTAAGCTTGTTAGGACCTTGTAGGGTTAAGTGTATTCATAGCATCGAATCACTTAGGAGCAATGCTTAGAGCTTGTATAGGGTGTGATACCCTTCAAACCGCATTTGAGAGCAACAAAGTTCGGAGGTGTGCTTGTGAACTACCCTTTGAGTGTGGACTACCCAAGTTGAGGAACCATGTTAAATTTGGTGTGTGTGCTTTGTCTCAACAAATTTTTATTTTGGAGAACTTATTCATCCCTCCCACCAACTTCTAAGTTCAATGATCCTCAACCATGCATCGATGGGGATACGTCGATGGACCCTTCGACATAGGTTGTATATGATACTTCATCAAGGAGTTCTATTCTTAAGATCCAAAGCCTTCAAATTATGATATTGTACATACCAAACCTTTGAATTCTAGCATTTGAAAACTTGTTAATACCTAAAGTTAAGCTCTACATTGTGAAGGCATCTAATTTTCTATTTAAAACTTTTCAAAAATCTCAAAAATTTAAATCCTTAAGATATATAACATTAAAAATTATTAAAAGAATTTATAAGTAAAATAATTACATTTCTTTAAGATCTCTAAGACATTATTATCATAATCACTTAGGAATGTTAATGCTAGAATTTTCTAGAAATAGGTAAATTTTAAGGAAGATAAAGGGTCAAATATTCATAAACATTACTCAAGAGATAATAATTGATCCTAATTATGATTGTAGATGGAATCCAAAAGAGTTTTAGAGATAGGTGATCCATCTCAAAGAAGGAAAAAGCAATCACAATGTGAATGAGGATAAGAACATGAACTTTCATAGGAGCAAGGGATAAAGCATTAAATTGTACCTATCAAAGAAGAACTTGAACTAAAATTTGTTAAATAGATTTCCAAAATAGAGACAGGGTAGTTTAGACAAAGATAAAATAGCAAGGCAAAGATCCACTCTTGAAGTAACCCTTATAGAAGCCTATCTAAAAAACATTATAATAAAGAAAATCCAAATTTTTTGCTTCAAGAGCTAGGTTTTAGATCCTTCTTGCAGTTTGCACCCAAAGATATCTAAGATCAATTACAAGCATCTCTTATGGACCACCATTTCAAAAAATGGAGAATGGTACTTGGGATACACATATCTCTTTTTAAATAACTGCTAAGGAGATGCAATAGTCAAGATCAAGGATATTAACATCTCTTAGGTAGTGGAAGCCATTGTTGAGACCATAGGAATTACAAATGTAGGGACCAGACTTATAAAAGTATCAACATAATTTTCTATAGAAATAAAAAAAGAATGGACACAAAGGTACTAAAAATTTTATTAGAAGGAGTATAGAGTATTAACCCAAGCAAAAAGGATCTACCTCAGAAATTTTACATTTCATCTTAATCCTATAGTATGACCCAGTAAAGTCACATTCGTTACTACCAAGGCCTATGTAGCACTTGGTGGAAAATTCCTATCCAACTTAATATAGCTTATTTTCATGAAGATTAAAAAAATATTTTAAAGAAAATGAAAAGTAAAAGAAAACACTCCCCTTTTCATACCTCATCTAAAATTTATGTAAAAGGAAAAGAATTTTATATTACTTCAATAATGAACAAAAAGCCACCACTCATGCTTCAAGAGGATGTTCCACCTTCACTGTCATATAGAAGAGAAGTATCTAAAACCTTAGGTGCTAAAGCTAGGGCTAGAAAACCAAAAGCATATCATCTAGTACCTATTAGAGGATTTTAAGACTACCATCTTGCCATAATATATCTCAATGAAGTTGCATAAATTTTTAGTTAAAAACAAGATGAGGTCTCCAATCTTTTTACTACATAAAGAAGTTAGGTCACTATCCAAGTGAATCCTACCACTAGAGAAATTAGAATTACCCTACCTACTAGTGAAATGCTAGAAATACAAGGCAATGGTATGGCCTTCTTAGTGATGTTAGAAGAATGAAATAGATCCATTATAGTAATCATGCCACACAAGGGGTAAGAGATAGTTGTAGAGAGGATGGTCAATAGGGCTTATGAAGTACTGAAAGTTCCTACAACACCAATCCCAAATTTTACTACAATGACAAATATTCAAAGCTCTACAAGATCTGGTTCAAGGAATATGAGCGTAACCCAACAAAATGAGCTATTGGAAAGGCTGGTAAAAGTCAAGATATTAAATCCTAATATCTTTAACATTACAAAAGACATTACCTTAATTTAATCAACACTTACTGAAATGAGGTGCATGCTAATTATTAAAAAGAACAGCTTCAAGAAGATGAAATAATTAGTTAATAATTTAGAGTTGAAGTTGCACAACTCTAATCTCAACTATCAAATCAATTTCTCCACCAACTAGACCTTAGCAAAGATAAAGCCTTTAAATAGTTAAAGGCTAAATAACAATAGGTGAAGATGGAGAACGAGAAGGCCAACTGAAATGCATCCTTGATAAAAATAATATTGAATGAAGTAAATAAGGACCTTTCCATGGTCTGCAAGAAAAATCAGAAGCTTACCAAAGAAAATAGAAGATTGTTGAAGGTCAACAAACAAGAAGAAAAAATGGAAGAATACCTCAAGCATTAATAGGAGTAGTTAGCCAAAGTTAATGCAAATATGCACTAATGATGAGACATCTAGTGATATCTTTATATCTCTATGTAATCCCAGATGCATGAATTTATTTATGTGCTCTTAAACCTATAGTTTGAGCTTGGTTTGGAAGAGGGGTAACGTATACTTAGTGTGCTACCTCACCTAGTGCAATGCCACACTTGGTGCGCTATCACACATGGCATGTTGTCATACCTAGTGTAGCATTGCACTAGTGAGGCACTACTCCTAGTGAATTATCGCACATGATGCACTACTGCACCTAGTATGGTATCATCACTTCAATTACAAACCCAAAAATTATAAATATCCAAGTGGAAAAATTGAAAATTATCTTTCATTTTTAAAGCTTTCTTTAATGTGAAAGCTTCTTTTCCTTCCTTGGCTACTTATGTAATTTATTTTCTTTGGTATTTTTGAGTCATCATTTTACCATGTAGTGAGACTCTATTAAGTGCTATCATACTTTTGCAGCTTGAAACCATTTCGTCAATGTAGAGTTTAGTGTTCATGCAATGAATAAAGCTATTTTTGATTTCCTTAAGTTTCTAATTTTATTTTATTAAACCTTGATAAGGACATCTCATTAATAAAATTATTTTTAAAATTTAGAAATTATATTTAATTTAATTTCTTTAGATAGATTTGCATGGTTATCTAAAGCTTTGTGATAATTGTGCCATGCTTGAGTAGTTCATACCTATATAGAATGGTGTTGGACCATACAGGATGTGATTGAGAATATTTTATCATTTTCATGTCTTAGTATCACACCTATTCCCTAAGGAATTACAATACAATTTGTGTGTATGTTTAAGTTTTATGTTACACCTATCTTGTAAGGGATTGTAATGCAAAGGTATGTTTTATTTCTTTTTCATGTGTAAATATTTCACCTATCTTGTAAGAGATTGCAATAGGTTTTAATTTTCATTTTATTCTTTACATTTATAAAATGCATAAAAATTATAACATTATAAAATTTATAAAAAATATAATTTTTCTATCATAAAAATATGAATTTCTTAACTTATATTATATGTATTATAATATTTTCACTTATTAAACACAATGATATATACAAGTAAACTTTGCAATTCATGTTCCCATCATCTTTGGTGTTTAGGATCAACTTGCTATGCATATTATTAATACATCTCTTGTGGTCTTAGCCCAGAAGGATCAATTAATTGGGAATCAAAACCAAGAATCTCAACATGATGAAGGTTAGGACTATGCAAAAAAAAAGTTAGCCATTAAGATTACTACCTAGAAAAATGAATCCCTTAAGTATGAAAAGATCAAAAATCTTTTTAGGAAGTAGGTGGACATGTAAAAAGAGATAAATGAAGCAGAAATTTGATTAGCTAAGATAAAGGTCAATTAAGCCTTTCAGTAGTTCTAAGGTGACATTTGGTAGTCTATCTTCAATGGTCACAATGTCTATAATTAGGTAGAGATTGAATTTAAGGAATTACAAACTAGGAAGATGACAGAGTACATGGAGCTTGTCAACCTATGCTACACTAATCTAGCAATGCAAATTATCGATTAACCTTGTTTAAAGTAAAAGAAAAAAGTGAAAAGCTTATACTTATTATATGAAAATGAGCATAAAATCTAATGCAAGATATAACAAAAGCTATAGATTGCCAATGTAGAGCTCAAGATCCTCAATGTCACATATAAAGATTAAAGAGAAGTAACAGGGATCTTGGGCAAGATAATGTCAAAAAATTAAGAGTTGAAAGACATGGTAAAGTCATTCAATATCAAACATAAATATTGCACTACTTGGTTCATCAATGCTCATGAAATGTTTCCCATTCTAACATGTTCTAGGAGGTAGCCACAATAGAGAATGTAGGAGAATTAGCTTGGATCATCCATGATCCCAAGAATAAAGAAGAGAAACTAAGGACATTAATAGACATGTTCAAGTTGAAGGTAGTAGCAGTAGCTATAGGAAAACATGCCTTACTAATGCATTAAAGGTTGTTTCCCTCTAGAATGAGGGCTTGAGAAGTGTGGAGATCTTCATGGGTTCAATGGTATCTTAACCATCACCAACCAAGCTACATGACCATTATTCCTTTGTAAACCTCATCACAAGGATATGTAGGCATGTTGGGGAGGCTTCACCTCCCTAGCTCAAGCCATTGCCCCTCTCTTTAAATTAGGGCTTATGTCTAGATGCATTAAAGTAGGAATGTATATTAGTTATTTAAAGGAATAGTGTCATACATGTATGCTATTTTTATTTCCTTGGTTATAGTGTATATACATCTCACTAATCTTATAGCTTATACATTTATTATGGCATACATACTATGCTACAAATCTTATATTAATGAGTTGTATGCACTTATGCTATGCATGTACGTATTGTGAGCTTTAAGGCATAGTCCACCTTGAGTTTGTCCTCCCTCATTATTACTTTAGGACTCTTAGGTGGTATCATATGGTGCTTCTTAAGGGCAAGACCATAACAACAACAACAACAGTAGGGCAACTATAGCCACAATCATAGCTAAGGCATGAGAAGGCACCATAAGAACTATCATCACTAGGTACAACATGAGGCATATGTCTTGAATATTTTGCAAATATTTGCACAATGTTTTTAAGGATAATGTTAAACTACTTTAGTTTTTGTGAATTTGTGAAGTTACTCAAATAAATTTTTGTAATGCAGTGCTATAATTAATCAAGTCACTCCCACATTTTTGTAAATAAACTCTATCCTACTTTTGTTACCCAAGAACAAGTTTTTAGTTAGTCATGAGGGTATGGTGAATAATTTTAAGTTGATTGTGTCAACATAACAATATTACACTAGGGTCATTTATGTCACAAATAATAAATGCCTATATAAATATACACATCAACTATTTATGATACCATTTGATCATAGTTGGAGCAAAACTCTTATAGTTTGTTCTCATGGAAGTTAGAATTTATCACCAAGTGCTTGCAACATGAACTCTTTGGAGTTGGATATAGGGTTAGATGCATTAAAGTAGGAATGCATCTTATCTCTCTAACAAAATGTTGTTATATGTGATTAACTAGAATCTTATTTGAGTAATCATGTACTTGGGCACATTTTCATGAAGGTCAACAAAATTAAGATAAATTTACATTCATTGTAGTACTTGGCTTAGTTTAATATTATCTTTCATTATAATTTAATTTCATTATTCCTTTACTTTATATGCACTTAGTTAATTATTTATGATTACATAAGTATGACTAGTTTCAAGCATAATGCATATTATATGATAATCCTAATAGTGTTGTTACATGGTTTACCTAGAAGCAATTACTAGGCAATTTAACAATAATCACATGAATTTGAGATATGTACTATAAATTAGGAATGGATGCTTATTACCTAAGATAGCTTAGCCTTAATTCTTACATTAGATTAATTGAGAATTAATTTTTATATTTTAATAGTATTTTAATATATGCCCTACAACATCATCTATCATATGTCTTAGTAATACTTAGTCATACACATTAAACGCCATAAGAGTATAACTGGGAAGACAATGACCGACAATCAAACATTTAGCTATTTAGTCACCACATTAGTCTAGTCTATATATTACAACCTAGTCACTTGCATACACTGATGATTAATATGATTGGACATTAGAACCACTTGCTACTCATCAATAGAAATAAGAAATTTTTTTATACCATGCTATACTATTTTCTTTATACTTCTAATTAACTATTCTTATTAGTTGAATGTTTGTTTTGTGATTTAGTTAGAGCAAGGTTAAATCCATATTCTTAAGAGTTTTGTAGAATCTCTATTAGTTAGTTATAGGGTTTGATAGATAATTAATAGAGGTGTTAGATTTAAAACCTAGAGAAACATCATTTTTTTCTTCCATCTACAAGAATAAAGGAGATATACAAAATTGTGCAACCAAATGAGCCATATTATAAAGCTTTGGAATAGTCATAGAGTAATGTATTAAACTGGAATTAATAATATTAGAAAATTAATTTTAATTATGCTAATCAAATATAATATATAACCTAGTTCTGGATATGATACTTAATGAAGAAACTCAAAAATATAGAGAAAATCTGCATATGATCTTCATTGACCTGAAAGAAACATATGATAGAGTGCTTAGAGATATTATTTGGTGAGCCGTATGAAGGAAAAATATTTTAAAGTGATTCAAGCCATGCATAAATGAGCTATTACTTTAATTAAAATAGCTTGTAAAATCATTGCAAAGTAGTAGAAGTAAGATAAAATATATATGAAATACAGTTTCAATAACAACATAAATAGTGGTAAAATAAAAGTGACTACTTAAGGTCAAGAAGTCAATCATTGTAACTAGTTCCACTACATAGGATTAATGTTCTAATCATATGGTGAAATTGATAAAGATATGAGAAATTGGATTGAGATAGAATAGTCAAAATGAAGAAATGCGGATAGTATTTTAAGTTATAAAGAATTCTAATAAAACTAAAGGGAAAATTTAACAAGATAAAAATTAGTTTTGCTATCTTATGTAGTATTGGATGTTGGATAGTACAAAAAAGGCATGAACAACAAATCAATATGGTAAAAATGTGAATGTTTACATAGATGTTGAATGTTACCAGATGAAATAAACTACACAATACAAACATTCAAGAAGGACTTAGAGTGGCTTCTATTTCAAATAAGTTACAAGAATAGTATCTTANATATGAAATATAATTTTAGTAAAGGAATAAACAATGGTAAACTAAAAGTAACAATTTAAGGCCAAAACATCTCTCCCTACAAATAATTTGATTACTTAGCATCGATGCTTCAATCAAATGGTAAAACTAATAAAGACATAAGAAATAGGATTAAGGCAAGAAAAATATTTTATAAAATAAAAGAATCATGATAAAAGTAACGGAAAAAGTTTATAGAACAATAAACAAACTTTTGTCAAGATTGAATGAGCTTACTAGTTGAATTGCTAGTTATATACACAACTAAGAATTAAGCTTGTGACCTCATAACTAGAGATACTTTAATAACAAGCTCTTAACCAACTCAAACACACTCATGTTATATATATATAGGATCATTACTTATAGCCATAGCATTCATCCCACTAAGCAAGGTTCCAAGAGGGTTGGTAGATGAGCAAAAGTCTAACCTCTTTGAGTGGTCATGCACACACTCAAACCTAGGTCTTCAACTTAATGAAAGAGCACATTACCATCACTCCAAATACTGGTCCCTATATATATAGTGCTAAATATTGGGTTGTACAAAAGAGGTATAAACAATAGATTATTGTGGCATACATGTAAATTCTTAGATGGATATTGACTGTTACAAGAAAAAATAAATTATATAACGCAAATATTAAAGAAAGGGTTGGAATGGCTAGAAATGATGTCCTAGATGGTTTGGGAATGTGAAAAAAAGATTAGGGAGGTATTGGGACCCTAAAATAATTTTAATATGGGTACACCTTAACATATATAGTCCAATTAGAACTTTATAACTGAACATTACTCACCAAAATCAAACTCATGACTTAAAGCTTTCAAATTAAGAGTCTTACCACTAGGCTAAAACCTCATTGTTAATGTGCAAAGAAGATTAAAAAATGAGCCTATTCAAAAGGGTACTACATTGTTTCAAGGTAGCCTCAATGCTCATCCTACTAATCAATGTCCTAGGAAGATTGATCGATGAGTGAAATTCTAACCTCTTTTCAAGTGGTTGCACTCAGGCTTGAACCAATGTCTTCCAACTTGAGAAATAAGCACTTTACCAATGTAACAATGCCCCCACTTTGACTTGAACTAACAACCTCTTACTTAAACTTGAGTTAAATATGAAATGCAATCTTTTACTTGTATGATACTTATTAATCAATGAAATAACCAATCATACGACCTCTCATTACTACTAAAATAGACCTAACTACTTCTGTTAAAAATAAAAATCAAGTTTTAAAAATATTTTAATTAATTATTAACAAACATTTCTATGTGATAGCGTGTTAGATTTAGTCTTATTCATGGTGAGCGTAGTAGTTGGTTATGGACATCTAGGTTAAAGAGCTAGGGATAAGCCACACTTTATTCAGTTGACATCTTTTCTTTATTGAGAATGGTGAGAAAGAGCACCAATCTACTTTGTTCTACGACCACACAAGCTCACTTGTGGTTAGTGATTTCATTGATATTAAATATCATGGGCCAAACTTTTGACGTGACAACTAGCATTGATTTCTAATTTAAATATGCTTGAATTTTTAACCATTTATGGCTTTGCATTGTAACATAAGCCCAATGCTTGAAGGCATTAATTTAAACCAGTTAAGTTCAAACATCGCAGTCCATCCTTCCTCAATTAATACTTATGATAATGAGAAGTAAAGAGGTTACATGGTTTTGTAATGGGTGTTTAGTAGAGAGGAGATATTTTCGAACTTTAAAAACAATGATTTAAACACAAATAAGCTGTTAACAATGAATGTTTATCCAGCGCTTAAAAGGGATTGGAACTATTTGAAACTGGAATGGCAACCCTCTAAAAACGAGCCTCTTAAACCTCTTACATTTCTTTCTGTGGGATCGACTGCAAATGCTTTTTAATGACCTTTATCAAACCGCTTTGGATTTAGGGTACTTTAATAGAATTCTTTTTATCAGACTTTTTGAATATCTCAGTATGTTTACTAGAATTGAAAGTCTGTGAACTTAATGCTACCATCTTATTTTAACTTCCCAACAAACCTAGCAAAGTGTCATCCTCGATTCGTGAACGTTCTTTAATTGGTACTGGTTTGGTTTATCCCTGTCATATATTAAAGTCCAGAACGTGGTTAATCTCATTTGAAATTTCAAATAAGTAGCACCTGTCATGTACTTCTTCCTTGACGATTTGTCTAATAGCTTTCAAATTAAAATCATTTAAAATAAATATGTACGGGTATGACTCTGACATACATTTAAGCTACTTAAGGGTAGGACTCTGACATACATTAAATGGTAAATTAATTGTATATAAAATCAATCTATTTGTAATAATTTACATATATTTTTCATATATACACATACGTTTCCATATTTCACGTGCAGCTACCTGTACAGCAGCTGTTTGATTTGTTAATTTAAAAATAAAAAAATAAATTTAAAACTTAACCGCCTAAAACTCTGAAGTTTTGTTTGATGAATAAAGTTTAAAAACTGAAAAGTTTTAGAAGGGAAAAGGTGAATTTAAGATTTGATGTAAAATCAAAAGTAAAATTCATGCCTTGAATAACCTGCACTAAGGAAGGCAGGTTATCATGAATACCTTCTGCCATTGTTATGGATACAACACTCTATGCAACATTATTATAATCAATGTTCATCAGCTAGCTAAATGGTTCTTGTTAGCTAGCTAAATGGTTGTGAACGTTGGAATTCAGATTTATTATTCCCTGTTGGCCACTCTTTGGTTTACATTAGCATGTGAAAATTTTAAGTATTTTCATACTTTCAGAATGGATTCAAAATAAAATAAATTATTTTAAAGTTTTTAAGGTTGTTTATTTATATTCATAACATTTAATTTTACACCTGTTTTTATGGAAGAACAATTTCTCGGGTATTCTGGCCTGTGAAAACCATAAATATAAGTATCTCTAGTATATATCATTTCATATACAAACTTATTATCTAAGTATATTTCAAGTTTTTCAAAAAATCATTCTACACTTTTTAAATCGAAAATTAATTAAAAATAATAATAAAATACAGTTAAAATGTCAAAAATGTTTTTTTTTTTAAATTCTTATGTTCCGATGCTAATTGAAGTTTTACTATTTGACTCTTTTTAACTCATGATGAGAAATCTCTTGTAGCTGTTTTATTATTTGACTCTTTTTAAGAGAGATCTCTTGGACTGGAAGTTATCATCATTAGAGATGTCTTATATCCAGAGTTATAATGATTATTATTGTTTGCTTGTGTGGAATGTACCCGGCCACTATACATCCAAGTTTTACATGGTCTGTGAAAATCCAAGCCATGTGGCTGAGCATATTGAGCTAGAGTGGTTGCATGTGTGCCTCTGCATATCTTAATAGAAAACTTTTTTTATTATTTTTTTAAGGAAAGAGGGAAGATAATTTAGGATTAGCAGTACAATTCTTATTTACATGGCCGGGTAGATGTGACCCAACCACAAAAAATAAAAATAAAAAATAAAAAATCCATAAGGCTACTACCACCCAAAAATGAAGAATCAAATCCACAACCTTTTAACTTAAAAAATTATCATCGGTCCATTAAAAAACTTTAATACACATATTTCCTAACATTGCTGCGGTAGGTATTAATCAATAAGCATCGTAAATTCGTAACTGATAGAAGTATACTACGGCCTCCTTATCGGTTATTAATGCACGAGTGGTTTGTCCTGCAACTTTTACGTGCCAGCCATAACAGAATATAAATTTCATATCGCGGCTCTCAGTTTATTTTGCATTTCCTAAATTTCATGTCAACATTCTTACTCAGAATTTCTGCGACCTTTTATGCGCAGGAGTTTATAAATTAAAATGTAAGCTATTGGAATACTTTGCAGGGCAAACTTTGAAAACGTTACTGCTAGTAACACCTGCCAACTTCACAACCCCCGACCCAAGTCCATGCTTGAAGTGTTGGGGCTGATTCTGCCAGTTTTATAATGATGTTGATGATGAAGATTTTGAGTCTGCACAAAATTTTTCAAAAGCCAGAATGGCATTGTTGCATTGGATTTTTTAATGGATACCAGCGACTAGGTACCATGCGAATCAAATTCCGTAAACGGTAAGCACTTAACATACACTAGATCTCTAATCGGTAAACCTCACTCGTGAGTATCTAGTGGCAATGGTTAAGTGAGATTGAGACAACTGATTTTTATAGTTTTTACTTTATGTTTTGGCGTCTAATTAAGGTACAGAAAGTAAGGAATGAAATATTAACTTATAATTATCCTAATCTATATCTTAACTATTTCTAGCATATGTATCCTATCCCATCTTCCGGACACGTTCTGAGCACAGTTCCTAACCACTACTGGCAGGACACGTTTTGAGCGGTTCCTAACCACTACTAGGTTACCAGACGTTAGGCGTCACTGGGTTACCAAGTGTTGGATTTACGTTCGAGATGGTCGTACTTATGGTTTCTATGAACTATAAATGATTGATAACAATTAAACTAGTAATTAGAGAAACTTAAGTAATTATCAAAGCATAGAAACATTAAACTATTAAATGCAATAAATGACTAAGTCCAAATGCCGCAAGGAATGCTTGAAAGCTCGTCTTTATTGCCGTTCACACCAATGGGCTCAGATACATCAGCGCTCGAATAAAGAGTCGAACACCTTCTTTACACCTACTATGGACACTTGGAAAATATTCTATCTTTTGCGGGAACAAACTGCAAGAGCTTCACTACAACTGACAAAAAGGTACCTCAATGAGGCGGAAGGCCCTCTTATTTATAAGCCAAAATAGGTGCCGCGTAAACGGGGCCATGTCGACGCATGGAAGGATGCGTCGACGGGGTCGCATATACGAGGCTGCGTCGACACGGCCGCATATACGGGGTCCCGTATACGCAGTCTAGTAAACGCGGGGCGACCAACAAATACTTCATCATACTCCCACGATTGAGTAAAAACTCATGCTTGAGTTCCTCTTACAATTTGAAAGGTATGAACTTTTATTTACAACACACATGACTTGACACACACATGACACAACATCAAATTTACCAAGTGCCCGAGTTACAGAGAAGGACAAGTTACAAAAATGGTGGTGTTCAGAGATAAAATTAAACTCCTTGCTAGTCCTATAGTTTTTGCCATGTAGAAGGATGCAAAACATTGCTAGAGAAGATCACACCGTCCCTGGGGGCGGTGGTTCCAATGGACCTTCACCAGCCTTTGGCCCATGCGATGGTGGTGGCACGAATGATGATTGCCCCGTAGCAGCTGCAACTTCTGGAGGTAGCTGAAAAGCCTCCAAGAGAGCCCTCATTTTTTCCTCTTTGCTTCTATAATCGTTCACTATCTAGGTAGCTTCACCAATGTGTGTTGGAATTGGAACCTCCCAAGGGCATGGCAGCGTCGGGAAGAGTATTTTTAGGTTGATAAACCAGGCTACGAACTACTTTCGTTTGATGTTGAACGCTTGGATTGATGCCTGCAGCTGCTGGTAGTCATTCATCCGATGGGCCAAGTTCTTCACGACTGCACATTGTCCTTCAAAGCTCATGTGGAGGACCTCAAGTTCCACATTTGCTATTTCCAATTTCTACTTCATCGCTTTGTGTGCTTAGAACTCGCCCTCGTATAAAGAATACGAGGCAGCCACTTGTTTCTCCAATTCGGACTATGGTCTCTCGGCTGTGAGCATGGCTAGGTTTGCATAGCGAAGGTTGGCGAGCTCCATATACTCTGTCATTGTAGGCATTCAACCTGATTGTAGGCATTCAACGCTTGGCCTTTGTGACTTGAATTTGCTTCTCATTTACTTCCTTTTGCAGTCCCACTTGGTCCCTGTAATGATTCTTAATTTGTTCAAACTTCAGGGCCTTGTTTTTCCAAGCGACGATTTCGATGATAGATTTTTATCACAAAGCCCAAACCTCCTCCATGGATAGATTTCGGTTCTCAGCTACCAACCTTCTTATGTTAGCATTCACCCTGGCTAGCTCTTTCTACTTTTGGTAGATAAAATTTTTCATGTGCTCATTTTCTGCACCAACATTATGCAGGTGATGAACCTCTACGGTCAACCTAATGTTCTCCTGGCAAACCTCCATCAAGTTGTTTAAATTATATGCTTGAACGTCTACCAAGGACTAATCGAAGATTTCCGACTCTCGCTCATCCTCAACTATTTGAAGTTTGAGCTGAAGTTGTTGAAAAGCTTCATCTCTGGTGATTTCATGGTTGAGGAGAGCTAGATCAGCAAGTTGGGTTCTTAATTGGGCCACTTCTATTGCCAAGCGTTGACAAGCGGCTTGAGCAATTTCAAGTTGCCCTTCCAAAATGAGGTTCTTACCCCTTGCCGAGAGTAGCTCTGATTGGGTTGCAGTGATGTTGTCTGGAATGTCAAAGACATCTGGAAGTGGTTGCCCGATTCCCACCAATCAGTCCAACAATTCCTCATGTTGTGCTGCATCAATCTTGCTACGTGAGGTTCCGGTAGATGCTTGTACATCTCAAAGTCCATGAACATCTGGTACAGGTGCCACCAATGCTTTGAGAGCTGTAGCAATTGTATTAGTAACTACTTTGGCTGCAATCTCCTGTCCTTGGTGCTGCATCACCAAGACTATTGCCCCTTCACCGTCTTCCAAGTGTACCGAAAAGGTAGCAGCATTCCCAGAGATTTCAGGAAATAGTTGTTGGGTTGATACTATTACCTCTCGAACACTAGGATTTGTCCTTATGTTCGGGCTGTGGAGAACATCGACCCTGCTCTTTCCAACAAGCTGATTGATCGAGCCACTTTCTCTAGGTGGCTCATTGCAGGGTGATAGACCAAAGGGTCGTCCCCACCACCAGTCCTACCAGATTGCTCTTACTGGCTCAAGAGCGATTGTTAGATCTTGTGAATGTGTTCTGCAATGATTTACGAACCCAACCTTGTTGTTTGCACAGGTGGTGAAGGTGGTTACTACTCTTCCTCTATCTGCATCGTGGCTGGAGTCCTATCTTTCATCATTTTACGCCATGAGGCAATCGGGGTGTGTTGGATTGTATCATTGGTGTACCGTGCTATCCCTACCCATTTTCATAACTTTCTGATTAGGCAGGGGAAAGGGAAAGCTCGTCTTCCATGTTCTCTTTCGGCGAACCTTTTTTCAATTTCCAAAAATAGTAACTGTGAAAGACTCATGGGGAACTTCCCACTTAGAGTGGCACATGCACGAGTGGAGAAGGCCATGATTTTGCTGGGTCTTACCGTTGGATTTAAGTGATAAGATGCAATCTTTGAATATACCCTCTCCCCTCTGGTTAGAGAGCTGAACTCCTTGCATTCTACCCCATAGCACTGCCTGATCCACTACCTTTTTACCTTAGGGTCTGCTTGTTTTGGGATCTCCACCACATCTGTTCCGATCTCAAGCAATGCGCTATTTCCTCTAAAGAGTAAGAGACATAAATGTATTTGATTCTTACTCTGGACCCTTGTTGCTGATTCGTCTAGAAGAGATAGGTCTCTCCTAAGTACCATTCACCACTGGTTGTGATGATTGGCCACATCGGAGAGTTTTGCAGTTGGAGCCTTACATCTTCTGGTGCGTTCTCAAGGAATGGTCCAAAGTTTAGCTCTTAGAGGGCCATCTGTTGCACTTCGTGCAACTTGATAGCATCAAGATAGGCTTGGGTCAGGGTAACCTCAAGCTGTGGTGCTATCCCTGGAGTCTCATCCCCTTATGATTGCTTGCTGGAAATATCCTCTTTGAGAATCTGATGGAAAGATTCCACATCAGGTCCTTTGCAGAGGGGGCTAGTTGCATGAGAGCCCTCCGCGTGCTCTGGTTGTTGCACGCCTCATCCCCTTCTCATTTGTGGACGCTTGTCCCTTAGTTGTGATGGTCCTTCGCCCCTTGGATGCCTCAATTTGGGTGCCATCTGCAATCAAACATAACCACCCATTATACTGTGCATAAGTAGCTCAAGATGGTCCTTATACACCTTCTTAGTTTGACTAAGTTATGTTGTTGGCACGGGCATTACATTAAGTCTCCCGGAGTGTTAATTCATGGGTTAGAGCCAAAAACAACAAGGGATGAGTTGAAGTTTAAATGGTAGTTGAAGTTTAAACAATTGTTTTCATTTCTTCCCTTAGAGGTGTGAAGTCTTAATTAACTAACTGATTAATTAATTAATTAATTACACATAGGCTTCACCCCCCATGACTGAGAGCATACCTCCAGGTGCTCAAGAGGGTAAGGATCGGTTGATACGGACGTGCGATGGAATGTAGGTGCTCAGGAGGAAGTTAGGTAGAAAAAATGGCAAAATATCCCTCTAATTTGTTTGAAAAATGATGAAATTCTTAAGCGCAACAACCATATATATAGGGGTTGGGTGCTGTGTTGATGGGGCCGCGTATACGCAGCCACATATATGTAGGGGGCTACGTATATGGGGTCCCGTATACGCAGGAAGTTGCACCTGTTGACTAGCGTTGACCAGCCCATAAAAAGCCCAAAAAATGAATTTAAAATGCCAAATTGGGGCGGTTGAAGAGCATAAGAGACTAGGAATGCGATCGATGAGACAAGGAAGGTAAACAAGGCTAGAAAAAGAGTCAAACGTAGAAGAATGTGGAAAAAAAGAACTCCACGGGAAAGCAATCGAGCGATGGTACATGAAAATAATCAACCACAAAATCAAATTAATGGGAGACTAACAAGCAGGACCAGGAATATGCAAGTGGGTCCTCCCCATAGCAAGAGGTAGCCTTAGTAGCCCTTGCATATCCTCAACACTGGAGTTCATGGGCCCTGGGGTCAAGAAATGGTGCTTGCAAGTTAATACACCCATCTAGGAGATCCTGCCAAGGCATTAGTAGTATATGGAAATCACAATGAACTTTCAAAACATAAGATGGGCAGTGAGGTGAGGTCGGGAGAGAAACAGATGAGAGAGGGATGAGAGGAGTGGAATTCCAATTATTGGTCACGTGAAATCCCATGTGAATTTGTGGTTAAGTGACCCAGTAGGACCGTTCCTGAGTTTAGACCTAAAACCAACTGCATACAGTGACCTCACAGCAATAGGTGAAGCCCCCCATTCATCCACCAAGGATCAAGGTGCATCCATAGGGAACCACCACTCCAATAAGTGTGAGAGGAAGGAAGTGAAATGGGACTAAGTTAGAGGGGACAGAGTGAGTCCCCTAACTCATTGTGGTGGCCCGTGAGAGGTGGTCTAAGGGGTGTGCTTTGAATTCCCACATAGTCATGATTTTATTTTGTTCATCTTCTTGTTATTTTGTGGGAACCACACCATGCAAAGACCCATGCTTGTTTGCATGTAGTCGACCAAGGGGTGTGCTTTGAATCCTCAGGTTTTTTTTTTCTTTTTTTTTTTGAATTTTTGAATTTTTTTCGGTGAGGGCCACACCATGCAAGGTTGAATTGCCCAACAACTTCCTTGTAGAGAAGGATGTGGAGTGGTAAGAAACCCGTAAGGACACACCGACAACCCAGGGGACAGGAGAGGGCGACGAATGTTGCATTCCCCTTGAAGTTACACCCGATTCAAACCATTGGATCATCCCCGAGTCTGGGAAATACATAAGTCACACATTAATTACAATGTTTTTAAGTGAAGGGGTTGCATGTTTCCAAAGGAAGGAAAACCATGGAGTGAGTGGATGACGTGGACTCACTGCCGAGTTTATGAGATGAAAATAGATGTAAAGTCCCAGGACAACCATGTGAGGGTGGGAGCTAGATAACTAGGTGGACTATTGTACATGACCCATCGCAATGAAAACCATCCGCACTAGACACCTGACGACAATAAGACATCTTATTAGCAAACAATTAAAAATTAAACACACATATACTTATAGATAAACAACAACAAAGAAATGGAAAAATAACTAAAGAAAGGAAAAATTAGTAAGAATTGGAAAACATATGAACAATGTTGAAAAACAAAAAAGTGTAAAACAAAAAATTCCAAACATAGCGAGGGATGTAGTGGAATGGATTAGCATGGGCGATGGTCTCCCCCATGACTGGGTGTAAAGAAGGAGATGTGAAATATGAAGCGAGGCTGTCCTGGTGATGATGAGGTGGTATCCCTAGTTAGGTGGAGCCCATGAAAAGGTTTGAGTTCCAAGGGCTCTTGTTTGAAGCTTTCAGGGCTTTGCAACTTTCCCCAGTCACCATGATCATCAATAGTGGAGACCTGTTGATGAACCTCTTTCATTTCATCCATGCTTTCTACATAGGCTTGTACAAGCCCCTTAGATGGTTCCATGCATAATGTGCTGCTAGCAGGATCAGTTGTCAGCCACTGGGTGCCCTCTTGATTGGTGGCTGCTCCGTACAAGCACTATAGGACTGGTGATTCCTCGGTACACTAACTACATGCTTGAATGGATATCTGCTTGGTAGATCATAATTGCTATGCATAGTTGCACCCTGAGTCACTATACGTGATGCATGGAACACACTTCTTCTTGATCTTTCCAAAAGGATTTTCCTTTGAAATTTCAAGGGAAAGATCCCGGAGTCCTAGTCTTGCATCCACCGTGCTCAACCAGGCCCTTTCCATTATGATTGGAAAGTTCCCCTTGCAATTTTCAACATTGATGATAAGGAAATCAATAGGATAAGACCACCCACAAATGATGGTCACAATGTCCTCCACCACTCCCAAGGGAACAATGATGGACTGGTCTGCCAGCTCGAGTCTAATGTTGCTCTTCTTTAATGAGGGCAAGTTCCAATTCTTGTACATGTCATGTGAGATCAAATTGACTCCTAACCCTATATCTAGAAGAGCCTTATAGGGCTCATTTCTTGCCACTTGAAGATGGATGAGGGGACTTCATGGATCAGTCAGTTTCCAGGGAAGGTGACATACCTTTATCTAGTCGATCACTGCGTGTGTGAGCATGATCATTTGTACATTGGAGGGTGGTTGGTCTGAAGGCTGCTCGAGTGGTGGGATAGTAGAGGCAGTTTGAGGTTCAAAGGCACTAGCCACTAGTGGGTGCGAGGGTGTGCATACATGATGATTAGGTCAAAAGAAGGAACGTTCCCATGGCTTGGCTTCCGATCCACTCGGCTGAGGAGCCGATTATATGTTGACAGCCCTCATAGCATTTCATTGCTGTGGTTGTGGCAGTATCTCTCCCTGCATAGTTGGAGTAGGTGGAAATTGAGTGGGATGTTGTGGAGAAGGAGTGGTAGGAGAAGGTGATGGAGGATAGTAGAGATGTGGGTTTTTCCCCCTAGGTGATAGAGGTTGTGGTTGGAAATATTCTAGGGGGTGGTAATAATCTGAAATGTGGCATGACTGGAAGAGTCCCATGGAGAGACAGTTGTGAAACCATAACCATGAAGGATGTTGTGGGTGCTTGAGGTGGCACTTTGGCCACAAAGAGGGACCTCTTGCTCATGGAGGCTGAGGGATCCTTGCCTTGCTAGGAGGCACTCAGATCACAAAAGATTGTTTTGTAGGTTTGGACTTGCCTCCTATGTTGATGGAGGTTATGAGGTAGGGGGCATTGTTCATGTTGGAATGGTATACTACATCAAACACCAATTGGTCCCTTTCTACCATTTTTTGCAAATCATCTTACCAAGCCCAACAGAAGTCTATGCTATGACCGAACATTTGGTGATAATGACAGAATTGGTCCAGTTGGAAATGTTGTAGCATTGGGGGCTCATTTGGTACTACTGAGGTGGGGTTCCTTAGTAATTTGTAGTACTAGTTGTGTTTTCGGTTGACATCTTTGATACTCATTTGTATTGGATTTTCCTGGGTTTCAAAAGTTGGTCTAACAATTTGGAGGATTTCATCGACAATGGGGCATACTTTGAGTGATTCTTGTGCTCAAAGTGGGGCCTTGTAGTGGCTGGCACTATGGCCCTTACTGATGTGGGCTAGTTGGTGCTAGGGTTGGTGGCAACTTTGTAAGTTGGGACTTTAGGCTACTTAGCCATTAGGCCCTAGTTGGTTGCTTTTGCATTCGTGGTTACTATTTCCACTGTTGCATTTTGCTTGTGTGCATGCTAGTTTCTATAGGCCACATAGGTTGGGTCATTGCTTGCTTTCACTGCCTCCTCTATGCCCTTCGTTTGGGAAAAGACTTAGCTTAGACACTTTGGGACCAGGTAGTATAGTTTTAACTTGATGAAGTCATTGATTGCACCCTTGAAAATGGCCAAGAGGTGTGTCTCTACTATAGGCTCACAAATTTTTTGCAAGGTGATGCTCCATCATTGGATGAATTTGGGTATGGGCTCTAGGGGCTTCTGCTTAACCTACATGAGCTGGTTGAGGGTTGCTTTAGGTTTTAGGTTGTACCTGAAGCATGTCACAAATTGGTTAAGGAGGTTCTCCAAAGAGGACATAGAGGCCCTAGGTAGCGCATGGTACTAGTCAAGGGCTTTACCAGTTAGGGACATGGAAAAGATGTGCATGATGGCAAGTGGCCAGGCATGTAGCAAAATACATTCAGACCTAAATGTGAGAAGGTGTGTGTTAGGGTTTCCTTCACCATTGTACTTAGTGAGTTGAGGTAGCAGGACCCCAGTTGGGAGAGTTAGGGATGGTACCGTAGGACTTATGGGATTGTCTTGGTAGAAATCCACCACCTTGATGGTTTCAAAGGAGGCGTCTTTGAGTCAATTGACCTCCTCCATCAAACTTTGGATTAGCTAGAATTCCTAATCCAAGCTTGGAGATGTGATAATTAGTTGCGTTAACTAGGCTTGTGTTGGTTGCACAACAGAAAGCCGGATTACTGGTTGCAGAGTATGCTAATTTAACATTGTAGAAGATGATTGTTGCCAGTTTAATGTTGTAGTAAATAGATGTAGTTGATGTGTTGGCTAAGCGATGGACGTGGTGACCAAGGTAGGCCACAAATGCATGGGTTGATTGACACCAAGGGCACTGATGAGACAAGTAGGATGTAGAATGCTTGAATCATTTGAGGCATCGAGATGGCCCCTACATGAGTGAAGGGTTGGGAAAATGCAATAGTTTCTTGTGAGGAAGGTTGAACTGGCATGGTCACCATCTTGGAAAGGATAGGTGAACTAAATCGAGGAGGGGCTGTACTAGGGAGTGGTTGTTGGAAGATGGTGTAAAGAGGGCTCTTGCATTCAGAGCAGGCCTTGAACTCATCTTCTTCCTCCTATGAGGCTTCCTCATAGGTTGTCCCTGCATTGTGCTCATTGACATAGATGAGTTGGGATAGCAACTAGTGATAGGATCCTATGAGTGGGATTATATCGAAAAAGGTAGGGTTGTATTCTCATCTATCTCGATGGACTCGTTCATAGTTCTGTTTTGCCTCTAGGTTAAGGCGATCCATGGGTAATTCTACTTGGATTTTGGCACAAACAAAGTTATATTGTTCGTGGCTAAGCACAACATGCTTTGGGTGGATCATGATATCAAATGTGTTAGACATTGATGTGGAAGGTTGATCTGGATTCATGTTCATAGATCGGGTTGTGAGAGTTGCTATTTGCAAAAAATAGCTAACTTTGGAAACTATAGAAAAATGCCTGAGTCTATAGGTAATAGCTAAGTCTGGAACCTACAAAAAATTGATTAAGTGTAAAAGTACAAAAAATTAGCTAAGTATGAAATTGCGAAAATTTGGCCAAGTATGAAAATGTAGAAAAATGATTAAGTTTGCCAGTAGTAGAAAATGGCTAAGTATAAAAAATGCTGAAAAATGACTAAGTATGAAAATGCTGAAAAAATGGCTAAGTGTAAAACTACAGAAAAAATTGCTAAGTATGGAGATTATGTGCCATAACAACTACGCTCTCCACTTACTACGCTCTCTATGCTCACAGAGTGAAGACTTAGAAAAGAGTGACAAATAGTGTAATTTGAGGTACTACGCGAGGTCTTAGGGAGATCAACAATAGGGTACAACCTACATTGATGGGGGTGCAAAGAGCATGCGAAGAAAACCACAATAGATTGCAAAGAAGAAAATGACACAATTCTCCTTCTAGCGCCAAAAACTATAACAATTGAAAATGTTGGCAGTTGGAACACCGAGGGGTTCACGGGCACACAACCTAACCTCGCATCCACATGAGAACCTTACTAGAGGCAAAGATGGGATGCCCTAAATGATCTTGTCAATCGAATGGGGACATACGAAATGCAAATGGTGCTAATGCGAAAATGACTCTAAGTGTCAGGCGACATCAACCATATGAATAATGTTGAGCATAGTTGATGTTAATAGTGTAAATAGTTTTGAGCATAGCCATGTTTTTTGGTAGAAAATGGGAGTGTTGGCACGTGTGGACTGTTGCCCAAGCGTAGTTGTAGGCCAAATGCGGATAAAATAGGAAAAAATGGGAAGAAAATGCAAAGAAAGAAGAGAGAGAAATGGAACACTACCCCAAATGGAGTTGAGCATAGTTAACACCAAAAGAGATTTAGAAGGTACATAGTGTACAACAAGCATAGTGGAAGCATAATCACAATCTCGGTGGTGTCAGGATGTGAAGTCTAGTGCTTGCTATGATATCCGTGCCTACCAAGTTGGCCGCCATGGTGTACCATGCAATGTTTTGCAGGCTACAACAAGGCTACAGTGGGCAGTGGTGTGCCACTCTGCCTCTCTATTGGTATGGTGTGCTCTAGGTCTCATTCGCCCATAGAGCTAAGTGCCAAGATGCCAAAATACCAAAATGCCAAATGAAAGTGCTAACTACTAACCCCTAAAACATTAGGGGTCCAAGGGTATTTATAGGGTTAGGGTTAGCCAAAAATGTGGACTAGGTGCCATGTGGTGGTGCAGTAGGTGGGACTACACTCTGAGATAGTTGAAACTTGGAATTAGGCTGGGCATCCACTGGGCAGTCAAAAAATTTTCTAAGTCTAAAGACATTTAGAAAAAGTTTGAAAATTTTTCTAACTCTAGTTGCTATGCTCACCCCTTACTACACTCATAAAGCATAGTCCCAGCAATTAGTAAAATTTTGCAAAACTGGTGTTCTATGCTAACCATGCTTTAGAGCGTAGTTGGGGTAGTGGGAGCATAGTCTGACACTTAAAAAAATTTGCAACTTGTGTCATTGTTTTGACACTTAGAAAAGATCCTGCAAAACTAGTTGTTGTATGTTGACTATGCTAACTATGCTCTAGAGCATAATCAAGGCAATGGGAGTGTAGGCCAACACTCAGAAAAATTTTTCTAACTCTGGTTGCTATGCTCACCCTTTGTTATACTCATAGAGTGTAGTCCTAGTAGTTAGAAAAATTTTGCAACTTGTGACTTCGTTCAGACACTTAGCTAAAATTGTAGAAAATTGGCCCTTGAAGCTGACTACGTTCTACTACAATAGAGAGCATAGTCCCAACACTTAAATAAATTTTCAAAAAGTGTCATCATTTGACACTTAGAAAAATTTTGCAAATCTAGCAGTTTGAGTTTACTATACTCAACACTTAGAAATCTTTTTGAAAAGTGTCACCATTCTGACACTTAGCCAAATTTGTAGTCGAGAGAAACAATAGCCCAAATTTTTGTGGTGTTTTACCAATGATGAAGATATTATAAATTCTATGAGAAATATAAGAAATAATAATCAGTGGGTTGAAAGAAATTAAATTATTAAACAATCATCACTCTCACTCACAAAAACTTTTGAAGTAGGATCGTAGTAGCCTGATGCAGCAAAAGCAAAGCATACTTCTTTTACACTTGTTTGTCTTCATAATTGAGAATCCAAAAACCGTGGGATAGAACCAGAAAAGCCTAGTTTATCGGCTGTGATTATTCAGGATTTCAGATTATAAGAAATTATATTCTAAGTAAAAAGTTTCATAACAATGGTTTTGATCAAGGGGAAAAGTCATTTAGCAACAGAACTCTACTTACAAAGCAAGTCTGAAATGAGTTTTTCATCGAATAATTGGTTGGTGGTAATTTGGTTGGCAAAATCTCCACCATAGGGATGGAAGTTGGCCCAAGCTATGCTCTTTAAAAAATTATTGTTGCCTGTGTCCAATGTTGAATCTCCAAAAACATACAGAGTAGGCACCTTCTGGCAGTTGACCATGATTGTTGACAAAGGAAACATGATACATCTTGGTATCTCATGAAGTGTTTGTTGGTCATCACATTTACTAGGCTGTGTATATGGGACCCTATATACATGGCCTCATCGACGCAGCCTCGTATATGTAGCCCCATCGATGCATCCTTCCATGTGTTGATGTGGTCCCGTTTACGTGGCACCTATTTTGGCCTATAAATAAGAGGGCCTTCCGCCTCATTGAGGTACCTTTTTGTCAGTTGTAGCGAAGCTCTTGCAGTTTGTTCATGCAGGAGATAGAATATTTTAAAAGTGCTTGCAGTAGGTGTAAAGAAGGTGTCTGACTCTTTATTCGAGCATTGATGTATCTAAGCCCATTAGCATGAATGGCAATAAAGGTGAGCTTTCAAGCATTCCTTGTAGCATTTGGACTTAGTCATTTATTACATTTAATAGTTTAATGTTTCTATGCTTTGATAATTACTTAAGTTTCTCTTATTACTAGTTTAATTGTTATCAATCATTTACAGTTCATAGAAACCATAAGTACGACCATCTCGAATGTAAATCCAACACTTGGTAACTTGGTGATGCCTAACGTTTGGTAACCCAGTAGTAGTTAGGAACTGCTTAGAACGTGTCCAAAAGATGGGATCAGATACTTATGCTAGGAATAGTTAAGATACAGATTAGGATAATTATAGGTTAGATAATATTTCATTCCTTACTTTCCGTACCTTAATTAGACGCCAAAAGATAAAGTAAAAACTATAAAAATCAGTTGTCTCAATCTCACTTAACCATTGCCACTAGATACTCACAAGTGAGGTTGAGAAGACAGTGACCATTCTAACAAAGGGTTTTACCGGTTAGAGGTCTGGTGTATGTTAAGTGCTTACAGTCTATGGAATTCAACTGAGTCACGTGTGAACGCCCGTGATTCACATGGTTGGGCATAGGGGTACCTAGCTGCTCATCATTGGCACCATTGCCGGGGATTGTTAGGCTTACATGCATCATCTAACCTTAGTAAAATTATCATACACGTCATTGGAATGGACCCAGGATAGTAACATTTATGCATGCTAGGTGGATTAAAGTAAATGTAAGGTACACTGATTAAATGGATCATCTAACATCCAATATGACTTCTTCTCACAGGCAAGATGTATCCAACCCACCTATGCCATAAGAATGTTGGGTGGTATACAAGCATCCCGATGAATATGTCCTTGACTTCACATTCATCCTACATCAAGATGAGCATCTACGATGGAGGGACATGGAGGGCAACATCATACTACCACTTGACCGATCGGCTTTTGGAATGCTATTCCACAATCTTGACAGACTAGGCATCCAGGACCATGGAGTGGAGTACGTCATGGAGGACCATGACTACCGGGACTATCATTCCACTAAGGCTCAACGAGCACGAGACCAGCAATAGGTAGAAAGATATGAACACCTAAAGGGGAAACAATTCAGTAACCCCTTATTCTTGCAAGGGTTGCAGGATGATGGGGAACCCATCTTTCATGATTCCCATTTGGCCAAACTTCCTCTGGGACAATAGATCCTTTAGTCCATCATCCAGAACAAACCTCCAAATGATCAAGATCATCAAGGGGATGGAGGGTCATGTGGGAAAAGTCACGGCTTAGGCAAGGATGGATAGGAAGATCATGGCCATCACCAGAGTAAAGGGGAAAATCAAAACTAGGGTGGTGGCAATCCCTCTCCCTCTTCTCCATCCTCTTGCTCTCCTATACCTTCATCCAATTCAGGCCCTAATCGTAACTGGGGTAGAAAGGAGCGAAAGGATGATTGTTGAAAGGATCGAAAGGGACAACATGGGGAAATGCACGAACAATCATGTGAGGCTCACCATCATGAAAGGAGGGGTAGTCGAAATTATCATAGACATCATGGTCCTCAGTAGGACTATGACTCGAATGAGCCATTGTTGGCTACTCGGAGCATGCTCCAAATCACCGAGGCAGTTTAGATCCCTAGTAGGCATGTAAAGGATAGCCATATCAAGCGCATCGATATGAACAACATCCCCAGATTTGAAGGGGGATACAACTGTGATCCGCAAACTCACCTGCAGGCATTCCATGACGCCTGCACCATGTAGAACATTGATAATGATTGGCAAAAGCTTAAGCTATTCCCTCGCACACTCATCAAGGAAGCAGAAAGCTCGTACCGGTCTTTGGAACCGGAATCAATCAGAAGATGGAGTACGATGCTTGAGATTTTCAATGAAAAGTATCAAACATACTCTAGAGTGGCAAACCTGAGACATCAGATCCAAGGGTGGAAGCAAGGTAATCATGAACCCTTTTATGCAGCCATGAGAAGATACTATTCACTGCTACTTCAGTGCCCTGGTCATGGTTACTCTCAGTGGGCATAGCTTCACCACATCATTAATGGGCTCCATTTTGAAATGTGAAAGACCCTTAGCGTGTACGCCTAGGGACGATTGTCAGAACTAAGGGCCCATCAATTGTAGTGCCTCATTGAGTAGATGGCCAAGGAGGAAGGGAAACTTAGAAAGAAGGAGAGTGTAGAAGAGTTTAATTGGGATCCTTCCCTCAGAAAAAGGGAAGTTTGATTTTGTGACGAGGAGGAAGAATCACCACTGGAAGCAGTGGTGAATCGAAAGACCTTGCCTTTACAAAAGTTTGTATTTGAAATATCAGCAAATGTTGATAAAATGTGGGACTCTTTGGATGAAAAATTCCAAAGTGTGCTGAAAATTGTAGAAGAGTCCAGAGAACAAGGTAATGATCGTGATCGGCATAGGAAGAAGGAAGCTAAACGTGCCCAATATAAAGGTAAGGGCAAAGTTGCTGTAGCAACATAGGTTGTAGACTTTGACACGAAGGAGGATGATGAATGTAGCATATGCCAATACGAACATCCTAAGGGGTGTTGTCCTGTGGTGTCACATCTTCAAGAGTCTGGGGTGTACGCGTTGAATCCTTGCTTGGCGAGGCAGCAAATACCCTGAAGGTTACCTTACCCACAAGGCAATCCCAGGCAGTTCCACCAACAGTAGCAAGGGTATTATCCAAGTGGAGCGCCACCGTAACTGTATGAATACTTCCAGTAGTGGTAGCATCCACAAGCATGGGGGATGCCACCTCCAAGATAGCAGTACCCTTACTGACAACCAAATCCTTATGGGTATTACATTCAACAACCAGTCTCTCATCGAGACTTTTCCGATCATGCCACATTTCAAAATTATTACCACCCCTTAGAATATTTCTGACCACAACCTCCATCACCCAAGGGGAAAAACCCACATCTCTACTATCCTCCATCACCTTCTCCTGCCACTCCTTCTCCACAACATCCCACTCAACTCCCACCTGCTCCACCTATGCAGGGAGAGATACCATCATAGCCACAACAACGAAACGCTATGAGGGCTGTTAATATACAACTAGCTCCTTAGCCGAGTGGACAGCAAGCCAAGCCACAGAAATGTCCCTTCTTCTAACCCAATCATGTGTACACACCCTCGCACCCACCAGTGGCTGGTGCCTTTGAACCTCAAACTGCCTCTACTGTCCCATCGCTCGAGTAGCCTTCAGACCAACCACCCTCCAACATACAAACGATCATGCT
The DNA here is from genome assembly GCA_015680685.1 of Gnetum montanum. Taxonomy (NCBI): domain Eukaryota; kingdom Viridiplantae; phylum Streptophyta; class Gnetopsida; order Gnetales; family Gnetaceae; genus Gnetum; species Gnetum montanum. The sequence continues at coordinate 127,292 of MNCI01033259.1, forward strand.
CACACACGCAGTGATTGATTGGATAAAGGCAGGTCACCTTCCCCAAAAATTGACTGATTCGGGAAGTCCCCTCATCCATCTTCAGGTGGCAGGAAATGAGCCCTATAAGGCTCTTCTGGATTCAAGATTAGGAGTCAATTTGATCTCACATGACATGTACAAGAATTGGAACTTGCCCCCATTAAAGAAGAGCAACATTAGGCTCGAGCTGGCAGACCAGTCCATCATTGTTCCCTTGAGAGTGGTGAAGGACATTGTGACTACTATTTGTGGGTGGTCTTATCCTGCTGATTTCCTTGTCATCAGTGTTAAAAATTGCAAGGAAAACTTTACAATCATAATGGGAAGGGCCTAGTTGAGCACAGTGAATGCAAGACTAGGACTTTGGGATCTTTCCCTTGAAATTTCAAAGGAAAATCCTTTTGGAAAGATCGAGAAGAAGCGCGTCCATGCATCACGTACAGTGAATCAGGGTGCAACTATGCGCAGCAATTATGGTTCGCCAAGCAGATATCTATTCAAGCATGCAATCAATGTACTGAGAAATCACCAATCCTATAGTGCCTGTACACAGTAGCCACCAATCAAGAGGGCACCCAGTGGATGACAACTGATCCTGCTAGCAGCACATTGTGCATGGAACCATCTGAGGGGCTTATACAAGCCTATGTAGAAAGCATGGATGAAATGAAAGAGGTTCATCAATAGGTCTCCATTGTTGATGACCATGGTGATTGGGGAAAGTTGCAAACCCCTGAAAGCTTCAAAAAAGAGTCCTTGGAACTCAAACCTTTCTGTGGACTCCACCTAACCAAGGATACCACCTCATCATCTCCAGGACAGCCTCACTCCATATTTCGCATCTCCTCCTTTCCACCCAGTCGTGGGGGAGACCATCGCCCATGCTAATCTATTCCACTACATCCCTCGCTATTTTTGGAATTTTTTGTTTTACACTTTTTTGTTTTTCAACATCATTCATGCATTTGCCAATTCTTGCTAATTTTTCCTTTCTTTAGTTATTTTTTCATTTCTTTGTTGTTGTTTATCTATAAGTATATGTGTGTTTAATTTTTAATTGTTTGCTAATAAGATGTCTTATTGTCGTCAAGTGTTTGGTGCAGATGGTTTTCGTTGCGATGGGTCATGTACAATAGTCCACCTAGTTATCTAGCTCCCACCCTCGCATGGTTGTCTTGGGACTTTATGTCTATTTTCATCTCATAAAATCAGCAGTGAGTCCACATCATCCACCCATCCATCCGCTCCATGGTTTTCCTTCCTTTGGGAACATGCAATCCCTTCACTTAAAAACATTGTAATTAATGTATGACTTATGTAGTTCCCAAATTCGAGGATGACCCAATGGTTTGAATCGGATGTGACTTCAAGGAAAATGTAACATTCGTCACCCTCTCCTATCCCCTGGGTTGTCGATGTGTCCTTACGGGTTTCTTACCACTCCACATCCTTCTCTACAAGGAATTCATTGGGCAATTCAACCTTGCATGGTGTGGTCCTCACCGAAAAAAATTCAAAAATTCAAAAAAAAGAAAAAGAAAAAAAAACCTGAGGATTCAAAGCACACCCCTTGGTCGAATACATGCAAACAAGCATGGGTCTTTGCATGGTGTGGTTCCCATGAAATAACAAGAAGATGAACAAAATAAAATCATGACTATGTGGGAATTCAAAGCACACCCCTTAGACCACCTCTCACGGGCCACCACAATGAGTTATGGGACTCACTCCATCCCCTCTAACTTAGTCCCATTTCACTTCCTTCCTCTCACACTTATTGAAGTGGTGGTTTCCTATGGATGCACCTTGATCCTTGGTGGACAAATGGGGGGCTTCGCCTATTGCTACGAGGTCACTGTATGCGGTTGGTTTCACAACAACTGTATGCTAAGATGTTAAACCGGCATGATGTTGCACCTACAATTTCTAAACAACCCTTTGTCATTAAGGTGCCACAATGAGCTAGCCCTGTAGCAACAACTCCCAAACAACCACCATTTGTCATTAGGGTGCCACAACGTGATGGCCCCTCACCTACCCGAAACCCAATAGTGGGCAACGTGTCAGTCTCTTCTCCTTCAAGGTTTGACCCCACTAGTAACTTGGGTAGGCCTACCAAATAGGAATGCAAGAGGTTGAACGAGTGCCTTGCAACCCCCATGCTTGAAATGAAGGCTACAACCAGCAAGTCGCAACTATGTACTAAGGCCCCCAAGCAGGCCAAACAAGCCAAGTGTAAGTCCCCTCTGTAAGAGATTTGTCTTTTGAGCTGCATGGAGGAGGTCAAGGCCAACACAATAGTTGATGACAAGGACTTTGTAGCAGCACTAGCCCAGGTGAAACAAACACTCAAGTAGAAAAACACAATGTTAAGATTGTATGACTTGGTCATGATCTCATTTGCTCATCACCAAGCATTGGTCTAGATGTTGGCCTCCATTTTTGTTACGGAGGACATCCCTATAGATGAGAATGCTATCTGTGTAGTGATCTTGCCTCCTATGCCACAAAAGTCAAGTTCAACATCCCTGTCCTTTCACGACAAAGTAGTCAAGGTCAACATCCCTGTCCTTTCATGACAAAGTGGTCAAGGTCAACCATGAACAAGGAGAGGTCACAACAACTCCATTGTCAATTAGCATATGTGTTGGGTAGTGCACCATCTGCAGGGTGCACATTGATGACGGTGTAGCAAAAAATGTAGTTCTATACTCCATCATCAATAAGCCGGGTCTGATAGATGAGATTAGGCCTATCAAAATTGTATGTCTAAAATCCTTCAATTGATCATGCGTCACCGTCAAGGGTACAATCAACATTGCCTTCATGGCATGGGAGCAATTCCCCACCTCTGCAGATTTAATAGTTATAGAGGAGATGCCAGGCTTCAACCTAATTTTAGGTTGGCCTTGGCTTGCTCAAGTACAAGTCATCTTCTCTCCAATCCACCAAGAAGTCCACCTTCCATACAAAGGTGGTCAAGTTATCATCTACGGTGATAACATCTCCCCTCCAGCTATCCACAACATAGATATGGAACAAGTGTCGGAGGTGGAGTTTTTTGGTGATACACCTACAACAACCAACATAATGCCTAAGGCTAACACACTTTGAATAAGTGGTTGAAGCCAACAGCCCCACATAGGACCCTAAGGTTTGCGTGCCCCCTAATCCATGCTTAGTTAGGAAGCAACTACATGACCAAGACTTTCCCTTGGCCAAAAATGCGCTAGGCGCCTACTTACCCCTTACTACCATGTGCCATGCATTTTTGGTTTTTGCTTACGTTGCATTTGTTCATGCATTTACATTTCACCTGCTTGCTTAGTTTACACACTGCTCTCTTTGTTTATGCATTTTGGGCTAACCTTAGTCCTATAAATACCCTTGGACCCCCAATGTTTTAGGGGTTACTAATTTGCACTTTTAATTGACATTTTGGCATCTTAGCACTTAGCTATGTGGGCGAACGAGACCTAGAGCACACGACATCAACAGAGAGGCAGAGTTGCACACCATGACCCACTATAGCCCTATTGCAGCCCTGCAAAACACCACATGATACATTGTGCAAGCATGAACATCACGACAAGCACCAGACTTCATAGCCCAACATCATTGAAACTTCTCTCTCTTCTTTCTTTGCATTTTCTTCACATTTTTTTTTGCATTTTATTTGCATTTGGCCTACAACTATGCTCAGGCAGCAATCCACACTTGTCGACACTCTGTTTTCTGCCAAAAAACGTGGCTACACTACTGTTAACACCCACTACACTTGCCATTATTCATACGGTTGATGCCACTCAACACTTAGCATCGTTTTTACATTAGCACCGTTTGCATTCTATAAGTTCTTGTTTAATTGACAAGACCGTTCAGGGCACCCGTGTGTGCCTCTAGCAAGACCCTCGCTTAGACGTGAGGTTAGGTTAGGCTGTGTGCCTATGAACCCCTCGGTGTTCTGGCACTGACGTTTTTGGGTCGTTACAATTGGTGCTACGAGAACATGATTAGCATCATCCAACAGGTTGAATGTTTTTGGCAATACAAATTAGAATTGGCAGAACTTGTGGAGGCATAGAACTCTGTGAAAATTATTTCAGGGGGACTGTACCTGGTGAGTGCAGGAACCAACGATATCATGCTGAGTTACACTCTGAATCCCTTCAACCAAAAGAGATACAGTGCAGCAGAATTCACGCAAATTATGTGTCCGTCGTTTGTTAAATTCATGGAGGAAATGTATGCAGAGTATGCCAGGAGATTTTTGGTGCTGAATCCTCTGTCAGTTGGTTGTTTGCCGGGCATAATAACACTGTTCAGCAAGAACGGCCTATGTGTATCAGAAATTACAGAGATCGGGAGAGCTACCTACGATTTGTTTGAGACAACTCTTTCGTCTCTATCAACTAGGCTTCCTGGCTTCACCTTCGCATTTGTCGACATGAGCAGCATTCTTCAGCAGCTTTCCTAGAATCCATCCAGCTTTGGTAACAGTAGAATTTTCTGACCCAAAAAAATGTTAAATTTTCATTGAAAATCTTGAACAGTAAATTTAGTAATTTCTAGATGATTATCACCCTAGCGTTGCTGCATCATTATGGTTGGGTTACATGTCAAAAACTAACAATTCATCTACTTGCAGTTTTTCGTTATCTTCTTTGATTGTTTCTATGAAACTGCCACCCATCGTTATGCTTGCACTAAAACTTGATGTACTTGCCATTATTCATATTTACTCTTAATTGATCTCATATAATTATCACTAATTACTGTGTGATAAATGCTATTCTGTGTTTTCTTAGAACATGTGCAGTTCTATAACATCTAGTCTTGCAACATTAAAGATCTCCTTCTGTAGTTCTGCTTTTTCCAGCCGAGCGTTTAGATTGTGGGCAATGTAACTTCAGCATTTTCGAAACGAAGGGTTTTATATTCATGGAAATTTGAACTACTGCAGGATTCGTGGAAGGTAGAAAAGGATGCTGCGGTACTGGGCTAATAGAGTTGGGATTCCTTTGTGACAAGAAATTTGTAATGTGTGCTGACACGTCCAAGTATGTGTACTGGCATTCCATCCATCCCACCACCGCTGCCTGCCTAATTGTCACTGCAGCAGCTTTCAATCAATTCCTTTCTAAATTAAAAATAATGTAAACTCATTCCAATGGGAATCTTGATGTTTGGAATATATTAGCAAAAATAATGTATAGCGGCTGAATGGTTTCTTGTTGGTTGATTTATTATATAGTTGTGGTGGTTATTATATGGTATTGTTGAGAAACTCTATGATAATTATTTGGAAAGATCCTAGGGGTGTTTCCCTAATTTTTCTCTCTTTCCTCAACACACAATTTTTGGTTTAAGCTAAATGCAATTATACAAAATCCCTTTTACACATTGATTCTTGGTGATAACCCTCTCTTTTGTAGCCTAGCTTGTTAGCGAGGGAGGACAATTCTTATGTTCCATTATACATCTAAGGACATAGTCACATACAAGTATAGCAAAATATTATTAAAATATCATCTAATAATTTTTTTTGCGGGGAATCTTGGAGCTAGTAATACAACCCCCATATAAGTAGTAGAGTAGATACAACCGAATAATGAAGAGTTCTACCACAAAGTTGCTCACAACAATGGGGTGTTAGCTTAGTGGTAAGACTCTTGATTTAAAAGCTCCAAATCATAAGTTCGATTTTGGTGGGCAATACTGAGTTATAAAGTTCTAATTGGACTATATATCTTGGGGTGTATCCATATTTCAATTATTCTAGGTTCCAACACCTCCCCACCACAAGGTGCTCCACTACTACTATAATTATAAGTTGGCTAATGTAGTAATAGAAAGTTACTACTAAGGGTTGTGTACCTACACTTGGTGAATGGTGTTGCCACTTACCTCTTAAAATAATGCAAACCATGAGTTTATGATGGATTACCTCTTTTATCCCCAAGCCTAATCCTTCTAACCTTTTCTCTAATGATCGCGAGGCCAGCACCATAGTCCCTACTACCCTACTAACCTTTCTGTATTTATTTCTTTTTTTATGTGTTTCTCTTGGGGCCCCTAGATCATACCAAAGACCATGTATTGGGGATATTTATCTAACCTTTCAAGCTTTACCCTTCGGGATGTTATCTATCTATCCATCTGAATTATGACTTTATTACATTATAGTCTAGATGTCGATGTTGATTAATCGATGCTATATATATATATATACTTGCGATTGGAACTCCTAGATAAGCCCTCTTAGATTGGCCTTATGATTACCATCTTATAGGTACTGTGCTAGGGAATTTAGACTACATATGATGCCTACCTTACTTCGTATCCTTATCACATAACTTTCAATCCCCTACTAGTACTACAAAGGCTCCCTCCACCTTATCCTTTCCTTATGTTGATGCTTCATCTACACTACTTATAAGTAGAGTTAGAAATCAAACTATCATGTTCCCATTCCCAAATGATATTTATGCATAACGAAGATGGTGCCACTTCAGTGTTATTGTTATCGTAACAAGACTCAAAAGGGAGTTATAATTAAGACCTAAAAGAACACATTATAATAATGGATATGTCTCTCGAGGTAACCTTTGGGGGTTTCACCTAAGGCATTTGTATATGGGCTTAGAGGTTGTGCCAGCATAGAGTGGTGAAGCGTAGAATGGCAAGTCACAGGTGTCGAGTGAAGCGGGATAGGAAGTGGACTAGCCATCCCTTCTGGCTGATTATAGGCCTAACCGTGATGGCAATGCTAGACTGCCTCTAAGGAATAGATGTCGAAGGAAGAAAATCCTAAAAAACACTCTCAGAGTGTAATCTAGATACACTATTCAATATTAATAAAGCATTCTTTTCTTTGTTTTTTTTTGCACATTCTTTGTTATTTCCTATATGCATAATGTTGAATGTTAGATATATTTGATGTTTGATATATAGTCTTCTTATGCATAATGTCTAATATAATGTATATTTGAAGTTTTTCATGACATCTAGGGATGGGATGTCACAATTGGTATTAGAGAAAACCACGACCCAAGGGCCATTCAGAATCATGGACCAACTACAACATGGACTTGATGATGAACTATGAAGCCATGATACAAGAAAGTCATTAATCATCACCAGATGCACCACATGTCCAAGATGATCTATGTAAGCTAGAAGATACTGTATCATTGATTTCATGAACAATGGATCAGGCATCTACAAAAGATGTAAATCCCATAGACCAACAAACTTCATTCATAGATATCATTGATCAGTGAAGATTTGGCTATGCCTCATCAAGATTTATCAATGGCAAGAGATGTTGGTAAGACAAGGATACACCAATCTAGGTAACTCTTAATAATTTTAATACTATAAATATTAACTGATTAAGGTCATTGTTAAGTTTCTCTCAAGAAGTTAGTACCCATTACCTAAACTAATCTTGTTTTGTTAAAACTCATTATCCTAAGTAACTTAGAGTCATTTATAAGTCACCATGTCTTCAATATATCAGCCTAGTAAGGTCATTTTGGTAGAATAAACTAGTTTTAGATCTTTTAAAATCTTGAAATTCCAACTCTATTTTTAAACCCTAAGACTATATCCAATGCATAGTACTTGTCGAGATGATTCTAACGGTACAAATCTTGTCTTGATTGGACTTATGGTTTGGGAGATATCGCAGTGTTAATTTTCTTGTTATGATTGTGTTAAAATAATATTAAATTATTATTTATTAAAAAAAAGAGTCAAAATTTTAGGATTGAGAATCAAAACCGAAATCACTATTCATCCATAATAAACCTCCAGCTTGTCATCAGTTGAACCACCACATCAATTGCTAAGGTAAGGTTAAACAAAATAATAATAATAAGTTAAAGAAAAAAAGAAAACGCAACAACAACAACATAGAAAGGGAGGTTATGGGTTTGAACCTAGCCCCTAATATAATAATAATAATACTAAAAATAAATAATCTTTAAAAATAATTATTTTAGGATGCACAAACTCTATAGGGACCATGGTAGCCCTGCATGGACCACACTATCTTGCAAGGGCCACATAGGCCCTGCCTTAGTCCACTGCTTCACCATTGCTCTCTTGTAGCCACATTGCTCTACTGCTCGCTTGCAGCGATGTCGGTTTGTTGTCCATTGAAGCACCACAAAAGTTGGTATGTTATAGCCAATTTCCATCATGTAGCTTTTAGGTAAAAATTTATTGTAAATGTGAAGATTGTAATCCATGAGGTGAAATATCATATATTTGATACTTTTGGGGCTAAAAAGGCCTCATAAGTGGTCAAAGCCTCGTTTCCCAAGTGGAAAAAGTCACCCAGTATCTATATTTGGGCTTTGGAAGAGGGGGGCGGGGAACGACAATTTGATGGGTTTTATAGAGGGTATACATTTTTTTACATTGGAAACACTTGTAAGGGGGAAGATCTCACCTACCCCTAGCATGGAGGGATGGGGGTTTCCCCCTCAACATGGAAACTTTCCCCCAACGTAGAGACCCCATGCATAGCTTAAAAACCTTTCCCCCTTAGTGTGGAAGTTTTTCCTTAGCATGGAGGCTCCACCCCATGTGAAAGCCACAAAAGCTAGATTTCAACACTCCATTCACTCCAACGTTGACTAGCCACTTCAACAAGGATGGTAGATGGCTTAACGTGGAAGATTCATATCTAGCGTAGAAGGTGTGTCCCTGTTACTATTTATAGTAAATGTAATGACCATGGGGGAAAGGCATTTACTATATATGGTAACCCACCAAATTTGGACATCCAATTCACATGTACGAGCTAGAAATTTGTAGGAATTTGGTAGCCAATTTGTAGCCATTGTGCAGCTAAATTACATCCCAATCATAGCCATTTTGCAGCCCCATTCATGGCTTGAAACCTATAAAAACTGGCTTCAAACATCATTTATAAGTTCAACATTTTTGGCAATTCCATAACCCTAACATTGGTTCAACAATTTTCTCAAGGTTCAGAAATTTTTCACAATCAGCAACTTTTGGTTCTCACAATTTTCATAGTTCCACACTTGGACATTCTTAAGCACTCAAGAGCTCTTGTAGTCCTCCATGTTTTCATTCTCTTGAACCCCAATGTGAAAGCATTATAGCCTTGAAACTTGTCAACTTTTGGTGTCAACATTGCATTTTTGGGGCTTCCAACCCCTAGTGTGTAGCAATCTGGCAGCCAAAATTTTCACTTTTCTCACCCCCCGCAATAACCCAAGTTATAGATCTACAATTTACAGTAGTGAAGATTTGAATGCATCAAGAGTGGCTTGGTATCTGGATCATGAAACAAATCACATTGGGTTCAACGAGCCTTGAACTCTTGCCTCAGTGAACCCTCCTTTGCTCTTTCATGGGCATTTATTGTACACATTTCTAGAATTATTTCTTTATTATTTTAATAAATTTTTAAAGTTTCATTTTTATGTGGAATTTGCATTTGTTTTTCCATTCTATAGATTTATAATTTTTTCATTATCATCTACATTATTTATTTTGCATTTCTTAAGTCCTTGGATGATCTACCAAACCATCTAGGGCACCTCAAATTCCATTTTTTTGGAGGCCATAGGGATTTGGAGTTGAGGTTGCTACACCAAATCCATTAGTTTTTTTCAATGATTGATTTTTTTGGTTGCAAAAGTTTTCTTAGCTCTAGAAGGAAAGCCTTAGCCCAATCTCTATGTCTAAATCGATTTTCCCTATTGCCAACATTACCTTTCATTGTGAATATCTACAATTTCGATATTAAAACTTTTAAAATGTTCAAAACCTAATGTTGCAACCCATCCCTCCTACAATTAGGGCCTAATGTGAAAGTTGTAGGTGTTTGGGTTTTCAATATTTTCATAGCAGTTACTATGAATTTCAAGGCCAACATTGACATCTCACTAAAACCTTAAAAAAATCAATGCTGCCCCTTTCCCCTTGTGACCAATGCTATAGTGTGAAAGTTGCAGGTGGTTGGATGGTGACTTTTCATAGTAGTTGTTGTGATTTTTTCAGCCCAAAGCTAGTGTTAAAACCTTTCTTTCTTTTTCTTTTTTGCTACCAATTTTTTTCAGTTTCTAAAGTAGGTGGTGCAACCCTTCCAAAAACCATCAAACTTTTGGAAGTTAGCTTCCCCCCGTCATTTCAAGTTGAGAAAATTAGTAGCCTGCCAAAACTAGTCTTAGTGGAAAAACACCAACTTTCCACTTTGATTTTTAGCCTTTCCCCCCATCAATATTGGATTAGAATGTGTGAGATTTCCATCATCTCATCCCCTCCTTTCCCTTCCCCTCCCCAACCCACCCACCAATAATAGGAAGAGGAGGATGAATTTAGGGTAGAATATAAGCCCCCAAAGTCATAACACCTTCGTCTAATGCCTTTTTTTTCTCCATGGGCATGGTGTTTCCATCTTCCACTCCCTCCTACCCTACCATGGCTGATGCTACACTGATTATAGCCACACATCAAACTTAATTGATGCCATAATCAATAGCCTATAACTTGTTGATGCCATTTTCTAGATAGCCTAGGTTAGTTCAATCAACAATGGTGGTTGCTACTACTATTATCTTGTGGACCAGCCATGTGAGATCCACCATTGAATCCTAAGCAATGTAGGGGTCGCACATCCCATTTATCCCATTTGTGCCTCAGTTACTAGCATAAACATCTTTCTCTCTATTTGGTCCATAAGCTACGACCATGACACAACCACTTCCTTCTATCTTGCAACCCATAGCAAGGACATAGGCCTTACAATATATGCCACAATCATATGTGCAAACCCCACAACTAACAAAGACATCCCAGGGTCTAGATCAAGCCTTCTAGATGATCTAGGACTTGATAGAGGAGTTGAAGAGGCTTAAAGCCTTTACCTCACAAATTGTCAAGATTATGGACTTCTACTAGGATGATATCATCATTCTTGTGGTCCCACCCTTGACACTTCCTCCTAGCATCGCTATTTCTTAGTTTAGCAAATACAATAGAGAAGGTGACCCTAATGATCACCTTATAACCTTTAGATCCAAGTGTTTACTCTTACAACCTTGGCCTCATACCATTATGAGAATTTTCCCTATGTCCTTGATTGGAAAAGCACTTGATTGATATCGTGCCTTACCTAGAGGATCAATATTCTCTCTAGAGGACTTGATAGCTAAGTTCATTAACCACTTCAAGTATAACTTAAAGCCCAACACCATGCTTGACCAACTTGTGAAGGTCAAGTAGGTATCCCTAGAACTTGTGCAGATGTTCATTCAATAGTGGAATGGACTAAATAAAATACTAGAACCCATTGTTGAGGCCAACCTTTTAGCCCTATTCAAGGGGGTGGTGAATGATTTTATCAAGTCTAAGCTCTACCACCTTAACTTATAGTCCCTTAGCTAAGCATTTTTCCTAACCAAGAATATAGAGGATGTTGTGGAGGCTATTCACAATCCAACCTATGTAGCATATAAAAATTAATACAAATAGAGAGACAAAGAGAAGGACAAACAAAACAACACTACTGTAGCAACTGTGATCAAAGAAGCAAAGATCATAAACCAAGGGCAAAGGATAAAACCACCCAAGGCCTCTACTAATTACCACAATAAAGAACCATCAATCTTTGGGGCCACTACATTGACAACAATCAAACCCAATTTTGAAAGAAAATATAGGTCCAAATACACTACACTACCATTAAAACCATTTGAGCTGTTATACCAACTTTTGAAAAGTGGGCACATTCAATACAAGAAGATGTCTAAAGCTTCTTGAAAGAAGCATGATAAGCTCTATGAAATAGCCAAAGACCTTACTCAAGCAACAAAGGATGATCCACAACTACCTAGGTACTTCAAACTAGATCGCTTCTGTCATTATCTCCAAGTACTTGGTTATGACATAAACTTCTACCTTGGGCTAAAGGATGACTTGCAGAGGATGATGAATAGGGGGGGATCTAGTCTTGGATGTTTCCAACCTAGTCTTGCCACAAAATCATTCAATGCAGGTCTCCAAGGACCCATTGAATGCTAATGATAGTACTTATCTTATTTCTACATTCAACATTGATTGGAGATCCTCAAGAAAATCATTTGTGATTCTAGTACCCCCTTATGATGAAAGGAATTCTTTAGCTTCCACTAGCTTAAAATCCCCCTTTGTCATAAGAGTACTATCATGAATGCCTCTGAGGAAACCTTTTGTCATCAAGGTGTCCTAGCCTAACACAACCAAACCAACCGTAGCCCAACCAACTAAATAAAGACCTCTTGTGGTGGAAAATGCTATTGACTCTTCCTAAAAACCAATGATTGACAACTAGAAAACCTCAACCAAGAAAAGGAAGAAGCATAAGCAAAAGACCAGTAGCAAGGGTGACAAGTAGATAGAGGCATGAAAGGAAGTGGACCCATTGAAGCCCACTCCCCTTTCAGCTATATCCATGATCTCCTCTATCCAACCCACTCCAACCAAAAGCCACATGAAAAACCTAAAATCCATAGCTAAAAGAATGAGGAAAAGCCCCAAAAACCACAACCTAAAGTCAAATTTTGCATTTTGGAGTGCATGGAGGAAGTAAAGAGCAACCAGGGTGATAAGCCTATGGCTAACAACAAAAACATTATTAGTGCAATGGACCAAGTCAGGTAATCCCTTAAGTAGAAGAACATAAATCTAAGCTTGTATGAATTGATCATAACTTCTACCACATATCATGAGGTGCTAGTCAAAATGTTAACTTCCATCCTCGTTAGTGAGGACATCCCTGATAATGAGGAACTCATCCATGTAGTGATGGTTCCTCCCTCATCAAGGGAGTAGAAGTCAACACTTCTAGTATTTTGTGATAGTGAAATCAAGGTTAATCCTCAAAATGCCAGGGCTCCTTTGTTCATAACCATATGTGTAGGACAATTTAAAGTGTATCAAGTGCATGTTGATGATAGAGCTACAACCAACGTCATCCCATGCACCATTGTGGAATGACTGGGCCTAATTGAGCAAATACAACCTACATCAACACTATCCTTAAGTATTTCAATGGATCTAGTGTTGCCATTAAGGGATCCATCTCCTTGTATTTTATGGTGGGAGAGAAATTCCCCATAATTTTCAATTTCTTAGTGGTGGAGAAGACACCAGGGTTCAACCTTATCCTAGGAAGACCATGGTTGGCTCAATTATGAGCTGTGTCTTTATCCATTCATCAAGAAATTCACCTTATGAGGGAGGTGAAATCATCATCCATGGTGATAGCATGGTTTCCCTAGCTATCAACAATGTGAACATAGAGTAAGGGTCTAAAGTGAAGCTTTAAGAAGAAGCTCCCAGCCATGAATTTCATCAAGCCAAAAGAGAGAAATAGCCCAATGATGACAACGATAAGTAACAAGATGTGTTATGTGATGAATTCCCTTTCAACATCATCAGTGATGGTGATGGTGAATACAAACTTGTGCAAAGTAGGCCTTACTCATTCCATAATTTTTCAAAGATTAGGAAGAATCTACACAAGTGAAATGCACATTAACCATCCCATGCCAATATAACTAGATGCACCGATAGCCATGGAACCTAATTTGTTATACTTTTTTATACTTTGTTTTACTCTTTATGCATGTAACCTAAGTTTCTACTTTTATTTGCATTTTTACTTATTTTCTTTTACTCATGTTATGAACAAGCTAAAAGCCTTAAGAAACTTTAAAACTTAAAATCACAAAAAAATATAAATTTCTTTTTCATCATGGCCTACCACAGCCTTAAACTAGCAAAGATAATCACACATCATGGCCCACTATGACCTTAAACTAGCATCTCAGTCTACTAAGACTTTAAACTAGTGTCACGACCTACTATGGCATTAAATTGACATCACATTCTGCAAAGACTTTAAACTAGTAACATGATCCACTATGGCCTTAAACTAGCATCATAGTCTACTAAGACTTTAAATTGGAAATGCAGCCTGCTATGGTCTTGGCATCATAGTCCTCTAAGACATTAAACTAGTAATGCAGCCTGCTATGGCCTTAAATTGGCATCATAGTTTGCTAAGACTTTAAACTAGCAATGTGGCCCACTATGGCCTTAAACTAGCATTGTAGTTTGATAAGACTTTAAATTGGCAACACGGCCTCCTATGGCCTTAAACTAACATCATAGTTTATCAAGACTTTAAACTAGTAATGTGTCTTGCCATGGCCTAAAACTAGCAACATAACCATAATACAACATGGCCTACCATGATCCTAAATTGGCAAAATCCACACAACCTATGCCTTTCACGGCTTGAAACTGGAAAATGTCTGTTTTATTATATTTTTGTGTAGCTTATTATTGCATTGATTATCCACTTAATTTTATGACCAAAAACATCAACATAGCCATTCACAATGTTTACAAAATTTATAATGCTTACTACAACAATATATATAGCTAAAAATAAAATTAAAATTTTAAATTTAAATTTAAAGTGTCTATAACATACATAGCCATGGATACACTGTGTTGCAAAAAGTAAAAAAATAATCATCTATGCCATAATCTTGGCTAACAATAGCCATCAATAGTAAAGAAAAAATATAGAGCTAACATGCTAGATTAGGTTGATGGAGGCTGTTGAGAAGCATCTAGAGAAGGAAGTGGTGGGTCATTTCCACCCTCACCACTGAGGCTACCAATGTCTCCTAAGGCCTAAAATACAATAACAAATAGCTAGTTAATAACCAATAGCCAAAACCATAAACAAAAAGTAAAAATTTAAGACATAAAATATATCGAACCTATGGGGATTTCGGCTCTATAAATTCCAGGGATAGATGTGGAAGGCCTTCCTCTAAATGATGGAGGATCTAGTCCTCTATCATGTTGACCCAGTCAACATTCCTAAGATCAATGCTAGAAAGGATGTTAGTCCTATCTATCATAGTCCAAGTAGGTGGCTCTTGGGTAATAGCTACTATAGAGGTCTCACTTGTAGTAGCGGTAATTTGAGTAGTAGGGGATTGCTCCACCATGAGAGCACTCTCAAAAAGCTAATAAGCACTCTTCACCTGGATCCCCTAGATGAATAACTATTTCTTGCATTTTTCAATTGACTCCTCCTTAGCCTGCTTAAGGTAGGCCCTACAATCTACCTTGTACTATCGCTTGTGGACCTTTTCTTTCTTACCCCACTCTAGGACTTAAGTGTAGTGATATTTTCAATCCTTAACCTTTTGGAAGATAAGGTCCATTTGCATCTATTGTTTTACCATCTCTCGTAATACTACTACTTTGTCCCGAGTGGTGTTCTAGTAGTAGGCCCACATGATCTCCTTAGTTTGCAATTCTCCTAAGTTAGCCACTTACGCTTCCACAAAGGCCTTGTAGTCTTGAAGATCTTTAATTGTATCCTCCTACCATTGAATCTTCTCCCTTAAGGCCACAACTTCCTCTCATAGGCATTTGTTGAACCTCTCTAGCTCCCATAAAGTTTTTGTTCACAACATTGCTAGATTAAGAGGAGTCTCATATAACTTCAAGGGTACATTAGATATATAGGAGGAAAGCTTAGGTAAGGAGTCAATCTCCATGTCTTTGTTGGGGTCCCACTCCATAAAAGGCACTACACAAGCATGAAATATAACCATAAACATAATGTACAACCTAAGATAGCCATAGCACAAGCATAGCCCATAACATAGCCAAATAGCTAAGGCACATAAAACAAAGTCCTTACCTATCTTAGGTGCAACCTATTGGAATTGGTTGTTGATGTCCTTAACCATCCCATGCATGAACTCCACCTTTTTTAGGATCTCCACCCATGGTTTCACATGAAACTTAGGGATAGTGGCTTGCACTGGTGGTTCAAGAACTACTATAAACATAACAATCATTGAATGGTTAGGGTGAAAACCAAAATTAAACCATAAGATATAATGAAAGTGTTAAAGCATGGGCATACGTGGCTCCTCCTCTTTCTCCTCTGGGATGATAATGGAGGATGTACTTGACACTGCCTCACTAAACAAGGCATCTATATCATTTATATCTACATCGGAAAACCCTTTAGCTTATGGTTGCTTTAGAAGTGGCTCTTCTACATGCCTTTGTTCTTCCTTCATGTTAGCTTAGGCTACCATAACCTAATGCTTGTCTACAACCACAACAAATAGAAAATCAGTTAACACATGAAACCATCACATAACCATAAACTTTAAAACGTAAAATAGAAAAACTTAAACAAAGCATACCTGTGACTACTTGCTACAATGGCTTCAGCATAAACTTAAGCTTCTTTGGGGTAGGTTGGTTTGATGCCAGTGGTGTTTCCTTCATAGGCCTCTTAAGGTTTTCCTTGGCTACCCCTTTGATCTCCCTATGTCATCGTTTGGCCTCTAGGATGCTCATTGGGAATGTGAGAAGCTCCTCATCATCCATACTATCATGAGACTCATACTACCTAACATCAATATCCTTGGTGATCATGGACAATGTATCATCCATTCCCTTTGGTGGGTTCTAGGCTTGCACTGTTGGATAAATGTGCTTTATCCAAGGCTTGGAAAGTTGGCTTGGGTCTTGGAGAATCCATTGTCCATTCCTCTACACCACCAAAAACTCCACAAACCTCTTCAAATAACCACTAAAAAATAAAAATTTCATGTGGATTATTATATAGGTATCCACATGGAGTCTAATGATTTCTTTCTAAAGCCTAATAGCTAAACTAGCTACCTAGTTAAACCTAGTGCCACCCATCAAGACCTTCTTAAAGGTGCATCCCTGCATGATGCTGATCACCTTCTTTTGTAATAAGAGTTTAGGAAATGCATGAGACCTAAACAAAGGATATGATTCCTTTACATCATGGTTCATGGAGCTATCCATGGAAATTCTAGGGCGGTCCATGTTGGCACCAAGCCACTTGAAAACTTCCTCATGATGGCCTGATTCCATCATTATCCTTGTGGGAACCTTTGCCCTATTAGTAGGGACACCAAATAGGTTTCAAAAGAGACACTCATCAATGTACATGTTAACCTTCACATCTTGAATGGTGGTGCTAAAATGGTCATCCATTTCGTTAAAGGAGTTGATGATGTGAAGCATCTCTGCAGCATGGATGAAAGGAATATGTGCCATAAATACATCAAGAAAGCCTCCACACTAGATGTTTGCTTGAATGTACCTAGGCACTTGTCCCCTTAGCCATTCTTGTGTTGGTATCACCTCACAAAACTTCAAGATGAGGGTATCCTGATGACAAGCTCCTCAAAGTGGTATGGTGACATTAGTAGAGGTGGAAGTGAAACACCACTAATTTCAGCCTAGCACTTTGAGAACGACTCAAGCCCTTTCCAGCATTCAGTAGGCAAAGATTTGACTAAGGCATGCAAATCACGTTGGCTTGCCTTGGTCACTCACGTTGGCTTGCCTTGTTCACTCATGCTGGCTTGTCCTGGGCAACTCATGCTGCAAATTTGGAGCCAAATTCAACACATTTTCTAGCACATGCTGCAGCTCACACTGCACTCATGTTGGCAACGTGAGTCTAGTGTGACCAAATTTCAGAGCCTCCAAACTAAGTCAAAATGACTTGATCTCAAAGGAGAAAATCAAACTCAGGGTTCAGCATCGACAACCTCCAGTCCAGCCTCTAGATATTCAAATTTCAGCGACAAAAAATGCAAATTTTCACACTCACGCTGAGGTCATGCTACAGTGTGAGTGCAACATGACTAACTCCAAAAGTCCCAAAACTGAGTCAAAGTGATATGGTTTTCAACGTCCAAGTCATCCTCGGAGTTCATCATTAACAAAACTCAAACTTCAACCTCCCAAATTCTAGATTTTAGCCCAAAAAATTACAAGTTTTTTTGGTCACACTACAGGTCACGTTGCAGCGTGAATCCAGCATGACCTACCCAAAATAGTCCAGAACAAGTCACATTCAAGCTAAAATTTCCAAATTTCAGATCACACACAGTTAGGTAGCAGTTGCACTCAAGAACCAAGCTTCAAAAATTAGAACTTGAAGTGAAATGCATCACTTTGAAGTCAGTCACACTGAGGTCACTCTGGGGACATGCTGCAGCATGAGTGCAATGTGAGTGTAGCGTGCGCATGCTGAGGACATGCTATGACAAAATCACCTCACGCTAGAAGTTCTTGTTAGGCGAAGATACCTCAAACAACCACAGAATCACTCAAATCGACATCCTACAGTAGTCAATTAAAAGATCCAGAATTTTCAAGCAAGCCAAAGTCAATTTCTCTTGTTGTAAATTGTCATTTCATTGTAAATTTTCATCATTTATCATTCGTCGAGCTCTTATGTGTTGAATTGTCTGAGCCATGAGCATGAGCTAGTTTGAGTGAGTTGTAGCACATTGTAAGATACAATGCACCTGGTCTAGAACGTAGCTTTCCCACACATGTCCAACTCACATACAACTGTCCATTGGGCATGTGTCAGTTGATTTTCTTTCCTCTCATCTCCCATCCATTGATTCCATTCTTGAATTCTGCACCCGAGCCCAGCCCAACCCTATAAATATCCTGTCAATTCACATAAATCGGGGGTTGGTAATTTGGGACATTGGCAATTCTTAAAACATACAACTTAGGAAATTCATACCAAAAATCCTTGGATGCTTAGGCACACTTGACTCCCAGCATCCAAGCACTTCTAAAACGCATCACATCACCCCGGGGCTTAGTGTTTGACTTGCCATTCACACGTGCAGCTACGCTTTGACTGGTGCACATCTTTTCTAAGCAATACAATACAGTTCATTTCTGCAAGCCATTATATTGTTTACTCTATTTTACATTTAGCTTACATTCTATTTGCGTTCTATTTGAAATACTAGTTCTACATACGTTTCTGTTTACATTTCATGCACACTTTTTACGTTTCAAACATCAGTTACGATAACCCCAGCGCAGGCCATAGTTTATGCTTGAGGAAGTCCTTGGTTGATTTGCATACAGACCATGCAAGGCACTTTGCCTTCATTTTCTTTTCTAGCTTGCCCTCGGGCGAAGGAAGGGTCAGTTGTATCTACCCGACGATCTTTCAGTATTTTTTTCCCTTCCAGCATTACACCGATGATTTAGGTCAGTATAAGTAAAATGGTGCTAGAAGAAGGGCCTGACTTGTTTGTTGTCTATTGAAACATTGACCACGCTACTTGTCTAAACACTGCACAAACTAAGTACTAATTAAAGCTCAGTCAATTTACATATGCTAGATTGACTTACCCATCCTATCTCTATCAGTCTCCCTGTCAGTCATCGCTGCAGTTGCTCACACTGTAGCTGTTCACTGTACTGCACATGTTGCAGCTTCTATTTGTCAGTCACACTGCACTATAGTTCCTCACGCTATTGGTCATGCTATCGTTGGTCACTCTATAGTTCCTCATGCTGTAGGTGCTGACACTGTTGGTCATGCTATCGTTGGTCACACTACAGTTCCTCACGCTATAGGTGTTGACGCTATTGGTCACATTATAGTTGGTCATGCTGTGGGTGCTGACGTTGTTGGTCATGCTATGGGTGCTAATTCTATTGGTCACACTGTGGGTGTTGATGCTCATTTTACGTTCAAATTGCTCATATTGCTTACGTTTGTTAGCACATTTAGCCATTTCATGGAATAACAAAGGTGATAAAATATGAATAAGCCATAGAAGGTATTCAAAGAAAAAATATATATGATGGTTGAGCCTTATTGATATTTTATACTAGAAGTTTCATGTAGAAAATTAGGAAATGAAGATATAATATTTTCATTTTCAAGAGTTAATATCAAGGAAAGAAAAATTCATCATGCTCCTTTGCAAAGGGAAGGATGAAAAGAGTTGAAAAGCTAAAAGAGCCAATCCTTTTTATGGATGCATCAATGAGAAATATCAAAGTCACTATTGTAAGGTTTGGATAATGTTTTTACTGCAAAAAAAAACAGACACAGTTTCGGCCACTGTACGCATTGGGAGGAAATAGACGAAATTGCTGTAAAGAAATGAAAAAAGTCCAGGAGAATGTCGTTTTGTTTACAGGGATCACATTGGTACCAAGGCAGGGGAATGCAAGGTTCTCTTTACCTTGTAATGACTTTCATTTCATGCAGAATCAACTATTCCTTTTGGCCCTAAATCAGTGACGTCTCTGCTAGTCGCATAGTGCCAAAAACAAAAAAAAACAGTTTTTGCAGGGACGCGGATTCAAGGTGGAAGAAGAACTCGCTTAGGCGTTACCACTTCCAAGGCAGAAACAGTTTCAATTTAAAATTTTTTATGCAATTGATCTGCTCACCTCGGATGACGTCAATGTGTCCTGCAATGCGTGCACCGCGTGAAGATTTTTCTGGCCGTTGCAGGGCCGTTCCTAACCTACCTTACCTAATGCCGAATTCTCTGATGCTCAGATCTCTGTTACATTTTCCCTTAACCCTGAAATCTACGGCAGGAATTAAAAAATGATCTGCAGAAACACAAAAACGTAGGAAGCCCTAAGCGAAATTGGGGCAAAATAAAACAGTTCCAGGCAACCGAAAACCCCATGTCCAGGGCCATATGTCCAATACATCATTTCTATCTCCAGATCTTTCTCCTCCAGCAACTGAATGTACAGAACAATGACGTCGGATGCAGCGACAAAGCCTTCTTCCACGGTGGTGGTTGCCAATGATTTCTGGCAAGGTGGGATATATTTTTTCTGAAGTATTCGATGGCAGTTTTAGGCCTAGTGCCTTCACATTCGGGCTTGGTGTTTCAAATTTAAATTTTTCCAGCCATTTTCATTCGGGTGCAAGTGCACATAAAATATTTAGGATTAAGGTACCAACAATATTTATGCTAAGGTAGATATTATATTATCGCCTTGTTTATAAACTCACCAGGAGCTTCAATAACCATTCTTCAAATTTTAAGTAAAAATGAAAGACTATTAAAGCTATAATTGTGAACAATTATATGAAATATTGGAATTATTTTTCAAAAGAAATATTTATCTCCTAACTTCCTAACCTCCTAAGTTAATGCTTCCTAACTTGTTGGGCAAGTAATTTCCTAACTTGTTGGGCAAGTAATCTTCTAATTGGTTGGTCAAGCTACTTGGGAGAGAAGTTAGGTGAGATATTTTTAAATATGTAACTTTCCTACCTACCTTGGAACCCTATAAAAAGGCTTCAAAGAAAGAAAAAAAAAGAAAAGAAGGAAGAATCTCAATTGGAATCTCAATTTTTTTAGGACTTTTGGGAGGTCTCATACATCACACTTTTGAGAAGACATTGGGATCACACTTGGGTTCTCACTCGGAGACATACTTGAGGTCTTGAGAAGAGCTTTGTAAAGAAATTGTGAACGATTGCTTGCAAGATGGCTTGCTAGAGTAAAGATTTCAGCCTCTTTATCATGGTCCTATGAATTATGCATTTCGTTTTTTGTTTTGTTTAAATTGTTTAGCTAGTGGTTTAGATAGTATCATCCTTGGCAAGTAATTTTGG
>MNCI01033259.1:165617-222721 GCA_015680685.1 Gnetum montanum
GAACGGATGCTGACGCTAGTTAAATTAGACTTAGGACATTAGTTAGAGTTAGTTTAGTTTCCTCTCTCTCTCTCTCATAGCTTAGAATTTAAGCTGAAAATACCAAACAAATCATATACCTCAGACTTGCTTAACCATACACCGTGACACTTACAACAAAGCCTGGGAAGACAACAAATGATTAACCCCAAGTGTTTCTTGTGGTGTTAAGGCATTTAGTCTGCGGAGTTCGACCGGATCACGCGTGCACGCTCGTATTTGTATGGTGGAGTGTAGGGGTACCTCGCCACTCATCACTGAGGAAGTCAAGGTACTAGACTTTTATCAAGATTATCCAATTGACCCCTCAGTTCCACCCTTAACCTTTCCAAAAGGAGTCTCGTTACACTAGCTTACCAAGTACAATAGGGAGGGAGATCCAAATGCTCACTTAGTAACATTTCAAACAGTATGTCTTTTTCTTCAGGTATGGCCCGATGTAATTTTGTAAGTGTTTGCTATGTCCTTAACTAGAAAAGCCTTAGACTAGTGCTGATCTCTACCTTGTAGCTTCATATCTTCTCTAGAGGACTTGTTACACCAATTTGTCATCCATTTTAAATACAATCTAAAACCTGAAGCCACACTCGATAGCTTGATTCAAATTAAATAGGTGTCATTAGAGACAACATAGAAATTTATCCAAAGGTGGAGTGCATCCCTAAATGAGCTTCATGAGTCTATTCCTAAAACATATCTGCTTACCATCCTTAAGGCTACCATGAATGACTTTATTAAATTGAAACTTTACTATTTAAAATCCCGTACCTTGAGCCAAGCATTTGTACAAATTAAAGACATAGAAGAGGTGGCACAAACACGTAATGACCTAGCCTACTTGACCTTTAGGAGCCAACACACAAAGAAATATAAATCCAAAATAACAGTAGCGGTAGTGGCTGAGACAACCTGATCTAACCATCCAAGACAAAAGGAAAAGCAACCCGCTATCCCAAACAACTATGAAAGAAACACACCTGTGCCGACATCTGAAACTTCCTCAAATAGGAACACCAACATGGGTCATGCCCATACATTCAAAAGAAAAGACCCTGCTCAATATACACCCCTACCCATGAAGCCTTCGCAATTGCTTGATCAACTTCTAAAAGCTGGGTTAATCCAACATAAAAAAATGTCTCCTACAGCCTCTCAAAGACATGATAGATTTTGTGAGTTGGCCAAAAACCTAGCTCTAGCAATGGCTAATGAGCCATCCATTCTAAAGGGCTTTAGGTTGGATAGGTTTTTTAAATATCACCAATGGTGTGGTCATGGGACTGATTACTACTTTATGTTGGAACAAGATATACAACGCATGATTGATAGGGGTGAAGTAGTATTCGACAAGGCAAACCCAATAAGACCCCAAAACCAATCCATGGGGGTCTACAAAGATCCTCTTAATACCAATGATGCACCATATGTAATTAATACTATCCATGTGGAGGACATACAGGATGTTCCACGAAAAATTTTTGTGATTTGCAGGCCTTTAGAAAACACACCTGCCCCAACATCTCCCCAAACTCCTTTCATCATATGCACATCTGTCACACCACCAAAACCATTCGTCATCCATGTACCTCCTATTGCAGCAAAAACCACACCATCTAAAAACTAACCCATTCCCTTTGTGATCTAGGTGCCAAAACACCCTGATACACAACCCACCTCCATTCCCCTACGACCTCTACAAGAATTTCTTGCCGATAGACTAACAAGAGAGCACTTGGAAAGAGAAAACCATCAACAAAAATTAGGATCACGAAAGCCAAAACTACTAAACACTGTTCCCATGGGTCTGCCCATTAATAAGCCTAGTACGAGTCATCAAAATGAGGATAATGTCACAAGTCATATCCCAAACCTAGCATCCTCGGCTACTAACGTAAAGACCCCTTCACAAGAAATATGAATGCTGGGTCAAATGGACCAAATCTCCACAGACAAGGATGCCCCAAATGGTAAAGACCTAGCAACTGTGTTGACCCAAGTCACACAATCTTTGAAACAAAAGAATACTTCTTTAAGCCTATATGATCTAGTAATGACTTCACTAGTACATTGAGAAGCTCTCGTGCGTATGTTGACTTCGGTCCCCATTAGTGAGGACCTTCTTGCAGATGAACCATCCATTTATGCAGTATTGTCTGCACAACCTCAGGAACCAAAGACCACATCCCTAGAGTTTTGTGCTAAGGACATTAAGCTAGATGAGAAAATAGGAGAAGTTACTACAACCCCTATGTTCATAACAATATAGGTTAATCATTTCAAGATATGTAGGGTGCATGTCGATGACGATGTGATGACAAATGTAATACCTTTTCCCATTGTCAAAAAGCTAGGACTTACTGAACAAATAAAGCCCACAACAACTTCTTTCTTGAAATCCTTCAGTGGTTTCTGCATTGGGTTGAAAGGTATGGTTACCTTAGATTTTATAGCCGGAGACCAATTCCCCACATCAGCTAAATTTGTAGTGGTTAATGAAATGCTAGGGTTTAATCTGATCCTAGGATGTCCCTGGCTGGCTCAACCTAAAGTTGTATCATCACCAATCCATCAGGAGATCCACCTACCTTACGAGGGTGGTGAGATCATCATATATGGGGATACAATTGTACCACCTACTTCCTCACCCCCTAGAGTAGATCAAGACTCAGAAATTGAGTTCATTGAGCCTAAGCAAGGAACCATGAGCATACTTCAAAACATAAGAATGTCTTTTGCTTCAGGCATGGCCCCATGTAATTTTGTAAGTGTTTGCTATGTCCTTAATCAGAAAAGCCTTAGACTGGTACCAATCTCTACCCCGTAGCTCCATATCTTCTCTAAAGGACTTGTTACACCAATTTATCACCCGTTTCAAATACAATCTAAAACCTAAAGCCACATTCGATAGCTTGATTCAAATTAAATAGGCACCATTAGAGCCAACACAAAAATTTATCCAAAGGTGGAGTGTAGCCCTAAATGAGCTTCACCAGTCTATTCCTGAAATGTATTTTCTTACCATCCTTAAGGTGACTGTGAATGACTTTATTAAATCAAAAATTTACTATTTAAAACCCTGTACCTTGATCCAAGCATTTTTGCAAATTAAAGGCATAGAAGAGGTAGCACAAACAAGTAATGACCTAGCCTACTTGACCTTTAGGAGCCAACACATGAAGAAAAATAAGTCCAAAACAATGGTAGTGGCAGTGGTTGAGACAACCCAATCTAACCATCTAGGACAAAAGGGAAAGCAACTTGCTATCCAAAACAACTATGAAAGAAACACACTTGTGCCGACGTCTAAAACTTCCTCAAATAGGAACACCAACATGGGCCATGCCCATACATTCGAAAGAAAAGACCCTGCTCAATACACACCCCTACCCATGAAGCCTTCGTAATTGCTTGATCAACTTCTAAAAGCTGGGTTAATCCAACATAAACAAATGTCTCCTGCAGCCTCTCAAAGACATGATCAATTTTGTGAGTTGGCCAAAAACCCAGCTCTAGAAACGGCTAATGAGCCACCCATTCCAAAGGGCTTTAGGTTGGATATGTTTTTTGAATATCATCAATGGTGTGGTCATGGAACTGATTACTACTTTACATTGAAATAGGATATACAATGCATGATTGATAGGGGTGAAGTAGTATTCGACGAGGCAAACCCAGTAAGACCCCAAAACCAATCCATGGGGGTCTACAAAGATCCTCTCAATACCAATGATACACCATATGTGATTAATACTATCCATGTGGAGGACAGACAGGATGTTCTGCGAAAACATTTTGTGATTCATAGGCCTTCAGAAAACACACCTGCCCCAACATCTCCCCAAACTCCTTTCATCATATGCACATCCTCCACACCACCAAAACCATTCATCATCCGTGTACCTCCTTCTATTGCAGCAACAACCACACCATCTGAAAATCAGCCCATTCCCTTTGTGATCCGAGTGCCAAAACACCCTGATACACAACTCACCTCCATTCCCCTGTGACCTCTACAAGAATATCTTGACGATAGACTAACAAGAGAGTGCTTGGAAAGAGAAAACCATCAACACAAATTAGGATCACCAAAGCCAAAACTGCTAAACACTGTTCCCATGGGTTTGCCCATTAATAAGCCTAGTACGAGTCATCAAAATGAGGATAATGTCATGAGTCATATCGCAAACCCAGCATCCTCGGCTACTAACGTAAAGAACCCTCCATGAGAAATACGAATGCTGGGTCAAATGGACCAGATCTCCATAGACAAGGGTGCCCCAAATGGTAAAGACCTAGCAAGTGTGTTGACCTAGGTCACACAAGCTTTGAAACAAAAGAATAATTCTTTAAGCCTGTATGATCTAGTAATGACTTCACCAGTACATTAAGAAGCTCTCGTGCGTATGTTAACTTTGGTCCCCATTAGTAAGGACCTTCCTACAGATGAACCATTCATTTATGCGGTATTGTCTACGTAACCTCAGGAATTGAAGACCACATCCCTAAAGTTTTGCGCTAAGGACATTAAGCTAGATGAGAAATAGAAGAAGTTACTACAACCCCTATGTTCATAATGATACAGGTTAATCATTTCAAGATACGTAGGGTGCATGTCAATGACGGTGCGACGACAAATGTAATACCTTTTCCCGTCATCGAAAAACTGGGACTTACTGAATAAATATAGCCCATGAGAACTTCTTTATTGAAATCCTTGAGTGGTTCCCGCGTTGGGGTGAAAGGTATGATTACCTTAGATTTTATAGTTGGAGACCAATTCCCCACATTAGCTGAATTTGTAGTGGTTGATGAAATGCCAGGGTTTAATCTGATCCTAGGATGTCCCTGGCTGGCTCAACTTAAAGCTGTATCCTCACCAATCCATCAGGAGATCCACCTACCTTATGAGGGTGGTGAGATCATCATATATGGGGATACAATAGTACCACCTACTTCCTCACACCCTAGAGTAGATCAAGAGTCAGAAATTGAGTTTGTTGAGCCTAAGCAAGGAACCATGAGCATACTTCAAAACATAAACCCAACGTTAACTCCTAATCCTACTAAAACTAAGGAAACACTAGACAACAAAAACATAGGTGTCATTCCTACTAATGTCTCTGGGTTAGAATTACCCTTTGACATCGCCGATGAAGGGGAAGGTAAGTATAAGATCTTACCCACATGCCCAAGCCCACATGTTAAGCTACAAAGGATCAAGAAGCAACTCAATAAATAGAATTAAAATACCAAATGTCCAAAATTATGTTAAACTACCAATCGTTCGGTATGATATTAAACTGCCAATAAATGTCTACAGTGACATTAAACTAGCCACGATCAGAAATGGCTGGTTCCTTTTAAAACTTTCTAAAATCATTACTACTTTTGGCCCACTATGGCATAAAACTGGTAATCCTTCTTTCTTTAACAATAGATGCAACAGTCCATCATGACTTTAAACTGATGTACCCAGCCTAAAATGGCTTTAAACTAGATTCAACAAGTTACAGATTCACGAACTCCCACCATTTTACATTGAACTTTCATTTACAAGTTACAAGTTACAATTTAGATTCGTGCATGGTCCTTGCCCTCTTTTTTAAATATTTACCTTATGTTTTGGTTTACATTTTAGAAATTTATGTTACATTTAGCTACATGCATATGTTCACAATATATTTGAGAAAATAAGAAAAATAATGAAAAACATGAAAAATAACAATATATATATGTATATATGTATATATATATATATACATGGAACATTAAAGTAATGAAGGAATGCAACCATTTTATACCACAATTAAATTCAGGTCATTACATCAGTCTTTATACATTCCATCAAACATAAAAAAATCCAAAAACATTTAATGGCCTAAGTCTAATTGATAAAAAGCTCATGGAGGGGGCTGATCCCCAAGATCCTCTTCATCATCTGCTCCTGCTCCACTAGGGCCAGCTCCATCATTAACATGTCCCTATAGCAGAAAATAGAAAAAGAAAACAAACAAGGTAATAGTAAAGCAAATCATAAACACAAAAGTTAGGAAAACAGTAACATTCACAAGTGAGGAAGGCCCTATGTTGGTCTCCAAATGCCATAGAATCTCCTTCTCAAGCACATTTGCTCAATCCTCCTCCAAGTCAAGATCGATGTTCGCGAGTGTTTTGCCCTTGTCCACTGGGGTCCAAGTAGGGCACTCAAGAGAGAACACACCTGTCATAGCCTCCCTAGAGGCAGTGGTAATTGTTCTCTTAGGAGATCCCTCCACCTTGGTGCACTCAGCAAACCTATCATAAGTGGACCACAAGCCTAACCCATCAATGAACATCTCCATCTGGTGATGTTCAATTGACTCCTCCTTTAACCATTTCTTGTACTAATGCTTGTGGTCCTTTTGGTCTTGGCCCCATTTTCGTACTTTGGTAGCAAAGGATTTCCAATCTTGACATTTCCTATTCAGCAAATATATCTGTTCTCTTTTTTCTACTAAGTCCCATGTCACCTACACTTTGCTGTTCAAAACCATCCAGTAACGTGCATAGGTGATTTTCGATGAGTGCCATGTGCTATCACCAGATAACCTAGTAGTGGAAAAGTCATAATGGGATTGGAGATCCCTTTTCTCCTCTGTCTCTCTTGCTAGTGTCTCCTTCAATGAGTGAACCTCATCCCATAGATACTCACTTGAACGCCTTAAAGTCCAAACTAACTTGGCATTCTGTATGATGCAACCAAAAAATGCATCGTAAATCTTTCTTGGGACTTGCTCAATATTCCCTGGCAATTCAAGGAGGGCATCAATATGAGTGGCTTTAGAAGGATCCCACTGGAGCTTGGTGCCTGCAAGTGCAAATGCTGCACACATGAATTAGTCATGATCAACAATGAATGCAAAGAGACAAAAATGAAACTAGACACTTAGCATGACATGTAATGTACACATACCTAGTTCTGGATGAGCTTCTTGTAGGTGAGCAATCACATCATTAACAATACTTGTAACAAAATCCATTTTGCTAGGCATCTCAGGCCATGGCCTTAACGGGTCAGTTGAAGTGGGACGAGCAGGGGAGGTCTCTTCAATTGGGGCCTATGATCCTGACACCTTGGCTTGGGGTGTATGTGCCTCAGAAATCTCAGCATCTACCTCTGATAATCAATATAATCAAGAACAACACATGAAAAATAAAAGGCACAGAATATGGATTAAGCTAAAGGAAACATACCAAGAAGCCCTTAGCTGTTTAGCCTGGGTGGATCACCAAGCTGTAAAGATCCATCAAAGAAACCATCGAGGACATCTCTTTCATCACTTGAATGCCTAAATGCATCCAAGTCCTCTGCACACTTTTTCCTCACATTTCTTGTCACATCCTCCTCTTGTGGGGTAAGAATTTCTTCTTCCTTTTCTTTTCCTTTCTCCTCAGGTATCGAAGCCATGACCTCTCTCTCCCTTTCCAAATTTTCCTCTAAAATAACACTAGAATCTTAGAGTTAGTATGATATAGCACATAAGTACATCCAATAACATATGAACCAAAAGGAAAAAAAATAAATATATAACAATAAAATAAACTACTTGCCCTCCACTGGTAGTACAAACTAAATCTTCTTTACTCTTGTTGGCATTGCATCTGGAGCAGGCTCCCTTAGGTGTTCTTTCCTCTTCACCTTTGTCTTGGACTTCCCAATAGTCTTACCAATCAAACATTCAGCCCTTTTAACAGATGTGTGTAGCCTAGGTAGTTCCAAACCCAAGCTATGATGGGAATGATGGGACCAGCTAGCTGCACCCCCAGTTGTGACTGATACAGACTCCTCAATGTGTTCTAGTGGGTCTTGGGATCTAGTGGTGCTATATAAATGGAGAATCCAAGGGTAGGATAGTGTGAAAGGTCTCTCAAAATGTGGTGGTTATTCTCATGAACTACTAGAAATTCAGCGAACTTGCATAGGTACCTCGAAAAGAAGGCAAATGTGAAGTGGGATTTTGCATGGATGCTTGAACGTAACTTGATGATCTCCCCATGAAGGCTGGATCCTAGAAATTGTGCCCAATTGTATTGCATGCCTATCCATAAGAATTCATGTATCACACGTGCAGACTCGATCCCAAGGTTTCTTCCTTGAGAAAGAGATTTGGGGAATGCCCTCACCCGAAAGAGAGGATACAGGAAGTTCACCTTCATTGATCAGGTATCCTCTCGCATAGAAAATCCCTTAGGACCCCAATGCATGCCTAACCACTACTCAAGTTCCCTTATGACATGTATGTATTTGGTTGCCCTGTCTATGGATACTGTGGCACCATTCATGGGAACACCAAAAAGATCGGAAAGAAACTCAGTGGTTAAGTGGAATGACACTTTTACTCCTTGAACACGTGTGGTAAAATGAGAAGCATCACCACTGAAAGAGTCAACAATGGTAACCAATTTAGTAGTTGGAATACTAGGAGTCAAGGCTATAAATAGGTCCATCAAACCTACCTAGGTAAGGTGGCTGATAATCAAATCAGAAGCTTGCTTCTGCAACCATTTTTGTGATTGTTCAACCTCCCCATACTTCATAAAAAGCGTAGCCTCAATACGCCCTATAGTAATGGTAACTTCTTCGGGGGGATGGATGCTGTAAAAGAAAAACATAGAGCCAAGAAGTTAGAAAAGAAACATGACACACAATAATGCAACAAAAAAAGGAAAATGGAGTCTAAGGTGTGGTTCCTAACCATCTATTATTGGTGTAGGCAAGGTGGGTGCAGGATCAATCCTTTGAGGAAAAATTGGCCCATTAGAAGACCAATCCTTATGTAACCAACCATGCACTTGGTAGTGCTCAAAGGCTCTTGAAAACTGCCTATGGTAGTCAACAATACCCACCTTTATCTAGTCCAGTATCGTGGCACAAAGAATGGGGCCAGCCATGAATGTCTCTAATGCTGTACGCGCTAAAGCAAGTGCACCATCATCATCCCGCATCCCATTCTCATCAAAATGGGGCCTGCATAGGAAAACAACATTTACATTTAGATGATGACATAAACTTCAAAAGGGGAATAAAAAATGTAAAGTAAGACTCAAGAAATCATACCTGTCCACTTTATATATTGTCCCAGGTGGGTTTTGGAATAAAGTGTGCACACGGAGGCTAAGAAAAGTGTTTTGTTGTTATTGTAATGACTATAGGCAGGCAACTCCCACACATGAGTCAAGGGACGAGTAGATCTAAGACCCTCAGCAGGGCCTCCCTCAACTCTAAAAAGTCCCTCATCGATATCAGTGATAAAGGCTAGCATTTCTTGTGTAGACATGGTCTCAATAATATCACAAGCCATCTGTTCACTTAGGTGAGACCATATAACCACATTAAAGTTTTTCAGAATAAATGAAAAAAATGAATTAACACTGAGATGGAACCATATCATATGAGGCCCGATTTGTATGTCATAGGGAGGTGTGTCTGGCCCAAAGGGGCCAAACCAAGTAAGTACACCAACAAGCTCAATGACGAGGAGAGAAGACTTAGGTCCCCTACATACAACCAAAATAATAGGTAAGTGAAAAATCTGAGTACTAACAATAGGTCAACATCACATAAAACCAAAAATCACATAAACAAATACTTCACCCCATGAGACAAAAACACCAATATCTATTTAGTGTATCTAACACTCACTGGGGTAAATTAAAAATCCATTTCACAATAAATTCATAGAACATAAACATTTACTCAAGCAAGGTTTAAATCATCCATCCCAGGAAAAACAAATAAATGATATAAACATGAAACTAGCAAATAATAGGCATCCCAGGTAGCAACGCATGTGTTCACATTCCAGCTCACACTGGGTATCTTTGGGTAGCTCACGCTGGGAGCCGCTCTAGTAGCTCACGCTGGGCCTTCCCACCAGCAGCTCACACTGGGCCTTCCCACCAATAGCTCACGCTGATCCTTCATCCTCTCATTCATGTTGCGTCCCCAACACTCATGCTAAGTACTCACACTGGGAACCTACAATTTACCTTGGAACCCTTATCTTGTGTTCACTTTACCTAGGAAACTAGCAGTCATGCAAGAAACCTCCCCAATGACCTGGCTGTCATGCTACCAACACATAAAAACACATAGAAAAATAGGCCTTCCCTGCAACGTAGGCCTTCTCTAACCACACCAACTTTGCTCTTTTCATTTCCCATACTCACATTGCCAAGAAAGGCTAAAAACCTTGCTGCCTAGAGGCCTAAAAATAGAAAATTTGCAGCTCACATTGCCCTAGCCTAAAAATAGAAAATTCACAACTCACGCTACCTTGGCCTGAAAAAAAAAAATTTGCAGCTCACGCTACCTTGCCCTGAGGCAAAAAATTCTCAACTCACGCCGCCCTGCCCCTCCAAAAAAATTTTGTAGTCTACGTTGCCAGGAAGGGTAGGATGCTCATGCTGCTAGGAAGGTAGAACCAGGAAACCCTAAGCTCACGTTGGCCTCCTCGGTAGTCACTTCAAGAAAGCCTAAAACCCTACAATCGTCACGCCAAGAAATCCAAAAACCCTACGAAAACCAGGATGCCAAGGAAACCCGAAAACCCAAACTTGCATTCACGCTATTAACGCTAACGCAATAAAAAATTCAAAAATCCCTAGCTCACGCTGCCCTTGCCTTGAGCCCAAAAAGTGAACCCCAAAAATCCAAGAAAACCCCAAAATGCACTCCCCAAGAAGCCCTAAAAAGCTCACGCTGGGCTACATATCCTAGCACTCATGCCCCAAATTTACATTCACGCTGCTCACACTAACATCACAAGTCCAGAAATTCCAAAATCACAACCATGAAATCTTACCCTAGGTAACACTGCTGGAGGAAAAATAGGGGAGAAAAAAACTCACCTGTGTAAGGCCTTCTTCCACGTTGGAATCCTAGCTTGGGGGAGACGCTGGAGAAGCTCTTCAATCTCCTCCACGAACATCAGAGCTGCTTGCCTCTTTCCCTTGTCCCTACTTGCCTTCCCTTCACCCTTTTCCTTCATGCTTGCTCACGCTGACGCTGACGCTAACACCTTGGCTCACGCTGTCTGCACTGTAGCTCACGTTGTTGTGAAAATTTCCAAGAACTCACGCTGACAAAAATGATGCCTAATACTCCAAAAACTCCATTTTCTAACCTTCTATATTCTCAATTTAATTTAATTTAATTTAATTTATTTCCTTTTACTTTATTTCTTATTTTTATTCTAATTTTACCCTACCATGTTTACATGTTATTGTTTATGTCATCTTTGCCTTGTTCTTGCCCAATTTTCCTTATTATTCTAGCCTCTGGAGATGAGGTCCACAAAATTCTCATGAAGAAGAGGAGAAAAATGCAAAAAATCAACAACAAAATAAATATATATATATAAACTTATAGAAAATACGTAACGATGCACGTAAAATTCATAAAACTTTAAAATCCCCACGATCTAATTGTTCACTCAAAAAAATTTAAAATTTAAAAGTTAAAAATTTGAAATTTAAAAATTTTTAAAATTTAAAAATGGTGCATATACTCAATTCAAATGACAAGTCAACATTAGTGGCCTGGTATGGCCTTAAACTGCCATGTGGCCCGGTACAACCTTAAACTGCCATGTGGCCCGATACAACCTTAAACTGCCACGAATACCTCCGCATCTCCCAATTTTTGTCGATACATAGTTTGCATTTATTTAGTAACTCCTTTGCCAAGAGGGTGTCTCTTACTCCACTCCTATTTTAAAATGGCAGGAGCAAGCACATGGCCACCAAAAATATCCTCTCAACATTTTCTCTCAATGGACCATATGGGGAGGTAGAAAGAGTGATCAACCCAGAATCCTTGGATCTAAATCCATCCACTTATACCAATTTAATAGCCTCCACTTAAGAAATGTCATATTGGCCTGAAAATGTGACTAAAACTCTATATCTAGAAGTTGATAATATCACTGAAGATCCTCTAGTTGAAATCCCCATTACCACGGTCAATGGCAAAGCCAGAACATTGAAATTAAGTGCCTTACTAGGCTCTCAACTCATAGGTGACATTACTCAAGTGTTAAAAGACAACATAAAAATGTTCGCATGGTCATATATTGACATGCCAGGATTATATCCCCAAATCATTCAACACAATATTATCCTTGATGAAAAAATCAAGCTGGTAAAACAAAAAGCATGAAAGGTCAGACCCAAGGTAGCATTGGCTGTCCGTGCTGAAATCACAAAACTCTACCAAGCCGGCTTCATCTGGGCCATTGATTATTCCGATTGGGTATCAGGCATTGTTGTAGTTCCTAAGAAGAATAGTAGTCTACGCATATGCATCGACTTCTGTGATCTCAATGTAGCCACTATAAAGGATGATTTCCTATTACCTAGCATTGATCAACTTATTACATGACTACTGTGCATGCACTCTTATCCTTTATGGATGGATTTTTAGGCTATAATCAAATAAGAATCAATCCCAAACATCAACCTAGGACAACTTTTATAATACCTTGGGATACATTCTGTTATACTATGATGCCATTTGGCCTTAAAAACATAGGAGCTACATATCAATGAGCAATGACATATATACTTAGTGATTACATGCTCAATTTGCTCAATGATTACATTGACGACATCGTGGTCAAATCTAAAACAACTGAACAACATGCAAAAGATCTAGACTTAGTGCTTAAGCATTG
This sequence comes from Gnetum montanum, assembly GCA_015680685.1. Classification (NCBI taxonomy): domain Eukaryota; kingdom Viridiplantae; phylum Streptophyta; class Gnetopsida; order Gnetales; family Gnetaceae; genus Gnetum; species Gnetum montanum. The sequence continues at coordinate 178,370 of MNCI01033259.1, forward strand.
TCTCAAATATGACGTTAGGCTTAACCCAAAGAAATATGTCTTTGGTGTTAAAACGGGAAAAATGCTTGGATTCTTAGTCTCTACAACAGGGATATGGGTAGACCCCGATAAGGTTAAAACAATAACCAATATGCAACCACCAAGAAACCTCACTAAACTATGTGGCCTCCAAGGTAGGCTATAATTCATCAGACGCTTTATCGAAAGGCTGACAAATAAGTTGAGTTCCATGCAACACCTTCTACAAAAGAACATGCATTTCCAATGGACTCAACAATGTCAAGAAGTGTTCGAGAACATAAAACAAGAGTTGGTTCAACTACCAACTATTTATCCTCCACAAAGTGATAAATATTTCTACATCTACCTTACAACTTCTGATTCCTCCATAGCATCGATGCTTTGTCAAAAACATGAGGATGGAGTCAAAGTACCTGTATATTACTTGAGCCACGCATTAATCACCTATGAACAACTATACAACGACATAGAGAAATCATGCCTCGCCCTCATCTTCTCCTTGAAAAAATGATGGCATTATCTCTTCCGTAATTAGGTTTACATCATTTTCAAGGATAATGTACTCTGTGCCATCACTAATAACATCTATGATTCAAATAGGATAGCTAGGTGGAAAGCGATGATCGCAAAGTTTGACTTGCACTATGTTGCTCAATCTTCCATAAAAGGTCAAGCAATAGTCACACAACTAACCGTCTCACCAACGCATGATCAAGCAACAATAAACCCCAAATTCTCAGATGAGAATGTTAATAGCATAGACACCGTACCCGAAAACTATGTGGTAATCCTCTATTTTGATGGAGCTTGAAGCTCCTGAGGAGGAAGTGCTACAGCTATTTTAATACACCCTTCTAGAAAAATTCAACCATTCGCCTATCGATTAAACTTTCCTTGCATCAATAATGTAGCAGAATACGAAGGTCTTCTTAGAGGTCTTCAAGTAGCATTGACTTCAAGGATCACATGTCTTATACTTCGAGGAGATTCACAATTAGTTATTAATCAAGTCACTGAGATTTATGCATGCAAAGCTCTTCATTTGCAATCTTATTGTGATTTGACCAAACATCTACTGAGATAACTAGTAGAAGTGGACATACAACATGTCCCTATGAATGAAAATACTATCATCGATGCACTTGCCACACTAGCCTTAAACATGACACCCGAAATGTTCCACGCATTGCCTAGCTCTATAACAAGTTGTGTCGAACCTATAATTAACACTCTTGATGAAATTCCTATTGCATTCGTTAGTACAACACGTGCGATAGAATGGTACAATGACATAAAAGAGTACCTTCTAAGAGGTGAACCTCCAAAACACTTGACAAATGCTCAAAAGGACGCTGTGCAGAAATGCTCCCGACAATATGCGTTAATAGGAGACACCTTGTGTTGCAAATCTTATGAAGGAATTTTGCTAATGTGCGTTAGTAGCATTGATGGTCAAACGATCGTAGAACAAGTCCATGAAGGACTTTGTGGAGGGCATATAACACCCAAAGCAATGGCAACGAAGATTAGACGCTTAGGCTATTACTGGCCACACATGGAATATGATTGCATCTCCAAGGTCAGAATATGTGACATTTTCCAAAGGCATGGTAATCTAATACATGTGCCACCTAATGAATTACACATAACACAAATCATATGGCCATTCCAAAAATGGGGTTTAGACTTAATTGGACCTATAACGCCATCATCCTCTACTGGACATAGCTTNACAAGCAGAGGCTACAAATAAAACTATCATCATGGTGGTAAAAAAGATGCTAAATTAGAGCAAGAAATGATGGAATGAACAATTGGTCTACTCATTGTGGGTATACAGAATGACACATCGCACATCTATAGGTAAAACTCCATATAGCCTTGTATATGGATCTGAAGATATTTTTCCTTTAGAATTACAGGTTTCCTTGTTGTGGATAGCTCTTTCGGGCCTCCTCGATGAAAGTCAAAAAAATGAACTACGCATTGCTGACCTTGATTCAATAGAGGAAGAACGTGTGTGAACACTTGATCAAATTGAATGGTACCAAAAACAAAAGAGGCAAAGACACAAACATAATCTGCACAAGCACCCAATCAAGGAAGGAGATTTAGTTCTTAAGGCCATCCGTGAACACCCAGATAAGTTCTTAGCCAATTGGGAAGGGCCTTACTTAGTCACCAAGGTGTACCATAATGGGGCATTCAAATTGGCTGACATGGATGGGAATGAGTTTGCTAATCCTACAAATCATTTGTACCTAAAATGGTACTATGTCTGATAAACTTGAGGTACATAAAAGTCCTGACATCATGACTTAAAACTGATACCACAAAAAAGTCCTAGCATCATGACTTAAAACTGATACCACAAAAAAGTCCTGGCATCATGACTTAAAACTAATACCACAGAAAAGTCCTAGAATCATGACTTAAAACTGATACCATAGAAAAGTCCTAGCATCATGACTTAAAACTGATACCATAGAAAAGTTCTAGCATCATGACTTAAAACGGATACCACAGAACAGTCCTAGGCCATGACTTGAAACTGGCACCATAGAGCTCACTCCGGCATGACACTAAACTACCACATTTTTCCACTATGACATGAAACTAGCATCCAGAGTCCACTAGGACTATAAACTGGTTTGCCTCTTTATAGTCTGCTACGATTATAAACTAGCAATGCACCATCCGCTACGACGCTAAACTAGCACTGTCCAAGGGGTTACAACATGAAACTAACTCGCAATAGTTCGCTAAGACTATAAACTAGTGACATCATCAATGAGCAAGCAAAACTTGAAAAGTTGTATTGTTGCAATTGACTCTACTTGTTTCACAAAGACTTGCTGCATGATTTGTCTCATGGGCCTTAATGAGGTTGGTGCTATTCATGATTCTGTCAACTTTGAAAATTGCACACGGTGGCTCCGTATCCTTATTTAAAGTGCGTAGTTAACAGTTTCATTTGTGTTTTTCTTGTCCTCTTGGAGTTGTGTTTGCAGGATGACATACCTAAGGCATTCATACATAGGTGCACTTCATCGTGATGACAAGGTATCACATTCTTCCTAATGCATGTAACTTGGTTAATCAATCCGTTCATAAGTACATTCCCGACTCTTGATACATTCTCTATTCCCCATCATGTTCCCCTTAGCCTATTCCATCACAACCCCTGATACATTCTACTCATCTCAAAGCTCTTGGTACATTGTTGCACATTATGAATTTCTAAGCAGTTGCAACATAAAACATAGTATACAATGCATGCTACAAAATGCAAATGTTTGAATATGAGCACAGCACTGAAAGCAAGCTCTTTCAAAAAGACCAAAAAGGAAAAAGCATAAAAAAAATAAAAAAATAAGAAGAACAAAAAGGTCAAAGAGAAAAATACACGGAAAAGGTTTTCATGACCCCATTGGCATTATAAACAAAAGACTATTGGCTATTCTCATACAAGTCCCAGGCGAGAAGGCAATTTTCTTGGAAAGCAGTTACACTCGTGTCTTAAAGAGACCATGTTGCACATCATCATGTGGCTTTGGTTGTTTACAATGGACCCCGTAAACACTCTATAAGAGTCTCATTTCTCCAAAGAATGCACCTCCTATGTCTTGGTTTCTAGTCTGCTGAAAATTGGCTATTGACAAGGACCAAATACATAGCTCATTCATATCAAATCATCCCTCTCCCATAACTCCAGTAGCACTCACAACCCTTGATCAACTCTTGATCCCCCCCAGTTACAACTAATCCCCTTGCATCTTGAACTACATTCCCTCAATTCCATGTACTTTTGAACATGGTGCGATGATGCCCAATCCATGGGCTGACGGTTAATGCTTGGTCCTTGGTTGTTCATGGTGTTTTGTACTTCTTTGTCGATGCCTCTTAGGTGGATTCCTCCAGATGTCAACAAAGAGGGGCCAATGAAACACCATTAATTTTGGCCTAGCACTTCAAGAGTAACTCAAGCCCTTTCCAGCATTTAGGAGGCAAAGATTTGACTAAGGCATGCAACTCACGCTGGCTTGCCTTGGTCACTCATGCTGGCTTGCCTTGGTCACTCACACTGGCTTGTCTAGGGAAACTCATGCTGCAAATTTCAAGCCAAATTCAACACATTTTCTAGCACATGGTATAACTCACGCTGCACTCATGCTGGTAGTGTGAGTCCAGCATCACCAACTTTCAGAGCCTCCAAACTAAGTCAAAATGACTTGATCTCAAAGGAGCAAATCAAAATAAGGGTTTAGCATCGACAACCTCTAGTCCAGCCTCCAGAAATTCAAATTTCAGTGACAAAAAGTTCAAATTTTCACACTTACATGGAGGTCACGCTGCAGTGTGAGTGTAGCATGACTAACTCCAAAAGGCTAGAAACTGAGTCAAAGTGATATGGTTTTCAACATCCAAGTCATCCTCGGAGTTCATCATCAACAAAACTCAAACTTTAGCCTTCCAAATTCTAGATTCCAATCCAAAAAATTGCAAGTGTTTTTTGGTCATGCTGCAAGTCACGCTGCAGTGTGAGTCCAGCGTGACCTACCCAAAATAGTCTAGAACAAGTCACATTCAAGTTCAAATTTCCAAATTTCAGATCACACACAGTCAAGAAGTAGCTGCACTCAAGAACCAAGCTTTAAAAATTAGAATTTGAAGTGAAATTCATCACTTTCAAGTCACTCACACTGAGGTCACGCTGGGGACACGCTGTAGTGTGAGTGGCGTATGAGTGCAGCGTGAGTGTAGCATGCGCATGCTGAGGACATGCTCTGACAAAATCACCTCACGCTAGAAGTTCTTGTCAGATGAAGACACCTCAAACAACCACAGAATCACTCAAATCAACATCCTATAGTAGTCAATTCAAAGATCCTAAAGTTTCAAGTGATCCAGAGTCAGTTTCTCTTGTTGTACATTGTCATTTCATTGTAAATTTTCATCATTTGTCATTTGTCGAGCTCTTACTCTCTGAATTGTCTAAGCCATGAGCATGAGCTAGCTTGAGTGAGTTGTAGCACGTTGTAAGATACAATGCACCTAGTCCAAAACGTAGCTTGCCCACACACGTCCAACTCACATATAGCTGTCCATTGGACACGTGTCACTTGATCTGCTTTCCTCTCATCTTCTAGCCATTGATTCCATTCTTGAATTCCACTCCCGAGCCCGGCCCAGCCCTATAAATACCCTATCAATTCACATAAACTGGGGGTTGGCAATTTGGGACATTGGCAATTTTGAAAACATACAGCTTAGGAAATTCAGACTAGCAATCCTTGGGCACTCGGGCACACTTGACTCCCAGCATCCAAGCACTTCTAAAATGCATCACATCACCCCGAGGCTTGGCATTTGACTTGCCATCCACACATGCAGCTACTCTTTAACCGATGCACATCTTTTCTAAGCAATAAAATACAATTCATTTCTGCCAGCCATTATATTGTTTACTCTGTTTTACATTTAGCTTATGTTCTATTTATGTTCTGTTTGCATTCTGTTTGCAATACTAGTTCTGCATACGTTTCTATTTACATTTCATACACATTGTTTATGTTTCAAACATTAGTTACAATAACCCCAGCGCAAGCCATAGTTTATGCTTGGGGAATTCCTTGGTTGATTTATGTGCAAACCATCCAAGGCACTCTACCTTCGTTTTCTTTTCTAGCTTGCCCTCAGGCGAAGGTAGGGTCAGCTGTGTTTGCCCAATGATCTTTCGATGTTTGTTTTTCCTTCCAGCCTTACACCGACAATTTAGGTCAGTATAGGAAGGTCTTGCAAGGTAACAACCAAATTTTAGCATCAACATAAGGAAGTTTAACAACTAGTCAAAGAAATAGAACTCTTAAATTTTTCATAACCATAAAATGTTAGAAGCTATAGCCTTTATGTTTACCTTTCTTTTTCTTCTTTGGTGTGGCTTGATTAGAGGTCCTAGCTACAAGGGTGTAATCCATGGAGTTAGTGGAGTCTACCCACCAGTTGTGTATCATTTCATCATCCTTACACTTCTTGTATACAAGGTTTAACCTTGTAGTGTATGCATCAAAGTCCCCTTTTAATTATTAATACATAACAATTCTAATCTAGGGGCCCTTGGTGAATTCATCTAGGGTAGTTTTAGCCACTGCTAAGATTAGATCATTAGTGATCAAGCCTTGGTCATTAACTTTATACCTATAAGAAGTTCATAAAACCAATAGAGTTAGAAAAAGTAGTTTAACCAATAAAGCCATAAAAACACTATAATAATATGCTTACCCTTGTAGATGATACATGATGTCGGGAGAGTTTAATAAAAATGTGTGAGCCCAATGTGTCATCATCAAAGTATTATTAGCATTATATTGACTATACTTTAGCATCATCTAGATCTCTGTAAGATAATGTGGGTTTATTGTGTTTATTAATCCCATTGATGTCTTAGGAGGTGGATTGTCAGTAATGAACTTGACAATCATGTTGGATGCTCAAGGTAGAAGGGTCTCCACTATGAGCCTAGCCACATCCATAGAAAAGTGTTACCATAGAATCATATTAAAGTTCTATAGAATGTAGGTAAGGAATTCCCTTGTCACATGCCAAAACTATAGTGAAGCCTTCCCCAAAGGCATGTTAGGATGTGGAGTATTGGCCTTGGGATGATTAATATAGCATAAAATGTTCACTAACTCCATAATGATGAGGATGGGCTTCAAGAAGACCTTGCATGAGCCAAAGCAAAAGCATTATGACCAATTAGAATTTCTTAACAAGTTTGGAAAAAACATCTTAGTCAAAGGTGAAATTAGCCTTCATAAAAATCTCTAACATGTTTATCTAAGTTGGCTTAAGAAATTCCACAAAAAAGAATTATTACAACTTTTCATAGCCTGTTCCTTTATAGCTAGAATATTATAGCCAAACCTTTATAGCCCAAAATCAAGCTTTAGTCTAAACCATGCCTAAGCTTAGAAAAAGCATTAAAACTTAGGAAAAGCATGTAGCCATACTAAAAAGATTGTTAAAAATAGTAAAATCCCTTACAAATTTAAAACATAAATTTTACATATTTAGCAATCCCCAAAGGCATGGGAGTTGACAAGAAAAATCTTTACACATGTCATCTCCAAAGGGGTAAAGTGCTACAACCAAAATTTCGCGTTGTTGACATATCCATAACCAAAAATTCATTAAAAATCAATTCTAGCTCCAATTGTAGTGATTCCACCATTGAAGGAATCCTGAAATCACAAAATTTGTAGCCATAGCCATCAAAACCAGAGAATACATAACTATTTTCACATGAAACATAGACAAATCTAGCAATAACTATAACCATCACCATGAATCCCCTTTCATGTAGGGTTGGTAAAATATTTGTTTGATCTTCAAACAAAGTGATTCCACCACCGTCTAAAAGCTTGAATTGAGCCCTATGCATCCATAATTAATAAAAATTCAAAAAAATTTCCATTTATGTAGATAAAAATTTATCAATTTGGATAAAAATATGAAAACTGCACAAAACCCCTTTGGACATAGGTCTAATGAAAAACTCATTAAAAATTTCTTTCAATTCCAATTGAATTTATTCCACATTCATTTGAAAGTTGAAGCCAAGACCTACCCATCCATAACTAGAAAATAACCAAAACCCCTAGCATTTACTTAAAAAAGATTCATGAACCTACATGAAATTTTCAAAACGGTATGAAAAACCTAACTACATGACCTTAGGAAAACAACCATAACTCCATCGTTATTAATCCAAATTAAATGATAAAATAGCCATTGGAAAGCTTAAACATAGGGCTACAAGTATATCACATAAAACCTTTAAAATATCCATTTGTAAGTAAAAAAATGCATGCATAACATTGACCATGGAAAAATAGCCAAAATAACTCATATCCATTAGAAAAAACATCAAAATAATAGGGTAGGATTTTCTTAGAATTAAATTTTAATGAACATTGAAGGCTAGATTTGAAAAAAATGGCCCTACCCCCAAATTTTGGAAAAAATCATGAAAACAGTAAGCTTAATTTTAAAAATCAAGTCTAGTAAAGCCAAAACAATGAAAAAACCATAGATCTATGTAGAAACAGAAAAAATAAGTGGGATCTTTTCATAATTTTTTTTTACCCCCCTTTGGTAGTGTAGATATGAGAAAAACATCCCCACACATGGAAAAAAAAAAAAACACACACACACACACACACACAAGAAAAACAACTAGAAATAAAAGCAAAAATGAGTAAAACTACCTACCTCAAATTAGCAACAAATGAGGCCTACATGGAGATAGGCCTAGGAAATCCTTGTAGATCCCTTGAATGTTCATCTACCCTTTGAATCTTTGGATGCCATGGTAGGCTTAACGCTAGGAATAGTTGGAAATTAAGAAGAATTGGAGATCAACACTAACTACAAGGAAGATGGGAGGCTTCCATGCTAAATACTGATGTTCCTCTACAACAAAAATCTATGCCAAAGTTCTCCTCCAATGAAAAATTGGTGTAGAATGACAATTGTGATTGAAAACTTGTGAAATTTATATTAAAAACTCAAACAAAGCCTAAACATCCACCTCTAAATCCTAGTTTCCCATTTAGTGCATCATAACTCTAAGTGCATTGAAGTCCATGGGGAGGGAAAGTCTCTTCCATGCTGAGATTGGTAGAAAACAACTTCACTGTTCAAATTTTAAAATTTTTAGATTGTGGGCCCCACTCTACATCCTTGCTCTTAGCCTAAAAATGTCATCAATGCTGAGTTTTAATCCCTTAAACACTTGGAAAAATATGTAAACCTTAACTCCCATGCATCCACACTAGGGATATCATGCCTAGCATGGATACATTCCCCCCATTTCACAAAATCATTAAAATATAACTATTTTACCATTTTTAGTAATCAAAACCTATCCTTTTCAATCTCAAGCTCCCACAAGGGATTGGACATGGTAAAAAATGGAGAACATGGATTTTCATGCTAGGGAAATAGTGTCCATCATGGAAGAAGGGGGGCTAACATCCATTGTTACTACCCCAACACCCACCTAGCCCAGGTTTGACATCCAAAGTGGGCCCACATAACCTAGAACACCTCCAATCACACATAGCAGCTTTGGAACCTCATCAAATCTAGTTGAAATTGGTTGAAACATTGGTATTTGGTGTTTCCAAGTTGTGGGAGGCTTCATCCATGCTAAGCATCTCATTCTTAGATTGGATGGATGGGGGGAAGTGAAAATCACCTAAATTTTCTACCTAGTAGCCATTTCTCAAAGCCTGGTGATTCCTACACCATGTTAGAACCCTTTGGAGTTTCCAAAGATCTAAAAAGTAGTTAAATATGGCACAAAACTACCAACCCCCTCTCATCCACATAGGAACTATCATGATCAACATGTAAGAAAGGGGGGAGATTGCATGAGGCACTTAGTAGCCTCCAAACTACTAAATCTTGGCACTTAGTATTGACCATTGACACTCACAATGCCAGAGGCTAGCATGCATGGTATTGACCATTGACACTGGCAATACCAGATTTTGATCTTAGACATTAATAGTCAACACTAGCAACCCTCTCAACATATATGCATAGCCAAATTGCCAAAAATTAGCAACAAAAGGGTTCCTTAGCTCCTCCATGTTTAGAGCTCCCTCTTCCATGTTGGCTAGCATGGAAGGAAGGTGGAAACTTTGGGGGAACTCTAGAATGGCCTTCAGAGATCTTAAATGAACATTAGAAAGCCTTATGTATGTCCTTTAACCCTGTCTACTCTTCCCAAGACCCTTAAACTCTCATAGATTGATAATAAGGAGCCAAAACCCCTTTTCCCCTAATCTTCCATGTTGATCAATGAAACTCCAGTGTTAAGAAAATGGAAAACACTAAAAACCACTTCAAAGCCATTAAAATGACCTAATCTTGATACTTGACAATAGTAGCAAACATTAACAAACATAAAAACCTACATGCATGGCCGGAAACATGAGAAAATGTTAAAAAGTAGGGATTCCTAGTTCCTCCATACTCAAAGCTTCCTCTTTCATGTTGGCTAGAATAGAAGAAAGGGAAAAATTTTTGGAGGACTCCAAGATAGCCTTTAAACACCTCAAGTAGACACCCTACAATTATGCATGAATCCCAAGAATAGTTTTACATCTTCTAGAGCCTTTAAACCCTACCAAATTCATCATAAATGGCTAAAAGACTACTCCTTCTAGTCTTCCATGTTGAGCATACTATCCCATGAAAAAATGGGGGAAGCTCAAAAACCACCTAGGAAACATTCAAAGTGGTCAAACTTGACCTCAAACCCTAATCCTCAACCTTGGCAACATTGGAGGCACACATGCATGATTGATTTAGGATAAAAATAGTTTAGATCTAAGATTTATGATTTTTTAATGCTTGAAATCATTTCCTCCATGCTACCTAGCATGGAAAATAAAGGAAAAACACATTTGGGACTCATAAACACCTCAGAATGACATCAAATAACCTTATATGCACCGTAGAACCCTGTTAGCAAACATGGGAGCCTTCGAACCTTAGAAAAATAGTCCTAAATGATAAAAAAGTGGCTTTACCTAGTCTTCCATACTAAACTCCCTAGCCCTAACATGTAAAAATGGGGAAAGCCAAACAAACTTGGGAATACTCAAAACTACCAAATTTTGTCATGAAACCCTAGCCCTTGGTTCTAGTAACTCTAGAAGTTAACATGGATAGTCAATTATGATCTAAATTGACCTAGATCTAGGATTCTTATTTCATCCATGCTAGAGAAGGCTCCTTCCATGCTGAGCAATATGGAAATAGAAGTGGAAGAATACCTTTCTATTTTTGATAGCAAGATGACACTTCTAGAAGCCAAAGATCTACGCCAAAGAAACCAATGATCTCAAGCCTTAATATTTTGCTCGTTTGACCTCATGGTAATCTCCAAAATTCATTCCCCCTAGTCTTCCATGTTGGAGTAACTCTCCTAGTGTGAAAATAGGGGGAAGACCTTAGATTCCCTTGAATGACCTCCAAGAATGCCCCAAATTAGCTAGAAACTTGCAAAATTAGGATCTACAACACTAGGAGCCTAGGAACCTGGTCAATGTACTCCCACATCATCTTGAATCCACAAAACAAGTTTTTCCCCATCATTCCATGCTAGGGATATTATGATTAGTGTGGAATAATGGAGGAAATCCATTTCAACATGATTTAACACCCAAAGCTAACTCAAACTACCTCAAAATAAAGCTAGAAGATGCACAAGTTCCAAATCTAGGTTCTAGCTACCTATTTGACCTTGTTTAACCTTGTTTTTACTAATATTTTGATTTTCCATGTTGAAACCATTCTCTTCCATGCTGGCTAGCATGAAAATAGGGAGGGAGGTTGCAAAACATGCTTTTTGGCCTTTATAGACCCCTAGAGTGCCCAATTTTGATAGATCTGGCCCTGCACTACCTTGGGAAGGCCTCAGAATCTTAATTTTGGACCTTTGAATGTCCCAAAATCTACTTTCCTTAGTTTTCATGTTGAGGATCCCTTCTTCCATGCTATCTAGTGTGGAAATAAGGGAAGAACAATGTGGAAGCCTCAAAACTCTTGATTTTTGGGTTCAAATAGCCTAGAAAATAGCCCTGACTAATGCCCAAACTTACCTAATAGTCATGTAGCCCTAAATCATGGACTACTAAGGCCTAATACTGGAACCACTAACCTTTTTGAGTAATTTTCACTTTATGTAGCCTATTTTGCTTGATATTTTACATGATTCTTTAACTTGTTTTAGCCTAGTGTCACATTATCAACCTTGTTGACCTTATTATGACCTATATGCATCCTTATATTCTCTTTATTTGCCTTTTTTTATCCTTTTATTGGTACCAAATAGTGGGATTTGACCTTCCCTAACCATCATTTGACACCATGTGACCATGGCCCGCCATGGCTTGCCATGGCCTTAAACTGGCATCATGATCCACTAAGGCCTTAAATTGGCATCATGGCCTGCCAAGGCCTAAAACTTGTAAAACTATAACCCTTGTTGACCATTTGTAGTTTTATTTCTCATACTTCCCTTTGTTTAACCTTTATTTAGCCATTATTACACTTTGCTTGCTTGGTTTTACCCTATTTATAGCCTTGGATGATCTTGTTTGCATTAGATTGCCATATATTTGCATAATTTTATAGCATTTTACCATTATTTATTTACTTTTACCTAGGTTCCACTTAATATGCTTTTGGTTGATCTGTAGGATCAAAGTATGAGTACCTAGGAGCAAATTAGTTTGCCTTGGTATCTACATTAACCTCATGGTGATGTTGAATGATGCATCGACCCTAATTGCCTAGATCTTAAGCCTGAGAGTCTTGTTGACCATGTAGCCTCGATAGAGAAACCTCTAGAATGGCCTGAAAACCTAGTCAAAACCCTTGACTTAGAGGCAAGTAATATAATCAAAGACTCTCTAGTTGAGGTTCCTATTACAACACATAGTGGTGAGTATAAAACCCTTAAGCTAAGTTCCCCACTAGAACCTCAACATGCTCAAGACATCACCAAGGTCCTACAAAGAAACATTAAGATCTTTTCCTAGTAATATGCAGATATGATGGGTGTAGATCCATGCTTGGTACATCACAACATCAAACTAGACCCTAACATTAAACTAGTTTAGAAAAAAGTATGCAAGATTAGATCTAATTTGGCCTTGGTAGTATTCGTATTCGTATGGTTAAGTGTAGGGGTACCTCACCATTTATCACTTGTGTAGCATTGAACTTATACCGCATCATGGTCGTATCTACATGTGTGTGTTTTGTGCATCAGTGTAGATTACATTTAATCCTTTTAGTGCCTACAGATATTTTAAGGTGTGGTTACGCAAAGGCATTATAGGTTGGAACCTGCTTTGGGGAGGACCCACTTGTGTGACTTTTGTAATTTGTACTTGTTGCACATCACCACATCATTTCACACCTTCCTAGTACTTCATTGTCAAATCTATTCTTTCCTTTGTTATCATTTTATCAAATGTTCCTCAAAACCATTACATGTCCTTTTATGTGTCACCTAAACAAATCAGGTCCAACATTAAACTTTTAGGGCAACTTGAAAAATTTCTAACTCAAAAATCACACTAAGTAAAGAATTTAACATTTATTAAAGGTAATGAGTAAGGTATGAAATAATTGAACTTCTTTCAATAACCTTACTAACAATTGATCTTTGTGTGATTATAAATGGGCCCTAAAAGAGGACAACAAGGAGGACCTTCTCAAGGTGTAGCTAAATGCCCAAGGGAAGGTAGAGGTCAAGGACCTCATGCAAAACATGCAAAGTAGGAGGCATAATTATTCAGCATCCATCAAGGAACTCCTATCACTACACAATCTAGCCAACCAAAAGGTGGAAAGGTCAGGGCCCTAGCCTATGAAGAGGAACGACAGCTATTTGTTGCATGGCATGTCAATGCTAATCAAGTGTTCCTATAGCTATCGTGTCAATGGGAAGTGTCAACTCCATAAAACATTGAAAAATCAACATGGATGACTCATAATCCTTGGATAGAAGAGGAGAAACATTAGGTGCTTCTTCAACAGTATCAATCTCAAAATCCTAGAGTGCAGGACAAAGGAAAGGCACCCATGGAGGAGCCACCACCACTGAAAATCCCATGAATTCCACAAGTTTTGTCTTTTGTGTCTGTGTCCAAATTTTGTTTAGTCCCACATTGTGGCATGAAATAGTTCATGGTCATTCAATAATCTCATACCTATCCCCTATTTGTAATTGAATGAACTTGTTCCTCACTTTCTTTGACTTGAAGACGAGTTGTTATTCAGTCGTGGGGGTATGATGAATCATGGTTTGTTACCCTTGACATCAGTCCCTTGATATTAGACCCTTGACATCAGACCCTTGATAACCAGGTGTTGATATTGGACCCTTGACATCAAACCCTCGATATTGGACCCATGATATTGAGTACATGATATCGCGGCCTAGATAATGATATCAGATACATGATATCACGATTCCTATGTAAGCTGATAAATACACCTTTCGACGCATAGGAAAGGGAAGTTATTTAGTGTTAGAGTAAAGTCCTTTTTGTTCATTTTTAGTTTCTCTCAATCCTTTTCCTAGTGTATGCCTATAGTGTGATGATTGTAATTTGTCAAAACCTTTATTCGAGTGTGACGTACTTGGACATGCACATGACCAGTAATAAAGATCGAGATTACTTCATCATTGCAGAATTCACTTAGTTTTAATTGCTTAATTTTTATTGTTATATATTTCTTTCTTAATTAATATTTCTTTACCTTCCTTCACTATCCCTATTATTAAACATGGAATGAGTACGACTTAATCACGAGCATTTAAGTATGACTAATTGGTATCCCAGTAGCGTATTTAGAAGTGCTTAAGTAACATGCACTTGGTAATCCCAAAAGTAGTACACAAGGTCCAAGATGTGTATGAATGATTAAGGAAGAATTCTCATCACACTTACACTAGCTAAGATTCTCTTCTCGCATTTCTCATTAGCTTAATCAAAGTTATTTTCCATTGCCTCTAGGAGTAGCATTAGTTTAAAACCACATCATACACCTCACTCTGGACTAAACCATATGTGATAAAGCAAATACTAGTCTAGGTGGGAAGACAACAAACTGTGATCAACATGTAACTATCTGGACACCACAACTAGGCTGTCTATGGAGTTTGATCGGATTGTGCATGAACACTCGTATTCATATGATTGAGTGTAGTGGTACCTCACCACTCATCATTGGCATCGTTTCCAGGGATGGTGCTAGTTATTTAGATTAGTTACATCATCCAAGATCACTATGACAAATCCTTGATGATATATCTTTCAAAAACAGTAATTGTAAATAAGTCACACATGATTCACAACAATGTCTCTCTCGCAAGACTATGATAACGCAACAACCAGTAAGGCAATTCATTGAGAACCAATGAATTATACGATGATGAAGATGAATTTTGGAGTACTCGATCTGATGTAGGGGTCTCCTATGTACATAAATGAAGACAACATCATCCCAATTCATAGTTCCATAACCTACCTAGTGACAAGGAACCCTTGCTAGCCACTAAGAGCCTAATGCATATACAAGAGGCTATTCAAACATCCCGCAAGCATTGCAAGGAAAGCCGTCTACCCAGGCTTGATTTAAACAACTTTTCCAAACTTTTAGGAGGCTATGATTTAGATTTGCAATATTATTTACAATCCTTCCATGATGCCTGTGTATGGAACGATATTGATAATGGATGGAAAAAACTTAAGCTCTTTCCTTTGATACTCATTGGCCAAGAAAAAGTATGGTACAGGTCCTTACAACCAAAATCAATTCGACATTGGCCAAAAATGGTAGAACTCTTCAATGAAAGATATCAAACCTATGCAAGAGTGTCAACCTTGAGGAAACACATCCAAGGATGGAAACAAGAGCAATATGAACCCTTGGATATGGCCTTAGAAAGATATTATGCATTGTTAAATAATTTCCCAGGCCATGGATTCTCCGAGGAAAGGTTAATGCATCACATCATGGATGGGCTCTGTAATGAAACAATGGAGATCCTAGGGATGTATGCTTGAGGTCAACTATATGAGCTAAAACCCCACCAATCCTAGGAGCTTAATAAGAAGGTAGCAAAAGAAGAAGTAGAAATGGCTAAATGGAAGAATGTTGAAAGCTCTCAACAAGACCAAAATCTCGAATTACCAAAGGTCCATGATCATGAAGAGGAGAAATCAACTCACCTTAAAGATGTGGAATCATCTTTGCCAATACTATAATCACTAGATGAAATTGAGGCAAAGATCAATAAGATGATGGAATGGATACATGAAAAATGTGGAGAATATGCCAACACTATTAGAGGTAGAACCATGATGAAACAAGAAGTAGGATAGAACATCCTTAGACAATTGGAGAGAAGGGATGAAGAGAATAAGAACTCAACTACTAATCATATGTGTTGATGTAACCTTTGCCTGTACGATCACCCCAAAGGTCAATGCCTAATCTTGTCACATTGGGAAGGAATGTTACATCAAGAGTTTATACAAAAATACTGTGTTTAGTCACAGTGGCCAAACTTCCAATCATGGGGGAGGCCATCATCAAACTAGTCATACCCTTCCAACCATCTAAACCCAAGTGCTTATTATGTTCAGCATCCTATTTTCCCAATTGGGTCAACATCCTCTATCTCACCACATTGTTATCATTCTCTTAAGTACTATCAACCCATGTCCTCTCCCATAAGATCACCAGCTCATGTTCCTTCCACTTCTCCTCAGCCTCAATATTCTCACCCTTCACCTCCTTTTACATTGCCACTAGTTATGCCAGAAGGTTTTGCACCATAGCACCAATCCACAAACATTACTTATGCTGCTGTAGTCAACAGTAGTGGAGGTCCTCCACAATGTCAAAAGCATCCTTTCTTTATACATGGCCAAAGAAAGAGATAGCACACTTCTGAAACCACTGCATCCTCCAACCTAGCACAAGTCTAGCACTGTGATGCAACTACCTCCTTAAACACAATGCCTCTTGTTACCTTCTCAGGGCCACCAATCAATACTCCAACTACCATGTGGCCCAATGAATATAACCACATAGGGGAACATATTGATCCTTTCATACCATCTTATGGTCATGGGTGCCATAGTGGGTCAGCTCCTTATCACATGACCACATCTTATAATCTACCCCACTATGCCTACTACAATCAAGTGTGTGAACCCAAATTTGGGTATATTCCTACCACCACCTCAAAAGATGCCTGGTGGTTTGGATATGATTGATCCCTAACATTTCCAACATGCATGGATCCACATTTTCTATTTATTAATTCTAGCCATGCTCAATTGTTTAGTTATGGGGGATATCCTCCATTCTAACAAGTAGAATTAGTAAATATTTTTCCTTTTCTTTAATTTTACAATTTTTTGATTTCTATTTTTTGATTTCTATTTTTTTGTTTTATATTTTTGTTGGTAATCTCATCTATGAATAAAACACTCATGTAACCAATCGTTTTAGATGTTTTTCTATGCTATCAAGTCACAAGTGACTAATTATTTAGACAATGAGCCCACAACATCCACCCATCCATTCTGTTAATAAGAGGTTCTACTCTAGGTATGATGATATTCTTGTCATCGTTAAAACTTAAAGTAATTTTTTGGTCATTATGCCCAGAGCAAAAAATGATGGACTAAGAAGGAATGGCCAAGGTGTGACATCAAGGGGACTTGTGGATTCTTTTTGGTGACATCTATAGTTGCTATCATGTAGCCTGGTTGTACTAAGATTCTTGTAGATCTAACAAAAAATGGGAGTAAGACTAATTAAGGCACTCAATAAAGAAACTCAATGCTATTCTAGGGGTCCCATTGGAAATACATGCACCCATGCTTAAAGGTTGACAACTTCTCCAGTTTACTATTGGAAAGGACAAAGTGCCAAAGCGGCTCGGAAAAAAATGAACCACACAAGAAAACATAAGAAAAGATCAAAAAAAGAAATTTTGTATGTGTGCTGCATATTCCAAATCACTCCTCCCTTGGAAAAAATGCCAAGTGATCATATGCCTTGTTGTCGTGGTGCTCTTATGGTTGTCCATCATTGGATGAAGCAATGTGATGTCATTGATCAGACAATGGACTTGGTCTTGATTTTGGAGCAATGGGCTAAGGACACATTAATCATGTCCTACACTTAGGATTCATTGTATCCTAGGTTAGTTAACTCATGTTCCAATCTCTATAATCCCTTCTACAATTCATGTATTTGTGACTCATGTCTTGTTGATGAACCATGAATTGTTAGGCTTCGATATTAGATTCACGATATCGGGTATGCGATATCATGACCTGGCTAATGATATTGGATACATGATATTGTGACTCCTATGTAAGCCTATAAATACACCTTTGGATGCATAGGAAGAAGGAATTAAGTTAGTGTTAAAGTAGAGTCCTTTTTGTTCATTTTTAGTTCATCTCAACCCTTTCCCCAGTGCATGTCCACAGTGTGATGATTGTAATTGTACAAAACCTTTATTCGAGTGTGACGTACATGGACACGCACATGACCGAAAATAAAGATCAAGATTACTCCATCATTGTAGCATTCACTTAGTTTTAACTACTTAATTATTATTGTTATTTATTGCTTTCTTAATTAATGTTTCTTTACCTTCCTTTACTATCCCTTTTATTAAATGTGGAATGAATACAACTTAATCAAGAGCATTTAAGTGTGACTACTTGGTAACCCAATAGTGTATCTAGGAGCGCTTAAGTAATATACGCTTGGTAATCCCAGAAGTAGTACATGAGGTCCAAGATGTGTATGGATGATTAAGGACAGATGCTCATCACACTTAGGCTAGCTTAGATTCTCTTCTTCCACTCCCTCTTAGCTTAAAACAAAGTTATTTTCCATTTCCTCTATGAGTAGCACTAGTTTAGGCCCACATCATACACCTCACACTGGACTAAACCATACGTGACAAAGCAAATACTAGCCTAGGTGGGAAGACAACGAACTGTGATCAACGTGTAACTATCTAGATATGACAACTAGCCCGTCTATGGAGTTTGACTAGATCATGCATGAATGCTGGTATTTGTATGGTTGAGTGTAGGGTTACCTAGCCACTAATCATTGGCATCATTGCCAGGGATGGTGCTATTTATTTAGATTAGTTATATCATACAAGATCACTATAACAAAGTATTCACGATATATCTCTTAGAAAAGAAATTAATTTCAATTAATTCATGCACAAATTCAAAACTATGTCTCTCTTACAAGACCATGCTAATGCCATAATTAGTGAGGCAATTCATTGGAGAACCAATGAATTATATGCTGATGAAGACGAAGTTTGGAGTACTCAACCTTATGTAGGGATCTCCTATGTTCATGAACACCCTAGTGGTACTCAAGGACTCTCGTCATCCAACTATAACACCTCTAGTGATGATGGGACATCGTATAGAATGAGGGGGAGTGTAAGTCCTGGGACCTTCTCAATAGTTAACAAGAATTTATCCAAGGATGATTGCAAGACTTACAAAAGTCATGATGAGTTTTCCAGTTCTTTCTCTTCCTCTACCCCTTTAACATCAAGTTGTGACATGGATGACCATCTTTTAAGGGATCGGTGTAGAACTAAAAATCAAGCTCATAGGAAAAATTGAGAATACCAACATGAACAAGGACAACATCATTCCAACTCACAAATTCGTAACCTACCTAGTGACGATCAACCCTTTCTGGCCACTAAGAACCTAATACATATACAAGAGGCTCTTCAAATATCCTGCAAGCATTGTAGAGAAAGCTATCTACCTAGGCTTGATTTAAACAACTTTTCCATGTTTTTAGGAGGCTATGATTTAGATCTGCAATAGCATTTACAAGCCTTCTATGATGTCTATGCATGGAAAAATTTTGATGATGGATGGAAAAAACTTAAGATCTTTCCTATGATACTCATTGGCCAAGAAAAAGTATGGTTTAGATCCTTAAAAACAAAATCAATTTTTAGATGGCCAATAATGGTAGAACTCTTTACTGAACGATATCAAACCTATGCCAAAGTGTCAGCCTTGAGGAGACAAATCCAAGAATGAAAACAAGGGCAACATGAAACCTTTGAGATGGCCTTAGAAAGATACTATTCTTTGTTAAACAAATGCCCAGGCCATGGGTTCTTTGAGGAGAGGCTAATATATCACATCATGGATGGACTTTGTAATGAAACAAGGGAGACTCTAGGGATGTATGCCCTAGGTCAACTATATGAGCTACGGACCCACCAACTCCAAGAGCTTATCCAATGGGTAGCAAAAGAAGAAGGAGAAATAGCTAAATGGGAGAAGGATGAAAGTTCTCAATAGGACCAAAATCTCAACTTAGCAAGGGTCCATGATCATGAAGAGGAGAGATCAACTCACTTGAAGGAGGTGGAATCATATTTTCCAATCCTACAATCACTAGATAAAATCGAGGAAAAGATTAATAAGATGATGAAATCAGTACATAAAAAATATGGAGAATATGCTAACATTAGTAGAGGTAGAACTATGCCAAATCAAGAAACAGGATAGGACACCATACAACAATAAGAATTAAGGGTTGAAGATAATAAGAATAGGAGCTCAACTGCCAATCATACATATCAATGCAATGTTTATCTATACGATCACCTCAAAGGCCAATGTCCAATCTTGTTACATTTACATGAGCATTGAGGAGGAATGCTACATCCAGATTTTGTACAGAAATATCGAGTTCAATCACAGTGGCAAAAACCAAAGTCATGGGGGAAACCACCACCAACCAGACCATACCATTTGTATGTCCCAATTCCAAATGCTTATTATGTGCAACACCTTGTTTCTTCAACTAGATCAACATCCTCTACTTCATCTCATTGCTATCATTCTCCCGAGTACTATCCACCCATGTCCTCTCCAACAAGATCACCACCTTATGTGCCTTACACTTTTCCTCAACCTCAAGATTCCCATCCTTCAGCTCCTTCTACATCACAACCAATTTTACTAGAAGGTTTTGCACCACAGCACCAACCCACGAACGTTACTTGTGCTGCTACTATCAACAGTAGTGGAGGTACTCAAAAGCGTTCTTTCTTTAGGCATGGCCAAAGAAAGAAATAACATGATTCTAAAACGACTACATCCTCCAACTCAACACAATCCAAACGCTGTGATGCATCTTTATCCTTGAACTCAGTGCCTCCTGTTACTTTACCTGGGCCACCAATTAACACTCCAACAACCATGTGACCCAATGAATATAACCACATAGGGAGACATATTGATCCTTGCATACCATCTTATGGTTATGGGTGCCATAGTGGGTTAGCTCCTTATCACATGACCACATCTTATAATCTACCACACTATGTTTACTATAATCAAGTGTGTGAACCCAAATTTGGGTATATTCCTACCACCACCTCAAAAGACACCTGGTGGTTTAGATATGATTGATCCCCAACATTTACAACATGCATGGATCCACATTTTCCATTTATTAATTATTGCCATGATCAAAAGTTTAGTTATGGGGGATATCCTCCATTCTAACAAGAAAAATTAATAAATATTTTTTTTTCTTTAATTTTACAATTTTTTCTAATTTTTCATCTTTCAATTTGTTGTTTTATCTTTTTATTTATTATTTTTTTATTTTATCTTTTTGAGGGTAATCTCATCGGTAAATAAAATACTCATGTGACCCGTTAGTTGAGGTGTTGTTTGGACAGTGAGCCCACAACCTCCACCCAACCATTCTATTAATAAGAGGTTCTACTCTAGGTACGATGATGTGCTTATCATCATGAAAACTTAAAAGTAATTTTGTGGTCATTATGGCCAGAGTGAAGAATGATGGACTAAGAAGGAATGGCCAAGGTGTGACATCAAGGGGACTTGTGGATTCTTTTTGGTGACATCTATAGGTGCTATCATGTAGCTTGGTAGTACTAATATCCTTGTAGATCTAAAGAAAAATGGGAGTAAGAGTACTAAAGGCACTCAATAGAAACTCAATGCTATTCTGGAGGTTCCACTGGAAAGACATGCACCCATGCCTGCAGGTTGGTGGCTTCTTTGGTTCACTATTGAAAAGGACAAAGTGCCAAAGTGGCTATAAAAAAAAGATAAACCACATAAGAAAAGATCAAAAGAAAAAATTGTGTGTGTGTGCCATAGATTCCAAATCAGTCCTTCCTTGGAAAACATGTCAAGTGATCGTACACCTTGCTGTCATGATGCTCTTATGGTTGTCCATCATTGGATGAAACAATGTGATGTCACTAATAGAAGAAATGAACTTGGTCTTGATTTTTGAGTGATGAGATAATGATACATTAATGACTTCCTGCACTCAAGATTTATTATGCCTTGGGTCAGTTACCTCCTGTCCTAATCTCTTCATCTCACTGTTCATGTATTTGTGACTTGTGTCTTGTGTAGCACTGAATTCATATCTCATCATGGCGGTATTTACGTGTGTGTGTTTTGTGCAACTGGTGGGGATTACATTTGAACCTTTTAGTACCTACAGACATTTTTAGGTATGGTTACGTAAGGGCATCATAGGTAGGAACCTACTTTGGGGAGGACCCACTTGTGTAAACTTTGTAATTTATAGTCATTGCACATCATCATCACATCATTTTATACCCTCTGAGCACTACATTACCAATGTTATTCTTTCCTTTATCATCCTTCTCATTCAAACATTCCTATGCACCAAAACATGCCCTTTTTCCTCATCCTATTCATGAATTTCATTGTCAGATTCTACTCCATTATATGTTTGGTGCCTTCTGGTCTATCCAATGTTACCTTGGACCTTCCAAATTAACCTCAAATCCTTCATTTTTGGCCTTGGAAATTCAAAAATTCTTCAAATTTATCAAGTACCCTATTTTCAATGGGCCGTAATATCGAGTCCCTGATATCAGGTCCAACGCAATATCAGGTCCATGCTATCAGGTACGCAATATCACGTCCATAAAAACTATATATATGGATCCCCTACACACATCAACATCATTTTGCATTGTTCACACAGGGGGAGTTCAAATTTTCTTTCACGAATTTCTAGCTTGCACACCTATTGTTCAAACATCCATAACTTACTCATTAACGCTCCAATTCCTATTTTGATTGAACCTATTTAAACCTAGAGTGTTTAATTTAGTCATGGGGGAAGGGTATGCTCCATGTTGCATAGAATTTTTTAAAAATTCATCAACACCCAAAGAATATTATAAAATATAAATGACCGTAAAAATGTTAAACACGTTGCCAAATCAATTTTATCTCTTCACCCACACCATGAGAATTAAATTTTGAAGCCACCTAATCAAATTAGACCAAATATCAAAACTTTTAGGGGACATTTTCATAAAATTCTCTAACTTTGGATCATACTAAATAAGACATGAATCTATTAAAGGTAAGAAGTAAGGTATAAGTCAAATTTTATAGGTAACCTTACTAATAAATGACCCTATGTGATTGCAAATGGCCCCTAAATGTGGATAGCAAGGAGGACCCTCTCAAGGTGCATCCAAACTACTAAGGAGAGGAAGAGGCCTGGTGTCTCTCAAGGAGTGTACAAAATAGGAGGCATAATCATTCAGCATCCATCAAGAGCCTCCTATTATTGTGCAATTTGGATAAGCTAAAGGAGGAGTCGGTGGAGAACCTGAACAAGGACAACATCTCATGTTGTCCCCAGAATGTGTTCAGGCGATTCATGAAAGGTCCACGTTAGTAGTCATGATTGTGGAACTCAACTTTGGACCTTTCATTGAGTTTTCTCCTGAGGCAGTTAGGGACCAACTCAAAAGGTCCCCATTATGGCCTATTCTCTATAAAAGTGGTGCTTGGTACCTAAGAGAGACATACCAATTTTAGCACAATAAAGAAGAAGGTACCACTATTGATATTGGTGGTGTTTCTGTGGATTTCTCTGCTAAAGCTATTTTAGAAGTGTTAAATCTTTCAAATACAATGCCAAAAGTTGCTCACCTACCCACTCACTCTGATGCTGATGCACAGAAGATCTAGTTGAAAAGAACATATGGTAAGGAAGACAAAGCGTATGGAGAGCTAACACTAGAAGAGAGGATCTATTTCAAGATCGACACTTATCACATCTTCCCCACAAAAGGATTGAATAGAATCTCCACGTATACAGCTAGAGGAAGTGCTATATTGATGGGCAAGGTTAATGCTAACCAACCCCATCTATATCTTACAGATATTTTGAGGCGGTTCGAAAAATGCAAGATGGGGAATTTCACATTATCCTTCCCCTGTCTCATTAGGAAGCTATGCTAACGTGTTGGAATTCTGGGGTACACCAACGACATCCTCAAAAGGGTCCAAAATGCCTCATTACTGAATTGTTGAAGCCACCATCCCTAAGGAAAAGCACTGGTGAGACACTCAAGCCTAAACAAGAACAAATGGTGGGTCCCACTACACTTCAAACTGTAGGGCCTAGCCAAGTTTCAAGCATAAGACCCAGTCAACAATAGGAAGTGGGGCCCAATACAAGTTAGCAAGACCAACCACCACCACTGCCACAAGACTATCAACCATTGATGAGCCATCTCAGGGCCATCGCTAAGATGGTTAGTTGGGGAAGTCATGATGAGACCAATCTCTTCAGGGTCATAGATGATGTCGTATGATCCATGATCTCAATCGATCACACATGGGGTGAGGTATCAATTCAAATAGAAGGAGGGAAATCCCATTGGTCACAACAGATCTCAGGGAATGATTCATATTTTCAGGTGCAATTAGAAACTGATGTAGGGGTCACAGTAGTGGTCATGCAACACCAAGATGTAGTGGGAGCTCTAGAAGTGGTCATGGATCACATAAAAGAATCATTCAATGTCCCTGTTGTGCCATTGGTAGACTTTACAAGAGCATACGATATTTAAACTTTCACCAATCCCATGATGACTCTAGTGGAGCATGAGGATGTTCTCAATCGATTGCTGCAACTAGGATAAGTGAGGACGTCCCTATTTAACATTCCTCAAGATGTCACAGCAACTCAATCAAACCTCATCTCCACAAAAGGAAAGCTGGTTATGGTAGAGATTAGGGCTGAGCATGTAGAGGCAGAGTTGGAAAGACTCCAAGAGAAGCTCGTCATCCTACAAGCTGCATAGTGGGACCCATCTCAATTCATTCTCGTAGACTAGCTAGAGTCCTTTCAGACAGAGCAACTCAATAAATTGTTGGCAAAAAATGAAAGAGTGGTGGAGGAGAAAGAGAAGGCTGATTGGGATGCTTCCAAGGCACAAGCTTAGACGTATGCACATGCCAAAGCACTTAAGGCCTTACAAGAGGAGAATAAATAACTTGTCGTTGACAATCTTTGTTGACCACCGTAGAAAAACAAAGAAATGTTCTTGAAGAAAAATTTCAACAGTTATGCGAACAATTAGTCAGGGTCAACTAGGACATGAATTGCTTGACTAGAGAAAATTAAACCCTTTTAATGGAGGAGGTAAGTGTAATCCATCAAAAGATGACAATTGAAATAAGCGCATGGCCAAATAAGGCCAAGTGAGATGAGAAGATAAAGGAACACTTCAAGGATTAGGTGGGGATGTATAAACAAGTAATAGAAAAAGAAATTCATATGGACAAGGCTCATATCAACACTCTCAATGCTGAAAACACTAATTGGCAGGCCATATTGGATACCTATGCATTCGTCCACCAAGTAGAACTCAAAAGCTGGGACCTACAGATACAAGATCTTATGGAGTACATGGAGTTGGAAAACTTGCAATATACCAACCTAGCCATGTTAATAGCAGGCTGCCTAAGAATAGAGCTAGAGAAGTTGGTAGCAACCACCTAAGCAAAGTGTGAAATAGAATTTTCTGAGCATAATAAGATGCTATAGAAATTAGAAGTGGAAAATTCTGAGTTAGAGGTGGTCAAAACTAGCTACCAAGGACAAAAAGATGTCGTGGTAGACTTGGCTCGATGGCTTACGGGCTACCAAGAATACAAGGATAAAGCTAGAGCCTATGAAGAGGAATGACGGCTATTTGCAACTTGGTATGTTAAGGCCAACCAGATGTTCCTACAACTATCGTGTCCATGGGAGGTGCTGAATTCATCAAACATTGGAGCATCAACATGGATAGCATAGGATCCCCAAACCGAAGAGGAAAATCTCTAGGCACTCCTTCAGAGCCATCAATTTCCAAAACCTAGAGCACAAGACAAGGGGAAGAGACCCATGGAGGAACCACTGTCACTAGGAACCACATGAGTTCCAATAAATTTTGTAATTCTGTGTCTGTGTCCCAATTTTTTTGTGTTCAAATCTCCACTGTGGCATGAATAAATTTCTAGCTAGTCAATAATCCCATACCTATCCACTATGTAATCAATGAAACTTGTTCTTATTTTTTTTTGAGAATGAGTTTTCATTCAATCATGGGGGTATGATGAACCATGAATTTTCAAGCTCCGATATCAAGTACGTGATATCATGGCCTAGCTAATGATATCAGATACATGATATCGAAACTCCTATGTAAGCCTATAAATATACCTTTGGACACATAGGAACCTACTTTGGGAAGGATCCACTTGTGTGAATTTTGTAATTTGTACTTGTTGCACATCACCACATCATTTTATACCCTCCAAGTACTTCATTGCCAAATCTATTCTTTCTTTGTCATCATTTTATCAAATGTTCCTCAAAACCATTACATGTCCTTTTATGTGTCACCTAAACAAATCAGATCCAACATTAAACTTTTAGGGCAACTTCCTTGAAAAATTTCTAACTCTAAAATCAAATTAAGTAAAGAATTCAACATTTATTAAAGGCAATGAGTAAGGTATGAAATAATTGAACTTCTTTCAATAACCTTACTAATAATTGATCTTTCTGCGATTATAGATGGGCCCTAAAAGAGGACAATAAGGAGGACCTTCTCAAGGTGCAACTGAATGCCCAGGGGAAGGCAAAGGCCAAGGAACTCATGCAAAACATGCAAATCAGGAGGCACAATCATTAAGAATCCATCAGGGAACTCCTATCATTGCACAATTTGGCCAAGCAAAAGGTGGAGAGGTCAGGGCCCTAGCCTATGAAGAGGAACAACAGCGATTTGTGGCATCGCATGTCAAGGCCAATCTAGTGTTTCCACAACTGCCATATCCATGGGAAGTGTCGACTCCATCAAACATTGGAACATCAGCATGGATAGCTCATAATCCTCAGATAGAAGAGGAGAAATATCAAGTGCTTTTGCAATGGTATCAATCTCAGAAGCTTGGAGCATAGGACAAAGGAAAGGGATCCATGGAGGAGCCACCACCACCAGAAACCCCATGAGTTCCACAAGTTTTATCTTTTGTATTTATGTTCAAATTTTTTTTAGTCCCACATTGTAGCATGAAATAGTCCATGGTCATTCACTAATCTCATACTTATCCCCTGTTTGTAATTGAATGAACTTGTTCCTCACTTTCTTTGACTTGAAGACGAGTTGTTATTCAGTCATGGGGGTACGATGAATCATGGTTTATCAGGTGCTGATATCGGATCCTTGACATTGGACCCTTGACATTAGGCCCTTGATATTGGATCCTTGACTTTAGACCCTTGATATCCAAGTGTTGATATCGAACCCTTAACATCAGACCCTCAATATTAGACCTGAGATATTGGGTACGTGATATCATGACCTGGATAATGATATCAAATACATGATATTGTGATTTCTGTGTAAGCCTATAAATACACCTTTGGGAACATAGGAAAGGGAAGTAAGTTAGTGTTAGAGTAGAGTGCTTTTTGTTCATTTTTAGTTCCTCTCAATCCTTTCCCCAGTGCATGCTCCTAGTGTAATGATTGTAATTGTATAGAACCTTTATTCGAGTGTGATGTACTTAGACACACACATGATCGGAAATAAAGATTGAGATCACTTCATCATTTTAGCATTCACTTAGTTTTAATTTCTTAATTTTTATTGTTATTTATTACTTTCTTAATTAATATTTCTTTACCTTCCTTCACTATCCCTGTTATTAAACACAAAATGAGTACAACTTAATCATGAGCATTTAAGTGTGACTACTTGGTATCCCAGTAGCGTATTTAGGAATGCTTAAGTAAAATGTGCTTGGTAATCCTAGAAGAAGTACACGAGGTCCAAGATGTATACGGATGATTAAGGATAGATGATTATCATACTTAGGCTAGCTAAGATTGTATTCTTTTATTTCTCATTAGCTTAGTCAAAGTTATTTTCCATTGCATCTAGGAGTAGCATTTGTTTAGGACCACATCATACACCTCACTCTAGACTAAACCATACGTGACAAAGAAAATACTAGTCCAGGTGGGAAGACAATGAATTGCAATCAACATGTACCTATCTAGACACCACAACTAGCCCGTTTGCAGAGTTTGACTAGATCATGCGTGAACGCTTGTATTCGCATGGTTGAGTGTAGGGGTACCTCGCCAATCATCAAGAACCTATCAAGGATGACTTCCTTCTATCTAGTATTGATTAGCTTATCGATACTATGGCTAGACATGCCTTGTTGTCCTTTATGGATTGGTTCTCAAGATACAACCAAACTAGGATAAACCCATAGCATTAACGTAGCACAACCTTCATGACTCCTTGGAGTAATATTTGCTATATCATGGTGTCCTTTAGCCTTAAGAACATGGGAGCAATCTATCAATGAGCTATGACTTATATATTTAGTAATTACATGCTAGGTTTACTTAATGATTACATAGATGATATAGCTGTTAAGTCCAAAGTGGTCAATGATCATGCTAATGACCTAGACCTTGTGCTTAAACAGTGCCTCAAGTATGAGCTTGGGTTTAGTTCTAGGAAATGTATCTTTGGTGTCAAGATTGGCAAGATTCTTGGCTTTGTAGTATCTAAAGTAGGGATATGTGTCAATCCTGATAAGTTTAAGGCCATATCTAAATTGAAAACACCTATCAACCTTAAGGAGATTCAAGGATCACAAGGCAGATTATAGTTTATTCATAGGTTTATTACTAGGCTTACATATAAATTACAACCAATGTAGCACTTGCTTAAGAAAGGAGTTTACTATGAGTGAATGACTCAATGCCAAGAGGCCTTTGAAAACCTTAAGAAAGAGCTAGCACAACTATCAATAGTCTATCCTTCACAAGAGGGTAAACTATTTTATATCTACCTTGTCATCTCTGATGTATCCATTACTTCTCTACTCTTTTAGAAATGTGATGATGGGGGGAAAGTGCTTATATACTAGCTTAGTCATTCATTAGATGCATGAGATTTGATACACTAATATGGAGAAGCATTATCTAGTACTAGTATTCTCATTGAAGAAGTGGGAACACTACCTCTTCATAAGCCAAATCAATGTCATTTGTAAAGATAATATCCTTAGAGTCATAACAATCAAGATCTACAAAAGTATTCATATAGCTTAATTGAAGGCCATAACCACAGAGTTCGACCTTCATTACATCTCTTAATCCTCAATGACAGGTCAAGATATAGCTGTACAACTCATAATTTCACCTGTTGATGATCAAGCAACCATAGATCCTTAGTTCCCTGACAAGCATAGTAACATTATTAACCAAGTGCTCAATGGTTATGAGGTAATCATGCACTTTGATAGAACTTCAACTACCCATGGGGTTTATGTCACTACCATTATAACATTTCCATTTGTTGAAATCCAATCATTCACCTATCGTTTTGAGTTTCCATGTACCAACAATATAGTGGAGTATTAAGGTTTGATCAAAGGGATGATGGTAGCTTGTGACCTAGGAATTAGATACTTAATGATCAAAGGTGATTCAAAACTCATGGTTAACCAAGTAATTGAGGTCTATGCATGTAAGTCCAAACACTTACAACCTTACTATGACCTAGGGTAGCAATTATTACAATAATTCATAGATTTTAATATCCAACACATACCTTGAAACAAGAACACCATAGTTGATGCAATTGCAATGTTAGCCCTTAGTATGACACCAGCCGTGTTTAGTAAGTTTTCCACCTTAATTGTGGACTATGCTACTCCCATCACATAGAACACTAAGGATACCTTTTGTGGCCTTTGTTCAAAATGCTCCTCCCAAGGAGTGGTATGATGATGGAAAATTTTACCTTATGCATGATGAATCCTCACAAGGCTTAACCACTGCTTAGAAGGACGTTATACATAAGTGATCAAAGCAATATGTCATTATAGGTAATAACACATTATGTTTATGATCTTATGATGGCATACTCCTAAATTGCTTAGGTAAAATTGAAGCTAGAACAATCTTAGAGAAGGTTCACGAGGGTGTGTGTGGAGGACATATAGGACCTAGAGCCTTGATCACTAAGATTAGATGGTTAGGCTACTATTGGCCTCATATGAAAAATGATTGCATGAAGAAGGTTGAGCATTGTAACACATGCCAATGGTATAGCAACCTTATACATCTACCACCAACTATGTTGCATACTACTTAGATAGCATGGTCATTTCACTGATGGGAGTTGGATATCATTGGGTCTATAATGCCTAAGTCTTCTATAGGGCATAGCTTCATCATCACTGCAACTAAATAATTTACAAAGTGGGTTGAAGCTATTCTCCTAAGGAAGAATACATTCGAGAAAGTCTACAAATTCATGCTAAATAACATTATAGCTTGTTTTGGTATACCCATGATCATAGTTATAGAAAATGGACCATAATTTAGTAACCAAGAAACAAAGTATTTTTTTCATGACGTAGGCATTAAGCATTCTTTCTCATCACCTTATTACCCTCAAGTCAATGGGCAAGTGCAAGCAAGCAACAAGGCCATCATCACCTTACTTAAGAAGATGCTCAATAATACCAAGTGCAAATGACATGAGTGGCTTGTCCATGCACTATGGGCATACATAATAACCTATCACATGATAACTGACATGACCTCTTATAGCTTGGTTTATGGTTTTGAAGCTATTTTACCTCTTGAATTGTGGGTTCCATCGCTCTAAGTACCCTTGACTAACTTAATCAATGATGAGTAGAATAAAGAGTTACAGATAGTAGTCATGGACTTAGTGGAGGAGTAATGTATGCAAGTGCTTGCTTACATCAAACACTATTAGGAGAGGTAGAAGTAGTAGCATCATCATAACTTAACCATGTGTAAGATCAAGGAAGGTGACCTAGTCCTCAAAGCCATTCATAAGCATGAAAATAGATTTTTAGCTAATTTTAAAAGGAGCTTCCTTGTCACTAGAGCCTAGGGAAACGATGCATTCAGGGTAGCTAACATGGATGGGAATGAGCTAGTGAATTTAGTCAATCATTACTATCTAAACAAATACTACTTGTAGCTGAAAATAATTAAGAAGTGGGCTTACTTTCAATAGCCTATTAGGGCCTTAAACTAGTATCATGGCCCACCATGACCTTAAACTAGTGACTTCAATGACCTAGATAGCTTTGTTTTATCATCTCATGTGGATTGTATGCATTGTAACATGATAGTATGCAATGGTATTTTTTATTCTTTTTCAGTGCCTCTTGAGTCAATCCTCTAGGCACCATTATAACAATACAAAATTTTATATGTTATAGCCAATTTCCATCATGTAGCTTTCACCCCATGAAATCTGAGGCAAAACTTCATTGTAAATGTGAAGATTGTAAGCCATGAGGGGCAATCTCACATATTCCATACTTTTGAGGCTAAAAAATGCCTCATGTGTGATAAAATCCTTATTTCCCAAGTGAAAAAATTCACCTAGTGTCTATATTTGGGCTTGGTATGGTCAAAATTACCTTTTGGAATGCCAAAAATGGAAATTTTATGGGTTTTATGAAGGGTATACATTTTCTACGCTAGAAATACTTGCAAGGGGGAAGATCTCACCTACCCCCAATATGAAGGGATGGGAGCTTCCCCCTCAACATGGAAACTTCTCACCAACATGGAGACTACATGCACAACTAGGAAACCTTCCCCGCTTAACATGAAATTTTTTCCCCCATGTGGAGGCTCCACCCCTAGTGTGGAAACTGCATGCCCCTAGTGTGGAAGCAACAAAAGCTAGATTTCAACACTTCATGCACTCCAACATTGACTAGCCATTTCAAAAAGTATGGCAAAAGACTTAGCATGGAAGATTCATCTCCAACATAGAGGGTGTGTCCCTATTACTATTTATAGTAAATAGAATGACCATGGGGTGAAGGCACTTACTATATATGGTAACCTTCCAAATTTGCACATCATCTCACCTATACGAGGTAGAAATTTACAACAATTTAATAGCTAATTTGCAACCATTTTGTAGCTAAATTACAGCCCAATAATAGTCATTTTGGAACCCCATTCATGGCTTGAAATCTATAAAAACCAACCTCAAACACCATTTACAAGTTCAACATTTTTGGCAATTCCATAACCTTAACATTGGTTCAAAAATTTTCTCAAGGTTTAGTAATTTTTCACAATTAGAAACTTTTGATTCTCATAATTTTCATTGTTTCACACTTGGACATTCTCAAGTACTCAAGAGCTCTTGCAATCTTCCATGTTTGCATTCTCTTGAACCCCAACATGTAAGCATTGTAGCCTTGAGACTTATGAACTTTTGGTGTCAACATTGCATGTCTAGGGCTCCCAACCCCAGCATGGAGCAACTTGATAGCTAACGTTTTCACTTTTCTCAGCACCTAATAGTAACCCCAATTACAAATCTATAGTTTGCAGCAAAGGAGATTCGAATGCATCGGGAGTGGCTTGGTATTTGGATTGTGGAGCAAATCACATTGACTTCAATGGACCTTGAACACTTGCCTCAGTCAACCCTTTTTTTCTCTCTCATCGGCATTTATTATGCACATTTCTAGAATTTTGTTTTGTTATTTTAATAAATTTTTAAAGTTTTATTTTTGTATGCAATCTACATATTTTTTTATGTTCTACAAATCTGCAATTTTTTCATTATTATTTGCATCATTGATTTTGCATTTTGTAAGTCCCTGAGTCATCTACTGGACTATCCAAGGCACCTAAAACCCCATTCTTTTTAGAGGACCTAAGGATTTGGAGTTGCGTTTTTTGCATCAAATCCATCAATTTCTCCAATGATTGATTATTTCAATTGCAACACCCATTACCTCATCATTGCTACTCTTTCCATGTCACATGTGTCATTTCCTTTTTGTTATCCTCTACCATGAAGCCCTTGTCTAAGGGCCATCAAAATCCTTACTTCTCTTTGTCATGTCACACTATTTTCACATTGCTCTACATCCCTCCCTACATCATGAAAATCCTTGACAGTGTGTGTTCCTCACCACTACTAAAGTTGCACTTGATCTATCACACCCTACCGTGTCCAAATCTATGCTATGCCTACACCATGTCATGCCAAGGAAAATGAGGGTTTTCCATTGCACCATGCTACGCATTGTCTATTCATTTTCACTTGCATAGTAGTGTCATTCAAAACCTTTTTTCATGAAACCCTCACTCACAAACCCTCTCAATTTTTATTTCCCTACACCACCTTGAGATTCCTTGCCACCACTATCATTGACTGCACCTTTTCCACTACCATTGCCTTCACTGCCACTAAAAAACCCACTATAATTTTTGGTCTATTCTAGTGCTTCATGGGCATTGATGGTGATGTCCATAATGGTCCCTTCCAATTCTCCACAGACACCAATAGTGCTATCCATAATGGTCCATTTTGGTACTCCATAAGCACTAATGGCACCATCCATAGTAGCACGTTCTAGTGCTCTATGGGCATCAATGACATCATTCATAACAATCCATTCTGGTGCTTTGTAGACACTGATGCCATCATCCATAATGGTCCATTCTGGTACTCTGCGGACATTGATGGCATCATCCATAATGACCCATTCCAGCATCCCACGAACATCGATGACACTATCCATAACAATCTTTTTTGACACCCCACAGACATCGATGACATTGTTCATAAAAATCCTTTATGACATTTCACAAACATCGACAACATTATCATAATGATCCCTTCTAGTACTTCATGGACATTGATGACATCATTCATAATGGTGCCTTTCCAGGCTCCCAATTTTTTCATCAACTTACGAATAGATCAATTTTTTTTTCAAATGATAGGAAAAATTTAAAATTTCCATCAACTAATAAAGAATTCAATTTTCATCCATTAAAACATTAGTTTAAAATTAGGAATGTGGAAAAGAAATTTTCAAAAAAGGAATTTGATGCATTGGCAACATTCGAGATAAGAATCCCATAACTAAGCATGCTTCTTCTAGAGTAGTACTGGGATGGATAACCTCTTGTGAAGTCTCATTTTTCATGCCAAAGGTCTTCAACCTTTAGAATTCATAACTATTGATTTTAGAAGTATTTTTCAATGAATGAATAGTCATTTTCTATAGATTTCACCCTTCTAGACATAATAGTAAAGTTAGATCTACCTCATTAAATCCCAAAAATTAGTTTTCATCCCTTTCCTGATATAGTGCCTTAACACCCTCAAAGTTTTAATTTTAGCATTACTTAAGCATACGTTGTTCATTTTTAACATATGAATAGTTATTTCCAATGTTATTAATCCTTTGAACTCAATGGTGAAGTTAGATTTATCAACTAGGTACCAAATAAATTCAATGATTTTTTAAACTATGCCTTAAAAGTCGACAACATAAGGATAAATAATCATGCCTTGTTGGGACTAATGAATTTAATCTTTTTGGAAACCTTAAGATTCAATTCTTAGCATTTGTAAATATCCTTAAGATCCCTATTGCATGCCATTAGTTACACTACCAAAGTCATTGTCTTAAAGGGGGTTATAAAGTTCGTTAAGAAGATTATGATATAAATATATATTATTAAAATTAGATAATATAGCTGAGAATTACCAAAATTATTTGGAGAATTAGTTGATGTATCAGTATCAATTGATTATTAGTTGATGAACGAAAATCGTCAAGAAGATATATATCCATTCATCCTGTAACTAAATCATATGGCAAAACAACTTGAAGACTCAAAATCTCATTTCAACAAGGTGTATGATACTTGTAAAGAGTAGTGATCTAGCAAAGAATCCAAGAATTTAAATGAAAATTACAACATACAACGTGCTTACAAGATCATCAGTGAGTGAGAAACAACATTGACTATGTCCACCATGGGCTTTGGATTGGCATGAATATTGATACCAACACATTTTAGCAAAGTTACAAGATTTGGATGTTGATGTTTTATGGCTATAAAACGTCTTTCTATGGGAATTTCTATACCAATTCCAAATAAACTTATAAAATATGGGATACATAGGTATTTATAAGCAAAAAGGTTTGTGGAAGTTCTTCTTTTGAGCCATACAAATTAGCCTATTGTAGAAATCACAACATGGATGATTGTGCAATCTTTTATAGAGAAGACAAGTTTGAATGAATACAAAGATTCAAATAGAGTTTAGAAAATATGATTTTTGAAATTCCAAAACTTCAAGTAATGGGAAAGAAATAATAGTTAAGATTTTGGAAAAATCACATAGCCTTGATAGTGATTCTAAAAGTCCATTTATAAAAAAGATGTGTATGTGTGATTAATGCACATTTAATTGCCGAATCAACATCTTCAAATGTTAGATTGCACTAAGGAGAATCCTTGATTAAGAAAATAGAAGAAAGTTTGAAGAATAAGTTATTCCTAAATTATACTGATCTAGTTCCATTTATTCTTTATGAAGATTTCAATGCAACAATTGGAAGTACTATCAATTCTAAAATTATAGATGTGTAAAAGAATCTTTGAAGATGAACATGATTTTAAGAAGATGTTTTTATCAATTCAACATGAAATTCCATTGTCTAGTACATATTCTACTTATTTTGAATCTTCAATAGATAAATTAAATCCAAGAATTTAGAAGGAAATGATGTTAATAGGTAATACTCATTAATAACCATAGTTTATGAATTTATTTGCTATGATTAATGAGGATGGAACAACAACATTCTTCATTGAGACTTTGGATTATATTTGGTACAATCTCTAATTCTTCCAAATGACCAAATTACTAGAGTTAATTTCTCAAGAAGAAGTGGAGAGGGATAAAGATCAAGCCCTCCATCCTGAACAAGACCATCTGATCATATACCACTTATGGTAGAATTACAATTACTTCCATCAATTCATAAGGTTCATCAAGATCAGGAAGTATCTTGAACTTACTTTTATTTATAATTTTATTATTTTCTTCATTTTTTAATTTATATTTTAATAAGATGAATAAAATTTCTATGGTAATGCAAGTTGAGAATAAAGATTTGCCCTATCTTTACTTGGGTAACCAAATATAAGTTGCACTTTGTGTGACCTTGGTTAGGACTAGTGATTAATGGTTGGTAGATCTTTAATTTGCCTTTTGACATTATCTTAGAAAATGAGGTAAGTTTTAAAAATGTAGTATTTAATTTTTCATATATTCTTCTCACATATTTTTTTTTTGTAGAATAAGCAAGAAACAACTTCAAGTTCAAAGGAGAAATCAAATTATTAGAGCACAGGATCATAATAGAAGCATTGAAGCTGGAAAGAAATAATGAACGTGGACTCATTCAAGGACAAATGAAACCTAAGGGGGGTAGATTATTATTTCCTGATACCCAAATGATGTTGATGCATAATGAAAATGGTGCCTCTTCATAACAAGTGTTATTTTTATTGTAACAAGACCAAAAAGGGTAGTCATAATTGAGACCCAAAAGGACACATTGTAATAACAAACATGTATCTTGAGCAAACCTTTGGGGGTTTCACCTAAGGAATTTACACTTAGGGTTACAAGTCATGCTAGCATGGAGTGGCAAAGCCTATAATGGTAGTCACAGGTGTTGGGTGAAGTGGGATAGGAAGTGGACTGGCCATCCCTTTTGGCTAGTTATAGGCCTAACCATGATGGCAGTGCTGGATTGCCTCTAAGGGATAGATGTCAAAGGAAGAAAATCCCAAGGAATACTCTTAGAGCATGATCCAAATACACTATTCAATATCAATAAAGCATTATTTTCTTTCTTTCTTTTGCATATTCTTTGTTATTTCCTTTACGCATAATGTCAAATGTTACATATATTTGATGTTTGTTATATAGTCTTCTTATGCATAATGTTTAATATAATGTATATTTGACATTTTCCATGAAATTTGGGGATGGGATGTCACACAAACCCATAATCTTCCAATTAAGAGATGAGTGCCCTAACCAATTATGCTACATCCCTTAAATCATAACTCATACTTTCTTACAATCCAAGTAGAGGATCACAGTTTTGGCTCTATTTAGGAGAAATAAGAGAAAAAATTAGCTTTATTATGAAAAGGAACTAGAATCATCATATAAGAAGGAACATCATTAACTTGAGTAAGAAGCACTATCATTAATAAAAAAATATCTAGTGTTCACCAAGATAAAAAAAAGTTCTTACAACTCTTCAATACCACCATCCTTATTTGTAGTTGGATTGATTGTCTCAAACCTTATGCTTTCAAAGGTACTATAATAGAGGCATATTCTAAGCATAGATAACACAATGAAGAATTATTATAATACATAAGTTACAAACATTTACATATAGGTGTTTGGAACATAAATAAGGTGCTTTAATCGTGCACATTACTATTTTAGTGCCACTTCTTTTTAATGGTTTCCATATGCTTGCCACACACATAGTAATCTATGATAATAGAAAAAAATTTAAAAAACAATGTAGACAAGGCCATTTTATTTTAGAACCACTTATTTTAAATGGTTTTGATACATAGAAATCCTATAAAAATAACAATAAATGAAAATGACTAAGAACCCACTTGGTTCCTTCAATCTGTAAATATTGAATCCTTATAAATGTTGAATCCAAGAACACAAGAATAGTTTCAAATTACACTTCTACAAGTGGGGGTCCCAAATAATTGTAATATAGGTATACCTTAAGATATATGGTTTAATTAGAACTTTATACCTTAGCATTGCACATTAGAATCAAAGCCATAACTTAGAGCTTCCAAATCAACATTCTTACCACTAAGCTATAAGTAAAATCTAGTTAGAAATGGAAAAACTCCAAAAACACACATAAGTAGGTGCCTTAAGTAGGTTCATCAAAAATCAGATGGTAAATTCTCACAAAGCCACATAAATATGACTAATATTTTTAATTTAAAAAGTCAAATCCATGAATATTATATTAAAAGACTCATCTAATAAAATATGCCATAAAGCAAACAAAATTAAGAATGAAAATTAAAGTTCTTTCAACAATTATTTTACATGTATTATTAATAAAAGATAATAAAAATGCATTAGATTATAGTTTCTAAGCAACAAGTTTTTGCTTTGATCACTGAATTCTTCTTCTTTACTTTTCATGGGGATATAATTATAAATTTAATATAGCTTTGTAAATCCATAAACCTAATATTTGAACACCAGTTATAAATTAAAATATACTATTTTATTCAATTAAATGCCTCATCTTATCATGACTTGTTGAAATCAAATATATAACTTATAATGCAAATCATAGGTAAGTCATAAAATGTCCCTACAGTGCACTTAGTTGAATAGTTTTAGTTATAACACCCATAAAATGTAATGAACATGTAAGAAGTGAATTTAACCAATATTTGTATAATTCATAAAAATAGAACATTTAGCTTGTTCGATGTAAGCTACGTAAAACTATCAATCTCTTTTACATGAATTAATGAATTTGAAGTCATGATAAAAAGTCATCACTATAAGAAAAGGTTAAGTACCAACATTACCTTAAGATTAATTAACCCACTATAAAACTATTATCAAAATCTACCATTCATCATATAAAATTATTATATTATATATTGATCACTTAGGCACAACTCACTTGGTTAGACCATGTGACTTGTGAGTGTTCAACTCATAGATTTGATGTCAATATTCAAGTGGTTATTATTATTTGGTTATGGTTTATAAGTTTAAGGTTCTAGTTCATGTACCCTTAAGTGATTGTATACTTTGGGATCTAGTTTCTACCATAATCACATTAACATTCCTTTTTATGCTTCTAATAGATAGCTTAAGTAGTTACCTCATTGTTGTGGTAGGTAAGAGGTTATTACTTTGTATATTTCTTTATAATTCTACTAAAGTATCATGTTGGTTACATGTCTTAGAATGTACTTATGGTTATTTTTTGATTTTAAACAAAATCCCACCATAGTTGCACCCTCACTAATCGACCATCATGTATGCCTTCTCGAATCCTGTCCTACCCAAAAAACAAAACAAAAACAAAATCAACATTCCTTTCTAGTAGAACTATTTTACTATACCTTTTCCTAAAGGTTTGATCATAACTAGAGTACATCAAATTACTAAATAGAAAGTCTAAAGAAAAATCCCAATGGTTTTGGGAAATCCTTTTCAAGTTATCATCATTACAACTGATCCTAAAAAACCTACCCTATAGGATAAGAAAAAGATCAAGCCTTTCCCTTATTTACAAGCACCCTCATGGATTTTTACAATGATCCCAAGGTTTTATCACAATAGTAGAAAAATATGTGTACCACTTACATAAGGATGATAATAGATACTTTTTCTATGAGTAGCAATGACATATTAGTCTAGTGAGAAAACTCTTAATTTAGACACTCTAAGTTATAAGTTTGATTCTACTAGGTAATATTAAGTTATAAAATTCTAATTGAACTATATGTATTGGGGGTAAATATTGTTAATAAAATTTTTTGGGTTCCAACCCCTACACCCCCCAAAAAAAATAAAACTTTTGATGGTAATGTGGAGAAGGGGGTGACTCCAAGTGGACAAGATGTCTAATCTACAACTTTTTAACTATATGTATTGTAGAACATATAGTAAATACTTAAGCAAAACATAGTAGTGTCACTGTAATGACTTAACTTTACCTAACTTCCAATTTACCCAAATCATATCCTTAATAATGTATTTATGAAAGTAAAAAAAATTATTATATATAATAAAATCAAAACTGAAGTTGAAAGCTAAATGCATTAAGAAATTGTTCCAAGATAATGTAAGAGAAAGCTATGAATAAGAGTAACATAATTATAGAATTTATATAACATGATTGTAACTAAGAAAATGAATAGTAAAGTATTAAAAAATCACCAATTTCCTTACAATAGTTTAATATTATCATGATAATTAGGTTAGCTTCTTGAGAATAACTTTTTCAATCATGAACTCTTTTCATAAGCAAAAGCAACTATGATCACATAACACTAATATTAAGTTTTTAGAAACTTTATACAAAATTAGTTTAAGTTTAGACACTAGTATGTAAAATAACATTTATATGCATACACATCTATACATAATTTTGATCCCCTTTTGTGATTCCTTAATAGAAGAAAACAAATCTAATGGAAAACCTTATGTATAGATAAATGAGAATTAGGAATAGGACTATTAGACAATTAAAATACAAGAAGAAATCCATCTACACACTACACACTAACCACCTAAAATATGCATAGTCTTTATTAGTAAAAACACTATAAGAAATTTTCATTAGTAGTGAAACCTCATACAAGTTATCAACTCCATTGGTATATGCTCTATGTGCCTTCTTGGGAGTCTATTCCATCGATGTAACCATAGAGCCCAATGGTAGGCACATAATCCATTGGTCATAACTCTAGGTATCATGTGGGAGCCCATTTGCATCAATTCAACCATAGAAACCAATGATAGACATCATCATAATCATGCTAGGTCCATTGGTCATAACTCTATGTGTCATGTGGGAGCCTATCCTCACCAACACAACCATAGAGGCTAATGGTAGGCACATTATGTAATGAGATTTCCACCACTAAAAGAAATACTTAACAACACAAGAATAATTATAGTTAAGCTTTAGGAAAAATCATATTTATAAAGTATGCATCAAATCAACCCTTACATCTACAACAACTAACTATTCTTGTCAATCTATAGAGTGCTCACAAATAAAAGATATACTAATCAATTAAATCAAACCATTTTCAAAACCCTCTTCCATAGAAGAGGAAGGGTACCCACACCAAAGGCTATAGCCCTCACTACCTATGTATCCCTATAGATATTATAAAGAATGATGGCCATGTAGTTCTTTAATTACAAGATCAATCATCACACACATACACTCATCAAGAGATAATCATGATTATTTATGTATAATTGATTATTTCTAATAACCCTCATTTAACATGATTAAAGAACCTTAAAGAGAGTATTATGATATTAGCACCTAGGAATTATATAATTAGAAGACATACCTAAATAAAGATTCTATGTCTCTTAATTAGACAATGAACAAATTAGTAGTAACTTCATGTAAGGTATAAGTATTGAAACACCACTAATTTTGGCCTAGCACTTTCAGACAAGAATCAAGCTAAGTCATGCTGCTGCCCAACATGAGCACAACGTGACCAAACTTGGAGGCCTCCGAAACAGCCCCCGATGGTCCATGATTCAACAAGCAAGGTTTCCCCGGGGCCCACAGGCGAATGCTCCAACTTCCAGCATCCAGAATCAAAAGTTTCAGGTTCAAAATGTTTGGTTTTGGCTAAGTACACTTTGGTTACTTTTTCAGATGCTGCACAGCGTAAGGATCAGCGTCACCAATTTTTAAAGCCCCAAAACTAAGCCAAAATGACTTGATTTTAAGGGTGTAAGTTGTCCTCAAGGTCCACTATTGATAACTATGGGTCCCAGCCTTCAGAAATTCCAGATTTCAGCCCAAAATTGCAAGTTTTGGAGGTCACACTGCAAGTCACGCTGGATGCTAGACAAATGACGCGGTGTTAATCCTTCTTGATTTTCTTTTTCAAGAAATCTGTAATATGGAAAAGGGATATGAAAGCCCATGCAAAATCAGGCCAAATATTCAGCAAAAAAAAAAGAAATATAATTTTTCCAAGCAGTCCAAAGTTGAAGCTAATATTTTTAAATTTTTAATTTTTTTTATCGCTTGAGGGCTTGTATTTCTAATTTGTATTTTTTTTATTGGCTTGAATGACCCACAAATTTTAAAATACATTGAACCTGGTCAAAGAAAACCCTAGCCAAACCCTAGCTCAACCCTATAAATACCCTATCAATTCACACAAACTAGAGGAGGCAAAAAAGAGGAGGCAAGAGAAGCAAAGCAAAAGCAGCAAGAATGAGAAGAAGATTGGAAGAGGCAAAGATTGGAGAAATTGGCAATTCCAAAGGAGGATAGAACTTGCAATCCTTGGGCACTCGGCACATCCAATTTTTGGCTTCCAAGTTCTTCTCACATTGTTGCATCATCGTGTCATATCTTTCCGGGGCTAGGTGTTCAACTTTCCATTCACACTTGATAAACTACGCTTTGACCGGTGCACATTTTTTTAAAACAATATAATACAGTTTCATTATTGCCCCTCATTCACATTTTTTAAGTTCTATTTATGCTTTACAAATATAACTTTTTTTATGCTTTATTCATAATTCAGTACACTTTATTTACATTTCGTATCATTGTTTACATTTCGTTTACATCCTGTTTACGATAACCCCAGCGCTAGCCATAGCTTACACTCGGGGAAGTCCTTGGTTGATTTGCGTGCGAACCATCCAAGGCATTCTACCTTCGTTTACTTTTCCAGCTTGCCCTCGGCCGAAGGTAGGGTCAGCTATGGCTGCCCGACGATCTCTCAGTATTTGTTTCCTTTCCAACCTTACATCGATGATTTAGGTCAGTACAGTTTTTGGCGCTAGAAGGAGGACCAGTTTCTTGTTATTGATTAAAACCTCACTACCTATCAAAACTCATCCATCTTGCCCATTTGAGTCTCTTCATCCCTATTGATCACACTAAGCTTGTGTCACCCCACACTACAACTGCTTACGATCCAACTCCATTCGTCTATCCCAGTCCATTCACATTTATCATGGAATCTTCCCAAGTCAACCCAGTAACACTACCAATTGCTTCAAACCCTATGACTGCTACGGAATCTATAAACATTATTGAACACATAAATCCTCAAGGCCCTACATGCCAATCCCTTAGGCTACAAGGCAAAGGCCCTATTCACGCAACTCTTACACCCGAACAATATAATTTTATCTGTGTCAAGATCCAAGCCAACCTACCCATTGATCGTATAGAGAGGGAAGCTAAGCGAGAATATGAATTCATCCATAAAGGAGGACGTGAGTTTATCCCTTCAGCTTTTGACATAATCCCACTATCTGAAAACCATCATAAACTCATATCCCAACTTCTTATGACTAGAAGTCAAGCCTTACAACTACCTCCCATAGAGCCTCAAGACGAAGAAGATGACTTTGCAGCCCAATCTGAACATGGAGAATCATACCATACTGTTAGCCCCCATGCCCACACAAACCTATTATCCCATCCTTTCCTAGAAGAAACTATGTTTTCTTCTTCATCCACAAACATTCAAGCACCTATTTCCCATTCCATCCCTATCTTCTCCGTGCTCAATAACATTCACTTTGATGCATCCACTTCCATCATTCCTTCACTAGTGCAATCCCAACAACTCCCCCAAACCAACGCAGGGTCAATCCTCCAACCTCAAGTAATTGGAATACCGTCAGTCATACCAACTTCCACATCCATCCATTACATACCCCAGATGCAAATTCATAGGGCACCATTGATTACTCCTACCCAACATGTTCAAGGTGTTGCCTCACAACATGTGGTTGGGCAATGGGTTCCACCAGTAGTCTCGGTTCCGAATACCATCCCACCACAACAAATGTTTGCCCAACAACCTGCTTTTCCACAAACAATGCAACAATTTAACCATTATCATTCATAATCAACTCAATCCATTGGTTTTCCTACCGCCCAAGAATGGGCAGACACACAAAAATGATGCACTCGTTGGCAGAAGAATTAAAACGCCTTAAAAATTTCAATAATGAGGAAGTCAAGATACTAGATTTCTATCAAGATGACCCAATTGACCCCTCAGTTCCACCCTTGACCTTGCCAAAAGGAGTCTCATTACCTCAGCTGACCAAGTACAATGGAGAAGGGAACCCAAATGCCCACCTAGTGACATTTAGAACCGAAAGCCTTTTACTTCAAGCATGGTCCCATGTAATCTTGCGAGTGTTTGTAATGTCCTTAACTGGAAAATCCTTAGACTGGTACCGATCTTTACCCCATAGCTCCATATCTTCTTTAGAGAATTTGCTGCATCAGTTTGTCACCCATTTCAAGTACAACTTAAAACCTGAAGCCACATTAGATAGCTTGATTCAAATTAAACAAGCGCCTTTAGAGCCAGCACAAAAATTTATCCAAAGGTGGAGTGCAACCTTAAATAAACTTCACGAACCTATCCCTGAAACATATTTACTCACTATCCTCAAATCATCAGTGAATGACTTTATTAAGTCAAAACTTTACTACCTGAAAGCTTGCACATTGAGCCAAGCATTCGTACAACTCAAAGACATAGAAGAAGCAACACAAACAAGTAATGACCTAGCCTACTCAGCCTTTAGAAGCCAACACATAAGGAAAGATAAACCCAAAA
>MNCI01033262.1:10213-51311 GCA_015680685.1 Gnetum montanum
CATGCAAAGACTTATTATTTTTATTTTTATTGGCTCAGCTTCTCGATAATGGGGTAATGTCGGAATGGTAAGAAAAACTTGAGAAGAAAACATCCAAGCACCCAAGGGAATGGCCAACACAAATGCATCAAACCCCCTTGAATTCACACCCTTTTCAATCCTTGAGTCCTTCCTTAGTTTGAGAAATGCCGAGTCACTGATTTGTTGATAGTTCTTATTAGTTTGAAGAAAGGGACTGTACAGTTCCAAGTCAAGAGAGACCATAGAAATTTATGGATATATGGATGATGTGGACTCATTACCTACTATATCAAAAGAACCATACCTTAGTATCAACATTATAACTTAAAGGTAAAAACCAAACATTAGCAACTAATAGAATACAGTTCATACCATCATTAAGAGCACTTATTGGGTGACAAACTTTAACAAAATGGATAATTACACACGCACACAAATAAAAGAAAAAGTAT
This sequence comes from Gnetum montanum, assembly GCA_015680685.1. Lineage (NCBI taxonomy): Eukaryota > Viridiplantae > Streptophyta > Gnetopsida > Gnetales > Gnetaceae > Gnetum > Gnetum montanum. The sequence goes on from MNCI01033262.1 coordinate 10,687, forward strand.
GAACGATGTTGCAAAAAAAAAAAAAAAAGTTAAAGGAATTTGTAAAACAAAAATGTGTAAAACAAAAAATTGAAAAGGAACTGAGGGCCTTGATTGATTAGCATAGGTGACCATCTCCCCCATGACTGAGTTGGAAGGGAAAGATCCAAAACAATGAGCGAGGTCATCTTCTCTCAGAGGTGTAATGTGCATTGACCATTGTAGATTTATGATAAGGGTTGGTCTATCACACACTAACTAACATTCTCTTATCAGAGCATTTTTTTGAAGTTCTTGGAAATTTCCAACTTCCCATAATTAATGGTTTCAAGTTAAGTGTTGGAAGTTGGCGACACTCTTGCTCTAGTGTATCTATAATTTCGACGTGGGCGCAAGTTGTTCCCCTAGTTAGTTCCATGCATGTTGGTCAGTTGCTCTCTTGGTTAGCTACCAACCATTGGGTGTTTTCCTATTGTGTGGTTGCTACATATAGGCACTTTTGTATGTTAACTTCTTGGGCACACCAATTGCATGTAGGTAATGCTGAACATTCCTGTATGCCATCATCCTCTATATCATTGTATGTGATGCATGGAACCTTCTTCTTCTCAATCTTCCCATAAGTGTTTTCCTTAGATATTTCTAGGAAAAGATCATGGATCCCTAGGCATGCATTTATGGTACTTAGCCATGCCCTTCCCATTATTATTGGGAAGTCTTCTTTGTCACTGTTGACTTGTATCACTAGGAAATCAGCTAGGTATGACCAACCACACATAGTGGTAACAATGTCCTCCACAAGTCCCAAGGGAACAGTGATGGACTAGTTAGCTAGCTCTAAGTGAATATTGCTCTTCTTTAGTGGAGGTAGGTTCTAGGCTTTATACATTTCTTGTGATACTAAGTTGACTCCGGAACCTGAGTCAAGAAGAGCTTTACGTGGTTCATTCCCAGTGACTTGGAGGTAGATTAAGGGACTTCCAGGATTAGAGAATTTTCTAGGAAGGTGGTCAACCTTTATCTAGTCAGTGACGATATGTGTTAACATAACCATGTGCATTGATCTCTGTTTTTTGTTTGAAGGGAGCTCTGAAGCCTTATTTGATGGAGGAGTGGTCATAGACTCAGCTGCTTGTGGTTGTGAGAGCTTGTTTGGACTGTTCGTTTTGAAGAAAGGTCTTCTCTTTGTATGGTTGTTAGAACCAATAGTGGGTTGGAGATTTACAACTCTCGTAGCCTTACATTGCTATGGCTGAGTGGAGAGTTCACCTTACATCATTGGAACGGATGGTAGTGGAGCTATCGGTGTGAGAGTCGTAGATGGGTTTGGAGGATGGTATGTTTGTGGGTTGTCTCTCCCAAAACAGGGAGTCCTATAATACTCCAGATCTTGGTAGTGACGTTGTGGGGTTACGTGACCGATAGAGTCACTTGGAGAGACCGACTGCTGCACATAATAGCCATATGGATCTGATTTCCAGTAAGGGTATTGTTTCCTTGGCAGTGGCATCCCCCATGACTGTGGGTATTGCCACTGCTAGTGTTACTCGATAGGTTGTCGCAGAGTTCCATTTGGATAAATACATTAAGGGTTGGTGGAACTGCCTTGGGTTACCTTGGGGTTAAGGTAACGTCCAGGGTGCTTTCCATTTGTTAATTCTTGGGTTGAGTGCATACATCCCAGACTCTTGTAGATGTGAGATTATTGGGCAGCATCCCTTAGGATGGTCATATTGGTAGATCTCACATCCATCATCATTATCCATATTAGAGTCCACAACCTCTTCAGTGATAGCCACCCTTAAGTTTGTTACATGCATGGTCCAAGTCCCTCTTCTTCTTTTTATCATAGTCACTACTTCACTTCTTAGACTCCTCTATGATTTTAAGGACAATTTTAAATCTACTATCTAAGGAGTCCCACATTTGATGTACCTTAGCTAACAGTTCTGTTGTTAAATTTTGAAGTGGCAAGGTTTTTTTGTTCATCAACTCTTCGAGTGGTGACTCTTCCTCCTCCTCCTCATAGAATCTTACTCCCCTTTTTCAGAGGGAAGGATTGCGGTTGTACTCTTTCTTGCTTTCTCTCTTACGTAGCTCTCCTTCTTCCTTAGCTACTTGCTCGAACAATCTATGAACCTCATGGGACCTAAGTTCTGATAATCTCCCTTGGCCATATGTCCCAAGGGTTCTCTTGGTTTCATGTATTAGCCCATCTACAAGATGGCGTAGTTGATCTAGTTGCGAGTAACCATGGCCCGAGCAACGATGTAACAATGCATAATATCAGCCCATGGAAGCATCCAAGGGTTCATGATTACCCTACTTCCATCCTTGAATCTTCTTTTGCAAGTTGGACACTCAGGAGTACATTTGATATTTATCATTAAATAGTTCTAGCATCGTACTCCACCGTCGAATGGATTCTGGCTTTAGGAACCAGCACCAGCTTTCTGCTTCTTTTATGAGTGTCCTTGGAAACAACTTTAGGTTTTTCCACTCAATTTTAATGTTCTACAAGGCACAGGCATCATGAAATGCCTGTAAGTGGTTTTACGGATCAACGTTGTATCCCCCCTCAAATCGTGGGATATTATTCATGTCTAGTCTCTTGATCCAACTATCTTTTTGGTGTCTTGTAGGTATTCTAATGGCCTCTGTAATGTCTAGCATGCTTTGGGTTGCAAGTAGGGGTTTTTCATGGTCATTTCTCTCATGGTGTCTATGATGTCTATGTCGTTCCCTACTTTGCCTTCTATGTCGTGATTCTCTCAAATGCCCTCATCCTTGCTCTTGACTCTCTCGTTGAGGTCTCTCATTTTTTTTACCCTTATCCTCATGATGAGTTTCCTTATGACTGCATCTTGATGTTGAAGGAGATGGTGAATGTGATGATGAAAGGGAAGAGGAAGGAGAACCATCGCCATGACGATGTTTCCTACCTTCTCTTCGGTGATCTCAACCCTAATCATGATGATGATCAGACTGTGCACCCTCATTATGTGTTTGTGTTCCCTCATTGAAAACTTGGTGTTCATGGGGATCAGAACCAGGGTTGTGAATCATGGAGTGAAGGTTTTGATACACCACCCTCCTCACCATTATTAGGAGGGGGAACATCATTTTGTGGAGAACCTATTGAAATAGGTTCACCACCCTTGATTTCACTTAAGATAGGTGAAGTGTTTTGGGATCCTTTACCCTTCAACGATGTATAATATCTCTCTTGTTGCAAGTCCCATTGATGTTGCACTTCTATGGAATGGTAGTCCCTTGAATGGTAATCGCAAGCAATTTACTCAGCATATAATTGTGACATGCCTATTTGTGCAAGGACATGAAGGAACATGTTGGGGGATGCTATGTCTGGAGGCAACACTATGTTACCCTCCAAGTCTCTCCAATGTAGTTGTTCATCTTGATGGAAGATAAAGGTAAAGTTGGGTATATATTCATTGTGATGAATATATACCATACTAAATTGTTGAGGAACTGGCAGATTTTGGTTATTTGTGTTGTGCCGCTGACTGTCTCTTGTGTTGTTCCTAGGCGGTGAAGTGCTTTTGTGCGAAGAAGAAGAAGACATTGTTGTCTTGTTCGATTGCTAATTACTGTTATTTTATTTTCTTTCTTCTGATCAATCCTAAGGGTTTGTTTTAGCTTCCCAATGATATGAATGATATCCTATGTTCTACATAGCATACAAACAACTAAGTCCTTGGTAGCAGTGCCAATGATGAGTGGCGAGGTACCCCCTACACTCAACCATACGAATACAAGCGTTTAACGCACGATCCGGTCAAACTCCAAGGACTAAGTGCTTACGTGCCCTAATTGAACACTTAACGTTAATCAATCGCTGTCTTCCCAAGCTCACTTGTATTTGTCACGGTTGTATGGTTAAGTGAGCTTAGGTACATGATTTTTATGTCTTTTATCTTTTTATAGCCTATGCTAAGAGGGGAAAGGGTGAAGAGACTAAGTAGCTAACTTTCACTAACTAAGCTTTAATCGTCCTAGCATTACTATTCATTTCCACTTGCCGTACACACCTTGAACTAGTGCAATGCTACTGGGATTGCCAAACGCTATTCGTTACTGGGTTACCAAGTGTAGCACACGTGCTCGAAGCGATCGTACTGAATGCACTTAACTAGGAGAGTTAAGGGTTTAGAGAGATTAAGTTTCTAAGAAAGCATTTAAACATTCAACAATAATTAAAGTCCTATTTAGCTTAGTACATATGCTGCAAGGTTTATTAGAAATTTCATCTTTATTGCCATACAAAATTGTGTGCTTAGGTACAAATTGCTCGAATAAAGATCCGTTCACTTTGAGAATCCTACTGTGGGCACATGGAAATTATTCTAACTCTGGAATGGTAAAACTACTATAGTTTGGCTAAGGGTCTAGATCTAGATGAAAAAACAAGGGAAAGCCACCTCTTATTTATAGGCATGATGGTAGGCTACGATATCACGTACGTGATATCGTAGGTGACGACACGATATTGTAGCTCATCACTTTCTTTAGGCATGACCAAAGGAAGAGAGAGCATGCTTCCGAAACCACTACATCCTCCAATGTAGCACAAGTCCAACACTATGATGCATTTTCTTTTTTGAATCCAATGCCTCCTATTACCTTCTTAGGGCCATCAATCAATACTCCAACTACCATATGGCCCAATGAATACAACCACATAGGAAGACATATGGATCCTTGCATACCATCTTACGATCAAGGGTGCCATGGTGGGTCAACTCCTTATCAATTAACTCCATATTATAAATTGCCCCACTATGCTTACTTTCATCAAGTGTGTGAACCCCAATCTTTGTACATTCCAAACACCACATTAAAGGACACCCAATGGTTTGGATATGATTGATCTCCAACATTGCTAACATGCATGGATCCACATTCTCCATTTATTAATTTTGGCCATGCTCAATTGTTCAATCATGGGGGACATCCACCATTCTAACAAACAAAATTAATAAATGTTTTTCCTTTTCTTCAAATTTTACAATTTTTTGTTTTCCAGTTTTTCATTTCTAATTTATTGTTTTATCTTTTTATGTGTAATCTCCTCTATGAATAAAACACTCATGTGACTCATTGGTTGAGGTGTTGTTCTATGCTATCAAGTCTTAGGTGACTAGTTATTTGGACAGTGATCCCATCACATCCATCCATCCATTCTATTAATAAGAGGTCCTACTCTAGGTATGATGATATTCTTAACATCATTAAAACTTAAAGTAATTTTGTGCTCATTATGCTTGGAGTGAAGAATGATGGACTAAGAAGGAATGACCAGGGTGTGACATCAAGGGGACTTGTGGATTCTCTTTGGTGACATCTGTAGGAGTTACCATGTAGCTTGGTTGTACTAAGACCCTTGAAAATCTAACGAAAAATGGGAGTAAGAGTAATAAAGGCACTCAATTGAGAAACCTAATGCTATTCTAGGGGGTCCCATTGGAAAGACATGCACCCATGCTTGAAGTAGGTGGCTTCTCTAGATTAAGCATTCAAAAAATAAAAAAATAAAAAAAAATAAAAAAAAGAGAAAAAAAAAAGAAGAAAGAAAAAAAAAAGATCAAGAAAAAAAATGCCACAAAGAAATTTTGAATCACTCCTCCCTTGAATGAAACACCAAATGATCGTAAGCCTTGTTGTCATGGTACTCTTATGGTTGTCCATCATGGGATAAAAAAATGCAATGTCACTGATCAAAGGAATGGACTTAGTCTTGATTTTGGAGCGATGGCTAATGACACATTAATAATGCCCTACACTCAAGATTCACTGTACCTTGGATTAGTTACCTCATGTCCCAATCTCTACAATCCCTTCTATAATTCACCTCATCTCACTGTTCATGAATTTGTGACCCGTGTCTTGTGTAGCATTGAATTCATATCTCATCACGGTGGTATCTACATGTGTGTGTTTTATGGTATTGGTATGGATTATATTTTACCCTTTTAGTGCTTATGGACATTTTCAGGGTGGTTATGTAAGGGCATCATAGGTAACAACCTACTTTGGGGAGGATCCACTTGTGTAATTTTTGTAATTTATACTCATTTCACATCACCATCATATCATTTTATATCCTCCATGTACTGCATTTCCAATGTTATTCTTTCCTTTATCATCCTTCTAGTTCACACATTCCTATGCACCAAAACATGTCCTTTTTGCTCATCCTACTCATGAATTTTATTTCTAGATTCTACCCCCTTATACCTTTTGTGCCTTTTGGTCTATTCAGTGTTACCTTGCACCTTTTCAATTAACCTCAAATCCTTCATTTTTGGCCTTGGAAATTTAGAAATTCATTAATTTTACTAAGTACCATATTTTCAATAGGTTGCAATATCGGGTACTTGATATTAGGTCCACGCTATTAGATACACGATATCACATCCATAAAAACTATATATATGTACCCCCCACACATGTCAACATCATTTTACACTATCCATGCAAGGGAAGTTGTTCAAATTTTCTTCCACGAACTTGCTAGCTTGCACACCTATCGTTCAAACATTCATAACTTGCTCGTTAATGCTCTGATTCCCATTTTTATTGATCCTATCTAAACCTAGAGTGTTCAACTTAGTCATGGGGGAAGGGTACGCTCCAAGTTGCACATAAATTTTCCAAAATTTATCATCGCCCGAAGGATATCATAAAGGGTAAATGATTGTAAAAATGTTAAACATGTTGCCAAATCAATTTTATCTCTTCACTCATACCATGAGAATTAATTTTTGGAGCCACCTAATCAAATTAGGCCTAATATCAAAACTTTTAGGGGAAATTTTTATAAAATTTCCTAACTCTGGATTACACGAAACAAGAAACAAATTCATTTAAGGCAGGAAGTAAGGGTATAAGTCACACTTTGTAAATAACCTTACTAATAGTTGGCCTTGTGTGATTGCAGATGGTCCCTAAATGTGGACAGCAAGGAGGACCCTCTCAAGGTGCATCCAAACAACCAAGGAGAGGTAAAGGCTAGGTGTCTCCCAAGGAACATGCAGGATAGGAGGCACAATCATTCAACATCCATCAAGAGCCTCTTGCTACTATGCAATTGGGACAGGTAGAAGGAGGAGCTGCTAGAGCACCTAAACAGGGACAACATCTTACATTGTCCCTGTAGTGTGTTTAGGAAATCCATTAAAGGTCCACATCAGTAGCCATGATCATGGAACTCAACTTTGGATCTTTCATTGAGTTTGCTCCTAAGGCAGTCAGGGACCAACTCAAAGGATTTCCATTATGGCCTATCCTTTCTAAAAGTGGTGCCTGGTACCTGGGAGAGATGTACCAATTTTGGCACAATAAAGAAGAAGGAACCATAGTTGATATTGGTATTTTTCTACCAAAGCCATTTCAAAAGTGTTAAATCTTCCAAATACAAGGCCAAAAGTTGCTCACCTGCCTACTTGCTTCGATGCTAATGCACAAAAAATTTGGTTGAAAAGGGTATATGGTAAGGAAGACAAGGCATATGGAGAGTTGACACTGGAAGAGAGGATCTATTTCAAGATTTGTACTTATCATATGTTCCCCACAAAAGGGCTGAATAGAATTTCCATGTATGTGGCTAGAGGAAGTGCGATATTGATGGGCAAGGGTAATGCCAACCTCCCCCATATGTATGTCACCGAGATTTTGAGGTAGTTTGAGGAATGCAAGATAGGGAAATTTGCATTGCCCTTTCCCTTTCTCATCAGGAAGATGTGCCAACATGATAGAATTTTGGGATACACTATGATGTTCCTAGAAGAGCGTAAAATGCTTCATTTGTTGAATTGTTGAAGCCACTAACCCCAAGGAAAACTGCTGGTGAGACACTAGAGCTGGAACAAGAATAGAAGGTGGGTCCCACTGCAACTCAAACTACAGGGCCTAGGCAACTCCCAAGCACAAGGCCCAGATAACAATAAGAAGTGGGGCCCAGCATAGGCCAACAAGACAAACTACTACCACTATTGCAAGATTATCGACCTTCGATGAGCCATCTCAGTGCCATTGTTGAGATGGTTAGTTAGGGAAGCTGTGATGAGACCAACCTCTTTTGGGTCATAGATGATACCGTATGATCCACGGTCTCCATTGATCATGCACGAGGTGAGGTGTTAATCCAAATAGGAGGAGGGGAATCGCACTGGTCACAATAGATCTGAGGGAACACTGCATATTTACAGGTGCAATTAGAAACTGGTGAAGGGGCCACAGTAGTGGTCATGTAGCACCAAGATGTAGTAGGAGCTATAGAAGTGATCAAAAATCACATAAAAGAATCATTCAATGTCCCTGTTGTGCCACTAGTAGACCTTACAAGAGCACGTGATGCTCAAACCTTGGCTAGTCGCTCAATGACTCCTGTGGAGCATGAGGATGTTCTTGATCAGTTGATGTAGATAAGACATGTGATGATATCCTTGTTTAACATCCTGCAAGATGTCACAACAACTCAATTAGACCTCATCTCCACCAAAGGGAAGCTAGTCATGGAAGAGATGAGGGTTGAGCATGTAGAGGTGGAGTTGGAAAGACTCCAAGTGAGGCTTGTCACATTGCAAGCTACACAATGGGATCCATCTCAATTCATCCCTATAGACCAGCTAGAGTCTTCCAGGATAGACCAACTTAATAAATTATTGGTAGATAATAAAAGAGTGGTGGAGGAGAAAGATAAGGCTGATTGGGATACTTCCAAGGCATAAGCATAGACATATGCGCATGCAAAAGCACTCAAGGCCTTACAAGAAGGGAATAAATAGCTTACTATAGCCAATCTCCAGTTGACCACCATGGAAAAAAAATAATGTTCTTGAAGAAAATTTTTAGCAATTATAAGAATAGTTAGTTAGGGTCAACTAGGACATGAATCACTTGGCCAGAGAGAATTGAACCCTCTCAATGAAGGAGATACACGTAATCGGTCAAAAGATAGAAATTAAAATAATCACATGAAAAAATGAGGCTAAGCATAATAAAAATCTAAAAGAACACTTCAGACATCAGGTGGGGATGTATAAGCAAGTCATTGAAAAGGAGATCCATATGGCCAAGGCCCACATGAACACATTTAGCACTCAACACGTTGATTGGTGGGCCATACTGGATACCTATGCATTCGTCCACCAAGTAGAGCTTAAAAGTCAGGACCTATAGATACAAGATCTTATAGAGTACATGGAGTTAGTAAACCTATGGTATGCCAATTTAGCCATGTTAATAGCAAGATGTCCAAGAATAGAGCTAGAGAAGTAGGTAGCTACCACCTACGCAAAATATGAAACAGAATTTGCTAAGCACAAGAAGACACTGCAGAAGTTAGAAGTGCAAATTTTGAGTTAGAGGTGGTCAAAACCAACTACTGGGGACAAAAAGATGGCATGGAAGACTTGGCTCGATGGCTTACAAATTACCAGGAATACAAGGAAAGCTAGAGCCTACAAGGAGGAATGACGGCTATTTGCAACTTGGAATGTCAAGGCAAATCAAATGTTCTCACAACTACTATGCCCATGGGAGGTGCTAACTTCATCAAACTTTGGAGCATTAGCATGGATGGCATAGGACCCCTGAACTAAAGAGGAAAAGCACTAGGAACTCCTTTAGAGCCATCAAATTCCAAAACCTGGAGCACAAGATAAGGGAAAGTGACTCATGGAGGAACCAGTGTTACCTAGAACCACATGAATTCCAAAAAAAATTTGTAATTTTGTGTCCATATCCCAATTTTGTTGTATTCAATTCTCCACTGTAGCATGAATAAATTCCTAGTCAATTAATAATCCCATACCTATCCACTGTGTAATCAATTGGGCTTGTTCTCATTTTGTTCAACTCAAGGATGAGTTTTCATTCAATTGTGGGGGTATGATGAACCATGATTTGTTAAGCTTTGATATTGGACCCTCGATATCAGGTATGTGATATCGTGACCTAACTAATGATATCAAATACATGATATTGTGGTTCCTGTGTGAGCCTATAAATACACATTCAGGTGCATAGGAAAAGTAGCAGTTAGTCAATTGGTAGGTGTCAGTGTAGAGTCATTTTTAGTTCAATTCTTTCCCTTTCCCAGTGCATGCCCACATTGTGATGATTGTAATTGTATAGAACCTTTATTCGAGTGTGACATACTTGGACATGCGCATGACCAGAAATAAAGATAGAGATTACTTCATCATTGCAGCATTCACTTAGTTTTGACTACTTAATTGTTATTGTTATTTATTGCTTTCATAATTAATATTTCTTTACCTTCCTTTACTATCCTTGTAATTAAACATGGAATGAGTATGACTTAATCATGAGCATTTAAGTGTGACTACTTGGTAACCTAGTAGTGTATCTAGGAGTGCTCAAGTAATATACACTTGGTAATCTTGTAGTGCATGAGGTCCAAGATGTGTACGGATGCTTAAGGACGGATGCTCATCACACTTAGGCTAGCTTAGATTCTCTCTCCCATTCCCTATTAGCTTAAAAAAAGTTATTTCCATTGTCTCTAGGAGTAGCATTAGTTAGGATCACATCATACACCTCACTCTGGACTAAACCATACGTGACAAAGCAAATACTAGTCCAAGTGGGAAGACAACAAACTACAATCAACGTGTAGCTATCTAAATTCCATAACTAGTACATCTGTGGAGTTTGACCGGATTGTGCATGAACACTCGTATTCATATGGTTGAGTGTAGGAGTACCTACCCACTCATCAACTAGAAAACCTATGCCTTGCTTTATTACTATATCATAACTTCAATTACTTGTGAGTAATGTCACAAGCTAGGTTTAGATGTTACCATTCTACTATTGATCACTTGATCACATTGAAATATCTTATTGACTATGCGAAATAGAAAAATAAAAGAAATTTATTTTCTCAATGGATTTCTATAAAGCATATAATTCAGTTATTTGGAGTAAACTATGGAAGTAATTATAAGACATTGGCATTCCTCAATCCTTGTTATATGCTATTCAAAGTCTTTACCAAAAGGTATAGGTACAAATCATAGATTCAAGCTCACATGAAAATGTTTTACTACATAGTAATATTGGGGTGAAACAAGATTGTCCTCTTACCCCTACACATTTTATCAATATTTTTGATGAAATAGAGGAGTGGATGCTAAAAGTTTTAAGTAAATACTCATGGCTTTCTTAAATTCTTCAACAAGTTCATCACTAGAGGTGACAAAAATAGTGTTGTCCACATATAATGTAATGATGATGAAATAGGAGCCAATGGATTCATGATAAAGAGTAGACTTAAACAAAGATGACATGCATTATTTTTTGATTATTTATCCTTGTAAACCAAGCTCTTACATCTTACTTCAAATCATAAAATTCTTTATTGATCTTGCATATTTTTTCTACTTAGCCTTTGCTAATGAAACCTTCAGGTTAGGCGATGTAGAATTCTTTCTCCATGTAGCTATTAAGAAGTGATAAGTTTACATTCCTTTAGTAGAGTTTTAAACTACCATGACTTGCAATTGAAATAAGAAGCTTTATTTTCTTAAATGTTATAATTGATGAAAAAATTTCTTCATAGTCTACACCTTTCTTTTGCTTAAATCCTCTTGCCACTAATCTTACCTTAAATTTGTTTAAGGTTCCATCTTCATTGTATTTTGTTTTTAAGAGTCATATTGTGTTAATCATGTTATTTTCTTTGGGATTATTAACAAGGGTCCAAGGTTGATTCTTTTGAATTACATTCACTTCCTCCTTTATTTCTTGAGTCCACTCCTTGGCCTTGAGAGCTTTCTTAATGCTTTAAGAGTCAAGAATGAGGGAATCATAAGAAATATGATCTCTACCCATGCTTCTTGTGAATTTTCTATCAAAATTATGATCAAAACCTTCAAAGGGAAGATGCATTCTCTTAATTCTTTAGCAAAAATTTGATGGTTGTTCCATGTCTTCCACTTAATGTTCTTGACCTAAAAATTCATCTTTATTTTCAAAATTCATTATCTCAAAAACATTTTTGTAAAATTTTATATTTATTGAGAAAATAAATTTCCTTTTAATAGAGTCAAAGAATTTTAATAGGCTAATCTTTGATCATATGCTATAAAAACATATTTTATAGTCTTATCATGCAATTTTCTTATGAGGGCATCTTGCACATGAACCCAAGAGATATCATCAAATATTTTGAGATGAAAAAGATGAAATGCCTTGTCATACAAATCCTAATATGGAGTGATTGTTAGATAGTTTTATTAAGCTCAACATGTTAAATAAGGTCTATATTACATAACATCATGAACATTTGTATACATTGTCATGGTTTACAACATCATCATAGTGTTGATAAAGTATACTACTTATTAGTTATAGCTTGTTATAAATAATTCTATTGGTTGCATTTCTTAGTTAATGTTAACTAATCATTGTGTGTATTCGATCTATCGACATTATTGTTCTTTCTTATTTATATATGTATGTTGATTCTGATCCAATTACAGTAATGATAATAACAATAGAGAATTAGAGGAATAGTGTTTATTAACATCCATTGCTATTTATACATTTAACTGTTCACATATAACCTAAATATTCAACACTGTGTTTTAATTTTAATATATTCTTTACTTATTACAATCATCAAATTATGTTTAGTTTTCCTTGAACTTGGTGATCTAAACATCACAAAACTTCACATAGTATTAGAGCAAGGTCTTGATAACTAAAATTGATAACACTATGATGTATTTATAGTGATTTGGTAGTTAGACACATTTAATGGTAAGGTAAGTATAAAAACAAACCATAAAATTTCATTTATACATTTGTTGAAATTGTAAAAACGTCAAAGTTTTTATCACAAAAAAAGAACTTTGTGTTTGCAAGCTTATTGTGATTAAAATTATTTCTTTACACCCCATTTCTAACTTGTAAGTGCTTTAAACTAGTTGCAAGGTAAAAAAAAATCTTTGGTTTTCTTAATAAAATAATAAGTATAAATCATTTCACAGTTTATAATGTTTGTTTAAGTTGAATATATTATTTTATGTCTTCAAAATTAGTTGTTATATGATGTAAATCAATGCACAAGAGCTAAAATAAGATGCTCATATCAATTTTTTGTTGATTAAGGTACTTTCAACAAAGCCTTAATTTTTGTAGGTTTCATAAAAACTATTTGGCGAAATGGCTTATAGAGGTAGGGAATGTGGATAGTTACAGGGATCATCAAAGAGGAAACGTGATGATAGAACTCCTTCTCCAACCTCCTCTAGAGATACCTAATTAGAAATGCCATCACTATCGCTAGTACTAGCACTCTAATCAAAAGTACATAATGGAAACCTCCATGGCAAATTTTCTAGTGTAGCATCAAAAGTAAACATAAAAAAGATCAAGCTCTACTCAGCAATGGCAATGGTTGCTTACTATGAAGCTATTGCCAACAAGTCAAGGAATTTTGCTATGCCCCTCTCTAAAGAGAAATAATATTATCATTTTGATCTTAGTCTTGCCATAAAATTTCTTGAATTATTCCATGATATTGAATTAAATGGATCTCATCTTGCACCACTTGTAGAGTTCATAGTGTTAAAGGATCATATGATGGTAGAAAACCTTACAAGAATCTATAACAATATTTGGTTCATTTATTTAGCAGGAAAGGGCTAGGGGTTTTCTGGGATTCAAAAGAGGTTCTTACAGTTTTACTTTTAGATGATAAAGATAGATTTTGGATTGAAAGAAGTTATTTTTCTTAGGCATTAATTCCTAGAATGTTTTGTCAATGAAGAGAAATAAGTAAAGTTTAATGTGCATAAATTAGATAGTAGATGTGATGATAGATTTTTTATTCATTATTCTAGTCAATCTAAAGCATATTAGTGTTTAAATTTGATAACTCATAAAATTACTAAAACATCTCATGTGAGAATAGATGAGTATATAGTAGATACTTGATGAGTGCCAAGGTGCCCCTATACCCAACCATATGAATCATAGACATTCATGTGCTATCTGGTCAAATTCCATACACCATAATTACTAAGTACACTAGAGCTAAACAATGTGTGCATGTTGTCCATTCGTTGTCTTCCCAGTCCCACTTGTGAAATGCAATTGTATGGTTAAGTGTGACTGAGGCATAAGATTTTTATTATTTTGTGTTTTATCAAATTACTCACCTAGAACAAGAATAATGGTAAGAGTGATTAATTGCTAAGAAAACTATGATCTAATCTAACCTAACACAAGTAACCATTCCCACTTCTCGGACACATCTTGAATTTTTGTGTAAACACTATTGGATTGTCAAACGCTAATCGTTTCTGAGTTACCAAGTGTCACACGTATGCTCAAAGGGGTCATGTTTGTGTATTTTAATGAATTGTTAGATTAATAAAAATTAATTACTGTATTAATAACATTAATGTAAATTGCATGAAATCACAATATGTAAATGCAGAAGAAAGAAAGTCTCAAGTGGTGCAAGAAATGGATCAAAGAGTTCATCTTTATTGCTAACACACTAGTGTGTTCAGGTACATCAATGCTTGAATAAAGATCCGTTCACACTTAGGCCTTCTACTGTAGGCACTTGGAAAATATTCTAACTCTCAAATGAACAAAATACAAGAGTTTCACTACTTGATTACCAAAACTTTCTTCCAATTATGTTCTTGGGTGTTGGATTTATAGACCTAGGAGTAGCCCTGCGATATCAAATGTATGATATCGCATCTTGGGCCGCGATATCATGTACCTGACATCGTGTACCTAATATCATGGCCACCTTGATATCGAGTGTATAAAAACATGATTTCTCATATCCCCATGACTGAATGAAAAGCTATCCTCACGTACAAAAGAAGAGGAACAAGTCATTTACAAAATATAGAAAGGGATGTGGACTATTTAACTGACATGTAGAGTGACATAGAGAAAATAGACAAATACAGAAGTGCCCGAGTATACAATATTACAGTTGTGTACAAAATTAGATGTTCATGACAGTAGGAAAGAACACCCATAGATCCAAAGGACATCTAGCCCCTCTTGGCAATAGAAGAATGAGGGAGAGGTAGAAGAGATCTAGCAGTCATGAACAATCTCTTGTGAGTGATATGGTTGCATCCTCCTTGGTGAAGACAATTTCACTTCCAATCCATGCTTCCCACTACAATCACAACAAAACCAAGGATTAGTATATATACTGTAATAGATAATGGCTAAATACCTTGTCTCATTGGTGATTTTATCTAGCCGAGTTGTGATTGTGATAGATTAGTTGCTTGATATTGTTAGTGGAAAGATTGATGAATGGGTTAAATAAGAGAAGTGATTCATAAAATTGATAAAAAGCTTAACACAAGGAATACTAGAAAGAGGGTATTTACAACAACAAAAAGGAGTTCATTAAAAATAGTTGTGAAGGTGTGTAAAATTGGATGCCATGAATGGGGTAAGAAAAAGAATTTAATTGTAATAATATCTAAGGGTAAAGAACTTAACTTAACCAAACCAAAAGATATGCAAGTGGGTCCTCCCAAAAGTAGACATAGGCCTTTTATGCCCTTGCATAAATTCAAACCAAGGAGTCCATGGGCTCCATGGATGATTAATGGTTACAGAAAGTTAAGTACAAAACCCCAAAAGTACTTGACTGAGAAACCTGACACATCAAACTAGAACATTGAATCAAAACTTGAAATCGCTAGTGAGGTGAGGCATGAAAAGCATAGATGGATGATAGAGAGAATGGAATGGAGTTCCTAATTATGGTCAGATGTAGTCCCTTGTGAAGTTTGTGATTAAATGACTTGGTAGGATCCATCCTCAGTCTAGATCAAAACCAACTACTTTTAGTGACTTCACATTGACATTCTAAGGCTAGTTCATCCCCTGAGACACAAGAATGCTTCCATAAAACAACCACCATTCCAAATTGTGGAAAAAGTAGGAAGTGAGAAAGGGCCTTAGTTAGAGGAGACAAGACAAGTCTCAAAACTAGTGCTTGTAGCCCTTTTAGTTGGTTTAAGGGGTGTGCTTTGAATTCCTATGTTTTCTTTTTATGAATGGGAACCACACCATGCAAAGACCCATGCATTTTTCTCATTTATTTTGTCCAAGAGGTGTGCTTTGAATCCTCATCCGATTTTTTTTTGATGAGGACCACACCATGCAAGGACTTATTTGACTTCCTATTATGAAATGACACAGAATGGTGAGAAGCTTACGAGAAAAATCTTGCACATAGGAAAATAGAAAAGCATGAAGAATACTACATTCCCTTGAAGCCACATCCTCTCCAAACCTTTGATTCCTTCTCTAATTCTAGAAACTACACAAGTCACAAATTTATTAAAGTTTCATTAATGAAGAAGAGACTGCACGTTTCCAAAACAAGGAAAACCATAGAGTGTGTGGATGGGTGGATGATCTAGATTTAGTACCTATTACATGAAAAGAAACCATGTTATAGTTGTTAGTAATAACATTCAAAGTTAGAAACTAGACATCAACAACAAATTACAAATGAAACATACCACCATCGAGTAGTGCATTACCATTGTACTTGCCACCTTATTAGCAAAAAAAAGTAGAGTAATACATCAAACACAAGCAAACATAAAATAAAGTAAAAGAGTAGACAATAAATATTGAATATATTAATGATGGTAGTAAAACAAAAACTAAGAAAAGATCAATATCCTGAAAAATACAAATATGTAAAATAAAAATATGAACAAAGAAGAAGAAAACAAAAAGCTGTAAAACCAAAAATGTGTAAAAAGAAAAAGTCAAAAGATTAAGAAGCCACAAGAGGTGTTACTATGGATGGCCATCTCCCCCATGACTAAGTTGGAAGGGAGAGATCCAAAAGATTAAGGGTGGTTGTCCATCTGGCAAGGTGTTTGTTAAGTTGGTTGGTTGGGCTCATGGAAAGGTTTTGTTTGTTGAATGTTGACTAATTGTTTGTTATTTGGGCTATCAAGTTTGTAGATGATCATGACACCAAATGGGAAAGTATCATCAATGATGTAAGGTCTTTTCCACAATGTTTAAAATTTGGTTTGTTGGGGTACATGTGCAGGATTTCAATAGAGAACCTTGTCTCTTGGTTGAAACTTGAACTTTCTTATTTTGAGGTCATGACGTTTTTTTTGAATGCTTTATGTGTTTTTTTGGATGATAGGGCCATTAACCAATTTTCATCTAGCAAGTTAAGGTTGATCAATCATTCTTTCTATGCTAGACTTAGATNTCAACCCCCAAGCACTGCATCAGTTTTTGGAAAGTGGAACCCATAAAATGAGTTCCATTATTAGAAATTAATGCATGAGGTACACCAAACCTATTTATGATGTTTTGTGGTACAAATCAAGTAGTAGTGGTGGATGTACAGTTGGTGATGGTTGCCACTTCTACCCATTTGGTACAATAGTGGACTGCAACTATTATATATGCCTTTCCATTTGATAAAGGTGCAATGGAACCCATAAAGTTAATGCCCAAAATACAGAATGGCTTAAGAGGTTGTATCCATTGTTGTGGCCCCTTCATTCGAGCTATCATTCCATCATCCCTCTGGCAATGATCACAAGCATGAATGAATTAGTATGCATCCTTAAAGATTGTTGTCTAATAATACCTTTCCATGAGGACTTTTATGGCCATGCATCTCTTAGCATAATGGCCCCCAAAAGGACCTTCGTGAGCATCCTAGAGAACACATAGTTGATCCGTATTAGGAACACACCAACGTATCAAGCCATTGGGATAAACTTTGTAAAGGTTTTCATTAATCTCCATTAAATGCCCAACCTAGTGAAGAAACTATTGTTTCTTTCTAGTGTTTGTGGCAGTTCTTGCTTGAGTAGATAAGTGAGGATGATGTCATATCATTTTGATTCATTAGGCATTTGTGCATTAATAGCCCCTTTAAGGAGAGATTCATTAGGGAATTGATCAGATAAAGGACTCTCTTTCTCCTTGTCATCTCACCTTAGTCACCATAAGTGATCCGCAACCACATTTTCCATACCTTTACGATCTACCATCCATAACTATCCAAAAAGCTGTAATAGCAGTGCCTAGAAATGGTGTCTAGCACTTGGTCGACAAAAGGTAATGGAAAATGATCCTTGAAAGTTACCATGTTGAGTAGCTAGAAACCAATGCACACTCACCATTTGCCTCTCTTCTTGGGTACAATCATGAGTGGACTTATCCACTCACTATTTGTGATAGGGTAGATGAATCTTACTTTGAGGAGTTGTTCAATCTCCTCTTTGATAATTTGCTTTAACTTGGGATTCAAACATTATTGCAGCTATCAGTTTAGCTTCATGGCAGGGTCAGTGTATATTCGGTGTTGGAATATTCTTGGATCTATCCTAGTGATTTTGGAATATGACTAGGCAAAGGCTGTTGACCATTTTTCTACAACTTTTATCAAATTTTTCTTGTATTTTATAGCAAGCTTAACATTAATAATAATTGGCCTTCATTTTTTCAAGAATACATGCTCCATGCTAGTTGGTAGTATCTTCAATTTAAGGGGATTTTATTTAAAATTTTCAGGAATTTCCAGCTCACTCCAATTGACATCATCATTTGCTCCTTTAGAGAGCTAGTGATGAACTTGCTTGAGTTCATCCATACTTGTAACATATTCATACATTAGGCCCTTAGTAGGTTCCATGCATAATGTACTATTGCTAGAATTAGCTGTTAGCCATTGGGTGCCTTCTTATTTTGTGGCTGCTATGTACAGACATCTCTGGATATCAGCTTCTGGTGCACATTGCTGGCATGTAGAGATGGATGTTTGCTTTATTGACCATAACTTCTGCACACAATGGCAGCTTGAATTGATATACTTGATACATGAAACTCTCTTCTTCTTAATCTTTCCAAACTCATTTTCTTTTGATATTTCTAAGGAAAGACCTCTAATGCCTATTTTGGCATCAAGAGTACTTAAGCATGCCCTTCCCATAATTATTGGAAAGTCCCCCTTACAGTTCTCCACTTTGATTGCTAGGAAATTAGCAGGATATGACCACCCAAAATGGTGGTAATGATGTCCTCAACCAGTCCCAATGGAATAGTGATGGAATGGTCCACAAATTCCAGTTGAATGTTTCTCTTCTTCAAGGGAGGAAGGTTCCACATTGTGTACATCTCATGCAAGATCAAATTAACACTGAAACTAGAGTCAAGAAGACTTTTATAAGGCTCATTCCTAGCAATTTGCAAGTAAACTAGGAAATCCTAGGATTAGCTAATTGTCTGGGCAGGTTACCATCTTGAGTCCAATCATATACAACATGTGTTAGCATTACAATATGGATTTGAGAAGGGTTTTAGTTTGAAGGGGACTTAGATAAAGAGGAAATAGAGGAAGGTGGAGGAGAAGGGTTACCAACCATTGATGTGTCCAAGGGCTTTGGTAGACTACGAGGTCAGAAGAAGGGTCTTTTCTTTATTTGTGGTTCTGACCCGCTTGATGAGTTAATTAATTGTAGATTAACTACCCTCATAGCATTCCTTTGTTATCGTTGTACAAGCAATTCACCCTATGTGGATGGAGTAGATGGTAGCTATGTAGGAGGTGAAGGAGTAGGTGTAGGGATAGGAGGTACATGAGGATAGTAGGTTGCATCCATCCTTGGATAGGGAAATTGGTATGTTTCAGGAGGGTAGTGGTGAGGTTGGCAAGCAGCAATATGACTAGAGGAGTCCCTTGGAGATGAAGGCTACTGAACATAATATCTGTAGGGATTTGGTTTTCTATAAGGGTACTATTGCCTTGGAGGTGGCAATGCCCACAATTGTGGTTTCCGCCACTATTGGCACAATTCATAAGGTTGTGGTGGAGTTCCACTTAGATAATACTACTATGGTTGGTGGAACTGTTGAGGATTACTTTGTGGATAAGGTAATCTTTTGGGTGTTTGCCTTTGTGCAATTTGTGGATGTAAGGCATACACCCTAGATTCCTGCAAGTGTGATATAATTGGACAACATCCCTTAGGATGTTCATACTGGTAGATGTTACACCCACCATCATCATCCAAGTTACTATTCGCATCCATCTCTATTGTAGTCATTTTACCCTTACCCTTAGATATGGCATGTTCAGCTTCCTTACATCTTTGGCACTCACACTCATCACTTTGCTCCTTAGACTCTTCAACAATTTTAAAGATAGCTTGAAACCTATTGTCCGCGGAGTCCCATAATTGATCAACCTTAGTCATAATTTCTAATTGCAATTTTTGAAGTGGAAAGGTTTTTTGATTAACCATCTCATCTTTGGTGAATTATCCTCATTGTCACAAAATTGAAACTCCTTTTTTCGAATAGAAGGGTTCCTATTGTATTTTTTTGCACTTTCATGTTTTCTTAGTTCTACCTCCTCCTTGGCTACCTACTCAATTAATTTTTGAATCTAACGAGCACTCAACTCTTTAAATCTTCCTTGGGCATAGATGCCAAGGATTTTCCTAGTTTTAGACCACAACTTGTCTATGATATGGCAAAGAAAATCAAGCTAAGAGTATCCATGGCTAGGACACCTATACAATAGAGAGTAGCATCGGCCAATAGCAACATCCAAGGGCTCATGATTTCCTTATTTCCACCTTTGAATTTGTTTTCTTAGATTGGATACTCAGGAGTACATTTGATATTTTTCATTAAATAATTCCAACATCGTACTCTACTACTTGATTGATTCTAGTTCGAAGGATCGATACCAATTTTCTACTTCCTTTATAAGTGTCCTTAGAAATAATTTCAGCTTTTGCCAGTCATTTTCAATATTCTGCAAGGCACATGCATCTTGAAAGGCTTGAAGATGATTTTGTGGATCATCATCATATCCCCCCTCGAATCGAGGGATGTTGTTCATGTCCAGCCTCTTTATTTTTCTATCCTTCACATGCCTTGTTGAAATCCTCACAACCTCTACAATATTCGACATGCCTTGAGTAGTAAGAAGAGGTTCATTAGGGCCATGATGGTGGTGCCTATGATTTTCTCTACTAATCCTTCTTTCTTGATGATGGACCTCTTTGGATTATCCATGTCTTCAGTTATGACTATACTGATGGTCCCTTCCGGTGTTTTGGTCCCGTTAGTTACCTCCATCATGGTTATTTCTTCTGTGGCCATGATCTAAACCAGATGAAGAAGAAGATGACAACAATGAAGGGGAAGAAGAAGGGGAACTTGCTCTGTGCTAATGCCTATCACCCTTCCTTCAATGCTTGTGACCAAAATTGTAATCATAATCTCCTTTGTCCCCCCTTTCTTGACTTGCTTCTTTGGATCCATTTTTTTCATTGGATCCGTTTTCACCAAAACCTGGATTATGGATTGTGGATTGTACATTCTAGTTGAGGGGTCCTTGAATAAAGTCAAAGAGATGAGAATCACTAAAGAAGTTGTCACCTTCATCAATTGGGCCAAGTGGAGGTGGAAAAATATTTGATCCCTTGCCCTTCATATGCTCGGGTGGGTGCTCTAGCTGATGATCCCTTAATCTTTATGCTTTAGTGGGATGATAATCCCTTAAGTCGGGATCTTACATCTTGTATTCTCCATGAAGATGTTCAAGCCTGTGTCGTGTAAGCATTAGTTGGAGCATTGCAAGGAAAGATCAGTTAGGTGGAAACACAATGTTGCCTTCCATATCGTACCACAACAATAGTTCATCTTGATGCAAGATGAAGGTGAAGTTAGGTACATACTCATCAGGATGAGCATATACCACCTAGTATTGTTGAGGTACTTGGATTGCCTTGGGAAAAAATGGGCTTCTATGAGAAGAAGACATTTTGTGTTAATGAACTTGTAAGTAGTGTGTAGTTAAGGTTTAATTTAATGATAATAATGTTTTTTTTCATAGGATTTGATTTTTATGGTTCTAACAATGAGGCTACTAAGTTTCATTAGGCTTGGATAGCACACAAAGAACCATAGTCCTTGGCAATGGTGCCAATGATGAGTGGCAAGATACCCCTACACCCAACCATACGAATCACAGGCATTCACATGTGATCCAGTTGAATTCCATAGACTATAATTACTAAGTATGCTATAGCTAAATAGTGTGTTTGTGTTGTCCATTAATTGTCTTCCTAGTTCCACTTCTGCAATGCAATTGTATGGTTAAGTGTGACTGATGTGTAAGATTTTTATTATTTTGTGTTTTATCAAATTACTTACCTACAACAAGAATAATGGTAAGAGTGATTAATTACTAAGCAAAGTATGGTCTAATCTAACCTAACACAAGTAACCATTCCCACTTCCCGGACACATCCTGAACTTTTGTGTAAACACTATTGGGTTATCAAATGCTAATCATTTCTAAGCTACCAAGCATCACACGTATGCTCGAAGGGGTCATGCTTGTGTATTTTAATGAATTGTTAGATTAATTAAAATTAATTATTTTATCAATAACATTAATGTAAATTGCATGAAATCACAATATGTAAATGCATAAAAAAGAAAGTCTCAAGTGCTGTAAGAAATGAATCAAAGAGTTCATCTTTATTTCCAACACACTGGTGTATTCAAATACATCAATGCTTGAATAAAGATCTATTCACACTTAGACCTCCTACTGTGGGCACTTGGAAAATATTCTAACTATCAAATGAACAAATTGCAAGAGTTTCACTACTTGGCTACCAAAAACTTTCTCCCAATTGTGTGCCTGGGCACTATATTTATAGACCTGGGAGTAGCCTTGCGATATCGAATGTACAATATCGCAACTTGCATTGTGATATTGCGTACTTGATATCGTGTACTTGATATCATGGCCACCCCAATATCAGAGTGTATAAAAACATGATTTATCAATACTACTAATGATAAAGATAAAATCATGATTATAGGAACTATACAAAAACCATATTTTAATAAAGGTAATGATATTGTTATTTAACTGAACAATAAGAATGAAGAGATTCATTAGGAGATGAAGAAATCATATCATTGAAGACTACATCATATAAATCTTTATGAAAATCAACACAATAATTTAGGTTCATGATGGAGGTCCTCAGCTTAGCATTAACACAAGGGATAAGAAGAAATGGAATAGAAACAATGGATCATAGTCTTCTAGCTTGTTTTCTTGCATATTCTATTCTTGTTACTATTAAATAAGCATTAGCAATGAAGATTGAAAAACAACTATAAATTAGTTTCAAGACCTACAAAGATAAATGTAATTAGAAGCAAATGGATCTTTGCAAATAAAATTAATGAATATGGGTAGGTTATAAGAAACAAAGCTTGATTGGTAGAAAAGGAATTTTCTGAAATTGAGGAAATAGATTATCAAGACATATTTTCCACTATTAAAAAAATGCAATTAATCAAAATTCTTTTAGCCTTTACTACTTATTAATGTTTAAAATGTTTCTAGATGAATGTAAAGTTAGTTTTCCTTAATGGAGAAATTAAATAAAATATTTACATTGAATGTACAAAAGTAATACCATGTATATAGGCTACATTAGACATTACATCGGTTAAAAAAGGCTACAAGAATGTGGTATGAAAAACTAGACTCTTATCTCATAGGGACTGGTTACTAGAAAGCTTAGTTGGATAGTGTTCTTTATGTCAAAAAATACATTTCAAGCTTCATGATTACACAAATCTATGTAGATAACATTAAGTTTGGAGAAATAAGATTAAAGCTATGCAAAAACTTTATTGATGCCATGAGTTCTAGATTTAAAATGTTCATGATGGATGAGTTATTTCATTTCTTAGAATTATATATTTAACAAAAAAAAATATCACCTTTATTTCTTAGACCAAATATGTGTAGTAGATGTTAAAAGAGTTTAGTATCATGAAAGTTAAAACATGTGCTACTCCTCTTAGCATCAATATGCATTTGTATAATGAAGAATGTGATACCAAGTTAGATCCTAAATTGTATAAATTTGTGATTGGTAGTCTATACTATGATATGAAATTGACACTGAAATAGTTTTTTATTATGTTTTCAAACCCATAGGATCTATTAGATAGAGGAAATGTACATAGCATCCATAGAAAACACTTCATCAATAAAGTTACCAAGTTTTCTTGGTGCTACATCAAATAGGTCTTTTAAGCCTTTAATTGTAATTTTACATTTGTGACAATAATGATCTAAAATAGGACTCTAAATTGAAACACACTATAAATTGAAATAAGAACTTAACATTGTCTAGACTATAAGTTCAAACATAGTGTTTCATTCTCAACAACCAAAGTTAATAAAAACTAAAATGCAATGTTTTGATTTTAACAACTAAAAGATAACAAAACTGAAACTAAGACAAAACCACTAAGCTCAACATAGAGCTTCAAATTTCATCCNAAAACTAAGACAAAACCACTAAGCTCAACATAGAGCTTCAAATTTCATCCGCTAGATGAATAGTTTCCTAAACTAGCTTATTGGCCTGTACCTCTAACAAATACACCTCTTCTAACAATTCTAAGTGCTGGGTCTTTTGTTCATTTAGGAGTTGTTGGAGGAATTTCTTATTGAGGTAGAAATCAACCTCAATCTCTTCTTTTTCAATTTCTAATTACTAAAATTACTTCTAATAATTGAGAAAATGAAGTAAAATTAGATAGAATAATAGACTATAATTTTTGAAAAAAAAAATTTGGAAGCTCAAAATGACCCAATTATTCATTGGTACTTCCTTTGGTTCATCCTCTACCTCCCATGTTGAACTCATTCTCTATACTTGGCTCCTCCTTAAATGCCCATGTCTTCCCTTGTAGTTTAGCTGATCCAAACTGTATGTCTCCTACATTTGTTTTTCTCCCTCCATGTTGTCAACACGTACAAACACATTACAAGGAACTGTAGTTTCAAGGTTTTTTAAAATGCATAACTAAAATGTAAAATTTAAGTAAGCACTATAATTAAAAGCAATCATTTTGAAAATGATAATAAGGGATTGAAACATGTGGTCTCACTCCATCTCTTTTTTTAAATATATAAGCATATATTTATAAAACAATAAATACAAGTGAGAAAAGAAAAGAAGTACTATTCATAAGGTCAAATACATATAATAATTGCTATATAATTGTTATCTTAATGAAATTTTTTTTAACATGTGAGTTTCACTAATATTAATATAAATTCAAGGGGCTCTAATAAAGTTATCATTTCCTCTTGGTCCCATATACAATTTGGACATTTTTCTAAAGAAGTTAAAATTAATGAGATTTAAAACCAAGCCTATAAACCAAAGGCTATACATACATGTGAATATATTAATAGAGAAGGATTATGGGATTTTGATAATTTTCAATAACATATAGAAATCAATCACCAATCTTGATTAGAAAGCAAAATCAGTCATAGATCATGTGAGATAATATATGCTTGAAAGTATCATTAAATCTTAATACTATGTTTAGAAGTAGACTAAGAAATATTTGCATCAAATATGTAATAAAACATAATACTATGCTTCAACTTTTAAATGATTAATACTTTCTAAAAAAGAAAACATAATCTAAAGAAAATATTGTAACCTTTGATGAAACATTCATAAGCATTCACTGCATTGCAACCACACTACTGAGATTGAAATCAATAGATGTTTATACTCTTAGTGAATATTTGGTATTCCATGAGAAAATATTGTATAAATAGAACCAAATTCTAAGAAAAAAGTAAGAGAATAAGTCTAAAAATCAATCTTTTTATAATATAATACATTACAATATTGTAGTAATGGAAGTAAAGTTGTAATAGGCACAACTTCTTCTTCAGCTACTCTTCTTAATGGATTGGTAATAACTACAAATTATTATTTTTCATGCTTCACTAGTATATTACCAATGACTTAAAGAATAGTCCTAAAATGGCTTAAAAGAATGAAGGCTATAAATTGAGCTCTTTGGTTTAGTTATAGTATTCTTGTTTTGGCCTTGTACTTGAACTAGAATTTCTTCTTATGTGTGTCTCCTATTCTTCTCAATCTCTCTTACTATTTTCTTTTGTATAAAAGCTTTATTTTCTTCATCTAAAGGAGCTTGGTAACTCTTGAGTCTTTGTGTTAAGACAAGGTAGAGTATTTACCTCTTGTTATGTGCTATGAAAGAAGATTTTTGGGACTTTGAGCTTGGTGGTTATGCTTATTCTAGGATTGTAAAAGAAGCCATGTAAATTTCTTTTGATTAATATAATTACTCTATATCCAAGGATCTAGGAAGAGTTTTATGATGGATGTAGATGGATAAATCTAGTAGTTGAATCACCTTAAAAGCTTGGTGTATATTTACTCTTTTCTACATATGTACTCTATTTTCTGTATTAAGCTTAGTTAGGGGTTTCTACTTATCTTTTTGCTAGTTTTTGTTTAACTCAAATTTTTGTAAGGCCTTGATTCACCTCCCCTCTTAATGCCTCTTGATTTTTCTAGGAAACAACAATTGGTATAAGAGCTTGATCAACACCTCTTAATTTAACTATCTATATTGTATTTTTTTTGTTGTCCTAGACATGGCACAGAATCAAGGCTTCTCATCTAACAAAGCTCCATGGTGTATGGAAGTTCAAGATGAAGACATATCTTCTAACTTACGGTGATGATGTCTAGAAGGCGATTACCAGAGAAACCAATAATGTTTTACATGATGCTCGAGCTATGAATGGTTTGGTCTATGACTTGGATAGAGCAGTGTGTATGAAGATTATGCATCTTCAATTAGACAAAGAAATGTAGAAGCATCTTCAAGCTATTTATGAAGAAGATGGTAAAGTAAAAAAGTTTAAGCTGTTGACTTTGAGAGCACATTTTAATGCTTTGAGCATGGAAGAGAATGAAAATATTAGATTTTTTTTAGCTAAGTAGATGAAATTATTATTAACATAACTATGCTTAGCAAGGCATAGATTGATGATATAATCTACTAGAAATTTTTTTCTATTTTACCCAATAGACTTGAAGCAAAAGTCTCATCCATAGAAGTGGCAAAGAATCTCTCCAAATTAATAGTAGCTAAACTCTATAGTATTATTTCAACCTTTGAAATTAAGAAAGGAGGAAATAGAATTTCTAGCAAACATGGGAAAATTTCCTTTAGAGTTAAAGCTGAAAAAAATGAACATAAGGAAGAACAAACAACATCAAATTCAAATTCTGATAAGGAGATTACTAATCTGGCCAAAAAGCTTAGAAGGCTAAAAAAGATGAAGGCTAGTAGGAAGCTAACAAAGTTCTTTTCTTATTATTATTGTGATGAGAGATGCCATATTATTGTTGAGTGTTCACAAAAGAAGAAAGATGCATGAAATTAGAAAAATTAGATGACCATATTCAAGCCAAAGAGTAATTAGTATAAGCTTTATAAATTAATAGCTCAATTAGTTGAAATACAAAATCAATTAGAGCACTTAAAAATTACTANAGACTCATTAGACATAGCTAAAATGACACTATGGTCAGTGTGCACAAGCATCTTGTATCCAAGCACTTAGTTCCTAAATTTCTCCAAGGCATACACCACTACCATAAGCTCTTTCTCTGCTATGGTGTAGTTGAGTTGTGCACCAACAATGCTTCAAATAGCATAGTGGATGTAATATGGACATTTCTGATTGTCCAACTATGCAACACAACTCCCAAGGCATTGTTTGATACATCCGTAATGATGTGAAATTGTCTAGACTAGTTAGGTGCTCATAGAATTGGAGTTTCTATGAGCTTCTACTTGAGGCTCTAGAATGCCTTTTTGCATTCCTCGATCCATATGAACAAAGCATCTTTTTTTGTAAGCTTGACCAACAGTTTAGTGATCTTAGAGAAATTCTCTATGAATTTCCAGTAGTAGCAAGTGTGTCCAAGGAATGATTAGACATCTTTAATGGTTTCTAGTTGGCAGGTAATTCCCTAGATGACCATAATCATTTTAGGGTCCACCTAAATCCCTACTTGTAAAATTCTATGCCCCAACAAAATGTCCTTCTGGACCATCATATGGCTCTTTTGGTAGTTGAGCCAAATGTTGGTTTCCATACACCTTTTTAGCACTTTCTCAAGGTGGTTTAGGGATTGCTCAAATGTAGCCCCATCGGTGGAGAAGTCATCCACAATGACTTCCACCCTGCTACTAATCTACTACTAAAAAATGCTCAAGACAAGACATTGGAATGTTGTAGGGGCATTGCATAGACCAAAAGGAAATTTTTTGTATGTGAAAGTCCCCCATGGACTTGTGAATGTAGTCTTAGCTTGATCCTCTAGTGCTATATAAATATGGTTATAACCAGTATAACCATCCAAAAAGCTGTAATAGCAATGCCCATAGACAGTGTCCAACACTTGATCCACAAATGATAATGGAAAATGATGTTTGAATGTCATCATGTTCAATAGCCTAAAGTCAATACAAGCTTGCCACTTGTCATCTTTCTTTGGCACTATCACGAGAGGACTAGCCCACTTACTATCTACAATGGAAGAGATAAACCCTACCTTGAGGAGTTGTTTAATCTTCTCCTTAATGATTTGCTTTAATTTGGGATTCAACCATTACTGTGGCTACATCTTTGGCTTTGTGGATAGATTAGTAGAGATGTGATGCTTGCATATCCTAGAATTAATCCTTGTGAGTTCACGATATGAACAAGCAAATATTGTTGGCCATTTTTTGATTACATTCAATAGCATCTTTGGTAAAGAGAAAGATTAACATTGTTTATGATTAGATTTCCATTTTTTAGAAATGCATACAACATGTTGATAGGTAGAGTTTTCAAATCTAGGGGCTCATATTTGAAATGTTTAGGGATTTCTAACTCCCTTTAATAAGTATCATCATGTTCTTCATTGGAGAGTTGATGATGAACATGCTCTAATTCATCCATGCCTTTAACATAGACACAAGTTAAGCTCTTAGTTGGTTCCATGCAAAGTGTGCTGCTTTTAGGATCAACTATTAGCCATTTGGTATCCTATTTTGTGGCTACTACATACAAGCACTTTTGAATTTCAAATTCATCTTCATACTATGTACTTACTTTGATTGATGTGCTTTTGATAGACCATAATTTCTACACATAGTTGCACTCTATATCACTGTACATGATGCATGAAACTCTCTTCTTCTCAACTTTACCAAATTAATTCTCCTTGGAAATCTCCAAGGAGAGGTCTCTAATGCTTATTCATGCATCAATAGCACTCAACCAAGCCTTTCCTATAATGATTGGGAATTCCCCCTTACAATTGTCAATCTTGATCACCAAGAAATTGGTAGGATAGGACCATGCATAGATAGTGGTCATAATATTCTTCACTAGTTCCAAGGAAATAGTGATGGATTAGTTCGTCAATATTACATGAATGTTTCTCTTCTTGAGAGGAGGTAGGTTCTAGGCTTTGTATATGTTATGAAAAATCAAATTGACATCCAAACCCAAATCAAGAAGAGCCTTGCATGGATTATTTCTAGCGATCTGCAAGTAGATGAGGGGACTTCCCAAATTAGCTCTTTCTTGGGAAGGTTGCCAACCTTGATTCAATCAGTTACAGCATGGGTTAACATGACTGTGCAAATCTTGGGAGGTGTTTGGTTTNTATGGGTTAACATGACTGTGCAAATCTTGGGAGGTGTTTGGTTTGAAGGGTTCTCGAAAGGAATAGATGCATAAGATGGAGAAGACATAGGATGATCATCCACATGAGTCAATGAGTGCTTTGTAGGACTCTTGGTTCGAAAAGATTATCATTTTCAAGGTTTAGTTTTCCAACCACTGAACTAAGGAAGTGGGTGTAAGTTAATGGCCCTAGTAGCATTACATTGCTATGGTTGGGATGGAAGTTTATCTTGCATTAATGTAGTAGGCAGTAATTAGGTTGAGGATAGAGGAACATATGCAAAAGGATGAGGAGGGTACTGATCAAATTGGGATTCCCCTCTGGGAGATGGACAATAAGCTTTGTAGTGCTATAGATGCTAGCAATCATGCTAGAATGAAGTGTGACTAGAAGAGTCATGTGGAGACATGGGTTATTAAACATAGTACCCATATGGATCTGGTTGCCTATAAGGGTACTACTACCTTGGAGGTGGCATCCCTCACAACTATGGATGCTACCACTAATGGTACTACTCATACGGTTGTGGTGGAGCTCATCTTAGATGATAAGCTTGTTGTTGCTGGTGAAACTACTTTGGATTACCTTGAGGATAGGCAACCTTCTAGGTGTTTACCTTTTTGCCAGTCTAGGATTTAGAGCATACACCCTAAATTCTTGTAAGTGTAACAAAATAGGGCAACATTCCTTTGGATGCTTATATTAGTAGATGTCACACCCACCATCATCATTTGATTCTGACTCCACAACCTCCTCTACAGTAGTAGCTTTGCACTTACCCCTTTAGTAGACACATTTAGCTTCCTTTCTTCTTCTGTGATCATGATCACTACTTTCTCTCTAGATTATTCTATAATTTTTAGAGCAGTTTGGAACTTTTCATTCAAAGAGTCCCATATTTTATCTACCTTAGTTAAAACTTCAGAGATAGATTTTTCAATTGGTAAGGTTTTTTGCTACACCACAATTGGTAAGGTTTTTCGCTACACCACTTCATCAAGTGATGCCTCCCCCTCATTGTCATAGAATCATACCTTCCTTTTACTGATGGAAGGGTTTGAGTAATATTCTTTGGTACTTTACCATTTTCTCAATTCTCCTTCTTCTTTTGCAACCTCCTCAATTAACCTTTCGATCTGATGGGCTCTAAGTTTTGACAATCTCCCTTGGGCATAAATCCCAAGAGTTCTCCTTGTTTCTGATGGGAGTCCATCTATGATTTGGTGAAGTTTCTCCCTTTGAGAATATTCATGGCCAAGGCATATGTACAAAAGAGAATAGTACTTTCCCATGGCTACATCCAAGGATTAATGTGTTCCCCATTTCCAACTTGGATCTACTTTTTTACATTGGACACTTCAGAGTACATCTGATATTTGTCATTAAAAAGCTCAAGCATTGTACTCCATCTACGAATTGATTCTAGCTCCAAGAAGCGATACTGACTTTCTACTTCTTTTATGAGTGTCCTTGGAAACAATTTAACTTTTTGCCAATCATTTTTGATGTTCTACAAGGAACAGGCATTGTGAAGATCTTGAATATGGGTTTGTGAATCTAAGTTATATCCCCCCTCAAATTTGGGGATATTTTTCATATTCAACCTCTTCATTGTGCTATCTTTCACATGCATGGTTGAAATTTTCATGGCCTCTAGAATGTTCAACATACTTTGAGTTGCAAGAAAAGGATCATCATCATCATAATTTTGATGACTCCTATGATGTCCTCTGCTGCCCCTTTATTCATGGTAGGGCCTACAATCATTATTGTCCCATCATTCACCTCCATCATGGTTTTTTCCTTTGTGGTTTTAGTTAGATTTAGAGGAGGAAGAAGAAGATGCATATGAGGATGAAGAGGGAGGAGGATTGTTATCACCACAATGTTTGCCACCTCCTCTCTACTTGTCATGTCCATAATCATTAGATTTATCATCATCATGATTCTTACCTAAGCTCCTACCTTGACTTTGACTTTTGGAGCCCCAGTGATCATGGGACCCACTTTTTCCTAAACTAGGGTAAATGAACCCTTGGGACTATGAGTTTGAGAAAGAGGTCACAGTGGAAAAGCAACAAAAACTTGCATAAAACAAACGAAAACACACAATGGTAGAAATAAGACTTTGGGTAAGCCATGAGCCAAGAATTTGTTGTAGAAGTAAAAGTAATCATGAAACATTTCAAGCCTAATTTCATATGCCATTCAAACTATTATAGGCTTACCATTGGTAGAAATGTGAAATTTTGCACTGCATCTTCATTTTTCATAAAATTCCATAGCATAATTTGAACAAATAATTGTTCCATATATACTATTATTGAAGGACGTAGAAAAACTAGAAACTCAAAACTTAAAATTGAAATCTTAAATAGATTTATGCTCAACTAAAAATGTAGTGTAAGAGATTCTATAATTCAAAAATCACATGAAAGTAGTAGAAAATTTTTAAATGTTGGTTAAAATGTTGTAAAATTGTGTAGTTGGAAAATTGTGTGAAAAGAGCGAGGAAAATTTTTGGTCATAAATTCAATGGCATCTGCCACTAAAAATTTACTAGTTTTCATAGAATATTCTTTGAGAATTGGAATGCATTCTTGTTTTATGCACATTCTCACCTCAAAAACGTGTCTCTTTGGCCCATTGGTTAATAGTTTTCCAATGGATATGAAGGTTACTTACATCTTAGTCTTCTTCATAACTTTAATAGATTCTTCAATGGTTGCATTTTCTAGTCCAAAGACGATGGGTGGTTGTTGTCTCTATTAATTCTTTCTTCTATTGGTAACTCTCATTTATATGGCCTAGTGGAACAGCTTGAAAAAGAAAAAGTTCTCTATGAAGCTTTCTTCATTTGATTGAGAATTACGGTTTTATGTATCATGTGAACTTGAAATTTTATTGGTTTGAAAACCAAGCATCTTGTGAAGAATTTTAAGGATGGTGTAGGTTGGTAAATTTAGGAGAGCATATAGAAAATAAATTTTTTTCTAAAACTCATGAGTGATTGATAGATAATAGTAAAGGTTTTTAAATAATGGATAACTTTATAGATAGACAATTAGAAAAGCCTTTCAAATTAGAATTCATTCAAATAAGGTTAATTGAAATCAGAGTTATTTTCCTATTTACCTTGGTAGCCTATTTTAACAAAAATTAAGCAATTTAGAAATTTGTTTGAAAATCCTACTTAGTTTAATATTTTCTTTGTTACTAATTTTTTTCTTTTTTAAATGTTTTGTAGTAGTGACAAAAATTCAATATCTCCATTCATTTTTTTGAAGGATAATGCTTAGCCAAAGAGCAAAGAGTATTAAAGACAAAAATAAGACTTGAAGGCATAAAGTAAGTAATAAATGCATTGTTTAGTTCTTTAAAATATAAAAAATTTTTGGAAAAGCTAATTAAAGGTCATTAAAAGATGCACTATAATAAGATTGTAATAAACAAAAGTAGAAAGAACAAATAAAAGAACATGTTTTAAAAAGAAACACTAGTGTATGTAAGTAATAAGTAATATAAAATGAATAATAATCTTCATCATTTGTCTTTATCCTATTTATGATCAATTAATGCTTAAGGTAGACAAATGAATAAAATGAAATGAATAATTAAAAGAATTCCAAGAACATATACAAAGCTTTGATGAAGTTAAAAAAGAAAATGTAAAAAATGAAAGTGAGTATCAATAAAAGACCTAAAAAGGCATCATTGCAAGCAAGAATAATTAGAACTCTATTTTCAACTAGGATTTATTGTCTCTTGGAAGTAGTTAAATAAAGCACCTAGAATGCATTGATGTAGACATGAAAGAAAGGTAGCTGAATAGAATGTATAAGATATTATCAATGAAAGTTAAGTGTAGAGGTAGCAAGAAACCCATTATACATGATATGGTTGATGTATATTGTAGTGGAGTGTATAGATTTGGCATTATCTTCATGTCAAAACTATAAGCAACGTTGCTATGTCAAAGTACCCTTAATAAAATTTAGGGTAAAAGAAATAATTATTGATACAACATATTGATATAATTCTTTGCATTGGCACCATTCTCTAAATTTCATTGGCAACATAGCTACCACCATGATATATATGAAATGCAACATTGCATTGATATATGTTAATTATCATTATTATTATTGTCCTTTTTATGCTATAGTAGAAACACTGATGTCCTTCACTAATGAAAGGAAGTTTTTTAAAATACCTTTCTTTTTCTATAAAAATATTTTAATAAAACTTTTCCTACAAGGAAAAATGACTTCAAAGGACTAAGAAGGGTTGAATTTTTGACCCTAGTATATAGTGTGTTCTATGCTTATTTACAAACTCATTGCCTTTTATGTTAGAAGTTGCAAGTTCAATTATGAATGCAATAGCATTATCCTATTGTGTTTTTCACTCTTGAACCTGTTATATTTTTCAAATAATTCTTTTAACTCACTTTATTTTATAGTTATTTTTCATAGTAATTTTATTTTTCCTAAAAAGCACTACCCACATATACCCACTAAACTAACAACTCCTATACCATTTTTATACCCCCTTACACCCTTAACACAAATTCAAAACTAAACTAACAATTCCCTTAATTCCTAATTTTCTTATCCTAGATGTTTCTGTTATAGTTATATCTTTTTTTTAAATTTTTTTTATTTCATCTTTCTTTTTCCTTATAATTAGTTGCTATAACTATTATGTCTTGAAATTGTTTTTCATTTTTTCCATACAATTAACCAAATTTTCACTAAAACTAATAGTTATTTGCTACATCTCATCTAGTCTTTAACTGCTATTTATTCTCTCTCTAATCTTTGAAATATCAATTACAACTAATGATAAAACTAATCTAGTATATGAAGGCTATGGATGATACACTTACTTGAAACATCTTGCAAAGAAAAACAAGTATGCAAGTTATGGATAATACAACAACTTGAAATTCATTGTGCCTTCTCTATTTTGAAATTTTTCGATTTATTTTTTAAAAAAATGAACATAGGGGCTTGTATAATACCTCATAATTGAGAAGTAAGTGTCTTTACCACTATGTTATACCCTTGATTCTCATTTTGTCTATTTAGATTTAAATGTTGAATTTTTATTATAATTGAATTTAAGACCTTTCTTGTAAAGAATGATGTTACCATTATGCTAATCGAATGACTTAAAAACTTATTGTAAGAAATTAATTATTTAACATCTTTGAAGGTGAAGGCTTTCACCACTATCAAGCATCTAGCAAACATTTTTAAAGTGTCAAAGAAGATGACAATGTGTTTATACTGCATTCAAAATACTATTGTCAACATAGTTTAATCTCCATCATCATTATTGATGTAATAAGCATAACTAATAAAGATATAGGTATTTGTTAATAATATAATTTTTTTTGTAGAGAGGATATATAAAATTGCTAAATCCAAGGAACAAAAAACTATTTTGATTTTTGCCAAAAGCCCGGCTACAAGTTGGCTAGAGTTTGTCACTAAAAATAAATAATTATCATCATGATGCTAGGTTAAGAGATAGAAATTTTCATGTTGGCTAGACTTTGTAAATAATCATTATCATAAATTTGGGCCAGGAGATAAGTTTTCAAGGGAATTATTATGGGTAGATAATGACTAAAGTTAATTACCAATAAAAAATTAAATGAATTAATAGAAATCCATTAATTTGAAAAATAAAAATATTATCTTAGCTAAATAATAAATTAGAATTGGAATTAAAGCTTTAAAATGTTTGAAGATTCATAGATCTCTTTGACAAATATCATATTTTTATGAAATTTGATAGCACAGTCAAATGCATTGATGGGGTAGCAAAAACAAATCATACAAGTTTTTGCTATAATATTATAATGTTATCTAAATTAGGTAGTTATAGTACATGAAAGACATACATGTAACTCATCTTTAAGGTCTCTTGACTAGCACAACCTATAAATGTACTTTTCTCAAGGGAGTTACTTCATCTTCCACTTTCAATTCTAAGATGATAAGAAGCAACTTAATTAAGAGATAGTCCTTGCTATAGCAGTAGCAACAACAACAACAATAGTAGTACCAATTGCATGAGCACAATAATAATTAACAAAAATTATGCTCCATCAATAATAGTAGCAATGGCCAAAAATTATGGTTCTTAGGACAAAGGGGTTATTCCCTTGCACAATCGCAAATGGGGAGCTCAGATTTACATTGCCCGTCACTGAATTTAGTTGGGAACATTCAACAGTGCAATAGAACTAGCCATGGCTTATGATAGAGCCTATCTCAAGTTTTGTAATGAAGATGGACATAGAAATGTGCTCAATAGTTAGTAGGTGTAGCTGGAGCAGGGATTTCAAGAATTTTACACCAAGGATTAAGCCATCCAAATGTTTAAGGATCATTCCTACTCTAATAAATGCTCAAGGATCAAGTTGTGTTCTTTGTACCTTGGATCATGGTGTGAGAAAAAACTTTTTATTTTTAAATTATGAGTTGTGGTTAATTTGTCGTTATTTCTTGATTAGATCACAAATTGACCACAAGTTGTAGTGGAATTGATTTTGTTAATTTTTAATGATTTAGAATTTGGATTTGGATGCAACTTTATTATTGGATTCACCTTAGTCCTCTCTATCTCTTGGATGATTAAAACATAAGAATTTTACAGTATTTAATGAGAATTATTGAAGTTACAAAGTTATTTTTTTAACTTTTCAAAGTTAGAAAATTGTTGAAAATTTAATGCAGATCTTGAATATTTTCAATTTTGAATGATGTTTATAGGTAGAAAAATGTAAAAATTTGTACAAGTAAGTTGAAAAAATTTTGGTAAAAGAACAAGTAGTGCATGAAATGGTACTCTCATGATTGAGAGTAAATGATACATGAGAGAAAATGGTACTTCATAATTATTACAAATTGTAACAATGATTGAGACAAAATTTTGGTAGTGTATCCATAAGAGAATTTTACTTAGATCATAATGAAATTACATCTAAATTTATAGACTTAGTCATGAGAAAAATATATGTATATGAGCATTCAACTAGTGCCTATGTCACATGATAGGGGTCTTCCTAGTTTTAGACTAAGGGATATATGTTGTAAGTATTGCCTATGTCATGTGATAGGATTCCCACTAATTTTAGACCAAGGGATATACATTGTAAGCTTCAAAGATGATGTTGAGTGAAATTCTTAGAATACAATCATATGACATTACATTCAAGAAATGTAGAAGATGTTATGATACATATAATACAATTCAAATCACTATGATGGGAAATATAAAGAGAATATTTATGATTTTATATTTTATAGTTTTTATGGATTTTATGATTATAATAACAAAACAATAATAAACACACATACATTACAATCCCTCTTAGGGATAGGTGTAATGTTTACATACACTCACATGTGTCCCAATCACTCTTGAGGATAGGTATAACATCACACATGAAATACAAATAAGATAGCTCTTAGTCATAACCTTAATGACCCAACACCAAGTTATATAGTTATGACTTCCTTGGATACAGGTGAATCATCTTGTGAAAATGAGAATTAAATAAATGTTTTTATGCTTTTAATGTTTTATAGATGTTTTTGGTGTTTTAATGTTTAAAGCATCAACAGTAGAAATGGAAAAAGGATCATAAGCTTTATTCATTGCACAAATAGTTGACTCCATATCAACTAAATGGTTCTAGGCTATGTAAGCATGGTAGAACTCTAATAGAGTCTAGTCGCACTTGTGAATGTGACAACTCAAAACACACACACAAAATAGAAAGGAAACCAACTTACCCAAGAGAGAAAGAGCTCTTAACATAATCGGATGCCAAAAGATCCAAAAAAATGCCTAATTATGAATTGTTATATGGAAGAACTCACTCTAGGTATTTATAGTTTTCGCAAAGGAATGGAGAGCATTTGTTAGGGCCTAGGCATTAATGGAGATACATCGACATCATCCAAGACAACCCTGGTCATACTACTAGCAAAGATAGCCAATCTAGGCTTGGTGGGGGGTGCATCAATGCCCTTGCATTAACACAGGGTTGTCAGCACATACCCTTATCCCCATAGCCATATTATTACAACCTAAAAATTTGCATAGGTTTAATTATTTAATTTAATTCATATGATTAATTATTTAAATGCTGTTAGATTTATTTCAATAGATTAGCTCTAATTTTCTTTGTTAAATCATAAGATTTTATTTTTATCATTATTGTTATTACTATAGTTGTTATTAGTTTCCTATATAAATGAATGGAATGTACTTGCTAGGGTATTGTAACCTTTGTTTTAGTACTATTGAAGCTCAATCATAGATCTACTACTATATATTTTATGATTAAATATTAAAATCCAATTACCCTTGGAAGTCTTTTTATTAGTCATCATGTTATTAAAAGTATTTGTGTATACATAGTTTATTCTTTACGCACATTCAGTTATGTCTATTTAATCTTTATTATGCATATAGTTATGCACATTTATGTTTTATTATCCACATATAGTTATGCATCTTTTTTTGTTATTATGCACATGTGAATAAATAATACTTTATTTATGGAGAAATTTTGAATCCTAACCTGACCCAAATCATATCACTTGTTAGTTTTTGTCTTTAAACTAGAATTTAAATTTTATTTTTAATAATTATTAACAATTTAATAAATCAATTTCGCTAAGGGTGTATTTTAAGATGATGTCCCACCCAGAATTTGACTTTACTAATGTGTCTAGGATTTGAAAACATTAGTTTTGATCCTTGGTTCTCTAGAATTAGAGTTATGATTCTTGCGAAATCACATTTTTAGTTTACCAAAAATACCATAAAAGTTTTACTATTTAAAGTAGACAACTATATTAAGTGAAGCATAAATAAGATTTTAGCTTATGATTAAGTAGAGCACTTGATAAGGATTTTATAGGTTCAAAAAGAACTGGATTTATAGTCCACACATGGCTATTATGAGAGTTTGAACATTGAGAGTATTACTAAAAAGAGAAAATGAGAAATGAACTTATAAAAATACAAATGGAAAAAATAAATAAATAAAAATTACATTTAAAAGTAAAGGGTAGTTGGAAAAGAATGTTCACATGCATAACTCATTTTGAAGTATATATGTTATATACATAACATATATACATGATTTGCATAGTTTTCCTCTGCACTGTCTCATCTTTGATTTTTTTCCCACCTTGCCCAAGCCCATCGTTTTGTCTTTGCACCTGGTTTTTATGAAATCGTGTTCTATCTCATTTTTTTTCAAAGATGTATTTTTCCTTTTCTTTTTCATTTTGAAGTCAATTTTAGCCCTATTCCTTCCGTTTTTGCCCTTATAAATAGATTGCGGCCTTTGATACATCTCATCGTAGCTTGTAAAAGGATTTCTAGTATGATAGGTTAAGCAAAGCAAAGACTAATTGAGAGCGTTGGGTAGAAAAGGAAATACTAAGGAGATTCTAAAAGTCCTACTAGAATAAGAAATATTATTTTACTTTCCTTTTTATGTAGTTGTTCTATTTTGTTGTGGATCTTATAAGAAAGATTATTTTACCTTTTTTATGTAGCTATCCTATTTTGTTGTAGATTTTTTAAGGAAGCTTATTTCACTTTTTTTTCATGTGGTTTCCCTATATTGTTGTGGATTTTCTATTTTTTATTTTTACTTTCTAGTTTGCTACTATTCTTCTTAGCTTTTAATTGACATCTTGAAATTCTACTAAATTTTTGTCATTTTGGGTTTATTTTTAATATGAAAATCAGTATTTTAATTTTTTCATGACCATTTTCTATTCTTTTGGTGAATTCTTAGAATATAATAAAATATTATATCATGAGTGGCTTGTTTAGGGTCATGAAGATAATTCAATGATAGTAGTGAGGTTATTCCAAGACCTTTCAGTATATTCTTTTGGCATTGAGGATAACCAAGACCTAGCCTTTGAGGATGTTTTGATAAAATGTATACTTTTTGAATTTTTGTTTGACATATTTATGATATATTTGGATATTAAATAATTAAAAAGGATAATTTGATGTTGGTAGTAAGGTTATTTTAATACCTATCGATATATTCCTTTGGCAGTGAGGATGACCAAGAGCTCTCCTTTAGAGATGCTCGAATAAAATATACATTCTTTGAATTTCTGAAAAATTTGTAGTATTTTTGAACCTCAAAAAAATTTTGAATATTTAATTAGAAACCTTTTCCTAGCCCATATCATGAAACTTTTGATCCAAAACCTTTATGCTCCATGAAGAGGGAAATAATACAACCTTTCTTATTTGAGGGGTTTTAACTCTTGCATTTCAATGCAGAATGCCTAGAGTAGTTATAGAATCATTCAAAGAGGGATATGGGACAAAAGAAGGATCAGTTTTGTATAATATGGACAACCTAAGTGTTGGCGACCGTTTGGGACGTGACCACCAACAAGTGTCCTCGAACAGGATTTAGGTGCCTGCTCGTCTCTGGCAACACCAAGGCCCAGATACCTCCAAATAAACTAAGTAGTTAATGTACGATTGCGTTGTGTGTAAACTACAAATGACTTGTCTTAAAGAGATTCAGCCAACTTTGCTAAGTATTGTGACTTGTTGAAAGTTTCCTATTTTGTTCAACTGCCTAGTCTATGCAGTCCTTATAATACCTACTTGTAACAAATAAAATTTTGCAAAAAACTTTGAGCACAACTCTACAAATCTAGTCCTAATTTTCCCCAGAGAAAGAGATAGTTTCACAAGAAAACTAGAAATAGAGCAAGATTCGATGGAAATAGATAGAAAAGAAAAGAAAGCAGATTTGTGTAGACCTCAAATATTTTAACAAGGTAAAATGACACGAGTAAACACTTCATAATAAAGCTATCCCAAATTCAATATCTATGAATTGTTCAAACTTCCAAGGCTGAAATAAGCAATTTCTTCAAG
>MNCI01033262.1:59651-87901 GCA_015680685.1 Gnetum montanum
GTGAAGGATTGGTCTACTAGCTCCACCTGATGTTAGTACTCTTAAGAGATGAAAGTTCCCATACAAGGTATTGTTGTAATGCAATGAAATTAACTCTTAAACTAAAGTCAAAAAGAGGTAAGCAATGACATTTCTCACTAATTTGAATCTCTACCATGGCATTTTTGTGATTGAGCTTCTTTTTTGGTAGATGACCTTCTTTTACTACTTGCATGGGTACCTTGGACATAATGATTGTC
This sequence comes from Gnetum montanum, assembly GCA_015680685.1. NCBI lineage: Eukaryota > Viridiplantae > Streptophyta > Gnetopsida > Gnetales > Gnetaceae > Gnetum > Gnetum montanum. The sequence goes on from MNCI01033262.1 coordinate 59,891, forward strand.
ATGACATTGCTACCATCAAGTGTCATCACATTTGAACAACTAGATGTAGTTAAATAACTTTTCACTGAAGTGGATGTTTTACATTGGCAGTGTTTAGGAAATGATATAAGGATCTCTATGATTGAAAATCCTATTTTGCTAGAAGAATTATCCTCTTCACATGAGGAAGAGGATGGAATGGACCCAACTCCATGATGCTCATGTCTTCTCTTATTAAAAAATTTTCTACCATGGAGTTCAAAATTTCATTTTACAATCATATCAATAGGAGCTTGGTAATATTTCTTAGTAGCATAAGTGAAAGTAGGATCAACATAATAGGTAATATCACAAGATTTAGATTGTTGGGATGCAATTTACTTGGGATCCCACCTTGCATGGGATCAAGTAATAGAAGTTGTTATTGAGGATACAGAACTTGCAAGGTAACATTGATTTAAGTAGGTTGGTAATACTAAGGCATCATCTATTAAAATGGATAAGTACATGCCTAGATACCTTGAGAATAAGGGTTGCTACATTGGATGATTCCATGAAGTAGCATCCTAAGGATTTGGAGTTGGCCATTGCTTGTATTTATGCATGGTTTATGGATACACACCTCTAGGATAGTACACTTAGCCATAGAAAGGAGTCCTCTAGGTTTACCTTCTGAAGAATTTGGGATTCAAATGTATGCCAACTCATCCCATTTTACTAATCATATGGGCCATGACTTGATATCATTGTGAGTCATGAGGATCTACATAGTACTCATAAGGACCCTCATCACTGAAAGATGAGGAAGCTTCATCTAAATATTCTTTTGCATCCTTTGAGGAAGAGAGATTCCTCTTACCTATACCTTCATACTTCTTCTTATGTCTTGGTGCTACAACTACTTTTGTCATTGCTTTAACCACTCTACCATTAATATCCTTAAGGGTAGTGATGATTTCTTGTCCATCACATATCAAACTTAGTTCATGCTGTTGGCCAACTCTGCCAAGGCTTTATGAGTTTTAACTTGATAATTGTTGATGTCAACACTCCCATGCTCTCATGGGGCCATGATTATCAACATCTCTATTTCTCTCTCTTAATAACCACAATAAAAATCATGCGAGTAGTGGGCATTTAAACTGCTGGGTGGTGGTCATTAATGGTGGTAATTATGGTCATTAGTGATAGATATTTCGGAAGTTATGGTGGTTACAGACATTAGTGGTAGATGTTTTGGAAGTTAGAGACATAGTGGGCACTTAATTGGAGAACGTGGACATTATTACACAACAAGTGATGCCATTTCTATAGCCGTAACATGAAATGTAGCCACCATTATGGATGGCCATAGTGGCTATAAAACTAGGGGGAAGGGATCTCCTAAAGGAATCCTAGAAAGGGCTCCTTTCTAACAGTTCAAAAGGGCTTTGGCAATTAATCTTGAGGGGGCAGCTTCCACTCGACTAAGCAGCAGTTTCCTTCTTTCTTTTGGTTTATTTACAAGCTTTCAGCTGATCTTCAAGAAGGGTTCTCTCTCTTCTTTTTGTCTACAACAATGAAGGTAGCATAGCCCACGTGCAAGACATGAGACGTGTGGTTTTCTTTGGGCCAGGTTCTTGTCTCAGTGGTGTAGATGTGGGTGGATGATCTTCCTCTCTACGGTGGTGGACAAAAGGTGGCAGATGACGGAAAACTTTGAGAATCGTAGTTGCTACCCTATGTGGATTGTGGTAGGTAGTCTCTCTTTCTTTCTNCTCGAGGCAATAGTCTCACAAAATAAGTTTTCTTTCCTGGTGTTGGTGTCATCAAAATTTATGAATAAACATCTTTTTGGCACTAGAAGGAGGGCCTTTCTCCCACCTTTTATTTATCATTTTTTTCAATTTTTTAGCCATTATTATCCCATTTTCTAAAATATGTATTTTCTATTCTTTTCTCATCCCTATTCTATTTTTATTCCCTAAAAATTTCATTTTCCTTCTTTAAAACTTATTTTATTTAAGATTTCTATTTTCATCCATTGCCTTGAAAGACCTTTTTAAAGAATTTTTAAGCCCTTTATGAATTTTTAATAATTTTTATTCCTATTCTCAAAAGTTCATTTCTTGAAAACTTTTAGGTCTTTCAATAATTAATAAATGAACACTTGAGATATTCTCAAAAGTTCATTTAATAATTATTATTTCAATATCTTCTTTTCTTTTTGTGCGATTTTATAGTTTCATTCTAATAATTATATTTTATAGTTTTATTTTATGAGTGAATTCCCCTCTACTTCTAATCAACCAATTACGCATCTCTTCACATTAAGGAAATAACAAGCCTCACATTTTTCAAGTTTTATTCTTAGGAGAACTTGGACTATGATGGTAGCCAATCAACCCTTGGCTCCCTTGGTCAGTAACTACCATGACATCCCAAAGTCACTTTAGAACATAAATCTATTATATGATCCCAAAAATCCTATTAGTGATGCCTGCCAACATGTACAATGTTTCAAAACCTTACTTGGGATCCACAACATTGTCCAAAATGATGTGGCATGTAGAGTATTTGTGACAACTTTTAGAACCAAAGTAATCCAATGGTTTTTGATGCTCCCCAATGCCTCCATTAACTCATGGCAGGAGTTCAAAAATAAGTTTTTGACTCAATTTGACAATTCACAAGCCCTGCCATAACATCTAGCACATGCACCAACTTAAGAAAGCTACATGGGAAAAATGTCAAGGATTACAACATGAGATTCCTTCACCAATTAGCCTATGTGCTAAGTAAGATGTGTCCACAACCTGATGGAATCCTAAACTTTTACCTCTCTACCATTGACCCATTCTTTGCCTATGCCATCAAATATAATTCAAACATAATAGAAATATAGGGGGCAATGGCCAAAGCTATGGAGCTAGAACAAATTACCCTTATGAACAACATTCAAACCTAGTTTGGGATGATGAGCATTATCAGTCCTATGCAACATAGTTCTCTACCTCTACCAAGTTTCCCAATGATGAACACTATGTTCCAAACTCTCGTTCCCCTTCAAATGACTCAACCTACAAATAGCTATTTTCAAAGTCCTACATCTTCTCCATTCCTACCATCTAACACTAGTTTGAATGAGGATTAATCAAAGGCCTTAATTCAGTCCATCATAAACCCAAACAAGGTACCTAATCCTATTGAACCCACAACTCAAGCTCAAAATCAAATGACCTAGATATTAACTTCACTTCAAAAACTTTCAAACGAAGTAGTTGAATTAAAGAGAAACAACAACAAGGATCCTATACAATCTGAAAATCCTAGTTCATCAGTCAATTACGATTATTGTCGCCTCCATAACACTAGACAACATTTCGAGAAGAATTGTCCAAAATTTTTAGCATTGTATGGCAACAACAACCAAGGTCAAAAAAATGGGAAACCTCCAATTATGGTCCTTAATGTACCTCATGAAACAAAAAACAAAGAGGTTTCCTCATTGGAGCAAGTTATGGTAAGCAACCCCAACCTACATAATGCTCACTACCATAGACTTACTAACATCATGAACAACACACAACAACAAACTAGGACTGACCCTTACACTCCTCCAAATAGAAGAGCTCCTAGTCAAAGTAACATAAATACTCAAATTAGGTCATCCCAAACAAACACCCCACAATGACTAAATCCACCTTCTATACTTAGAAGAACTCCACCTAAATAAGAAGTCAAAGATGTATCTAAGACTGATAATCTAGTTGAGGATTTGAAGAAAACCAAAGCTAACATTTCAATGTATGATCTGTTACATTTTGATGGAATGAAAGAGGTGGTTCAAGAGATAGTATGTAGATCAAAAACCAATAAAGGAAAATTCCCAACCCTTGAAAGGCAAGTTCACTTCACTGAAAGTCCTAACACATTATCAATACAAAATGTAAACAATTCCATGATGAGAAAGAATGAACAACCTCCTTTCCTAACAACTCTAATTATTTTAGGAAAGAACATTGACAATTTTTTGATGGATTTTGGAGAAATTGTTAGTGTTATGCCACTTGAGGTATGTAAGACTTTAGGGGCACAAATGATATCACAAATGAAAAATGTTATTCAACTCGATGGATCCAATGTACTTATAGTAGGATCATTAAAAGGAGTGAAAGTGCAACTTAAACAATACCCTCCATTCACATGTTACACTTAAACAAAAACATTTGAAGGTGACACATCCATGGAACATTCTCCTAGAAAGGCTGTATCCGATGACCCACTAAGACTTAAACCTATGATTGAAACTTATATCAAAGAAAAAATTGATAGAAAACAAAAAAAATAAGTTAAGGTTATGTCTTGATTTTCATAATCATAATTATCAAGAAATTGTTAAACAATGTCTTGACAAGAAGTATGTTGGTGAAGTCTTTAAGATAGGAGACCTAGTACTAGAAAAAGGTAGAACATTTAATCGAGCAAATATTCAATGTAAGTTTCCTTTTATGTGGTAATGCCCATTTTAAATTAAAGACATCATTGACCCCAATGTGTATAAGGTTGCTAATGTGCAAGGACATAAGTTACCTAGAAATTTTAATGCATTCCATCCAAAGCATTTCTACTCAGGTGCCCCATGTGGACACCTAGTAGATTCTTAGTTGCATGTTTTCTTCCTCTTCATCATGCATTTAATTTGTGTATAGTTGCATTTGCATATGTTCTTTGCATTTCATCATTTCTTTCTTGACATATTGTTTTGAAATTTGCTTTGCATATGATTTTAATAATCATTATGGTCTTCTAAGTTACTAGGCATTGGGTCATCAGAACACCATTTGAAAATAATATTAGTATAATGATTTATATAATATTTATTATTACTATTATATAAAATCTCTTTTATACTATATATTTCAATAATGCTTTGATTCTTCTCAGTCTTTTTCAAGGTTTTAGTTTATTTAGTTATGTTGGATTATGGAGCATGAGATTTGTGCTAACTTATCATGTAACCATCATGATCATGTGAGTGTAGGATAGGTGATGTTTGAGAATGATTATCCATAATCACTAGGTGACCTTGGAAAATCCCATTTTTCCTCTCATAAGCCCTAACCCTCAAGTGTGATGATCCATGGTTACCCTGTGAACAACGGGGTGAAGTGTGTTCATATCCACTTGAGAACCCTTATCCACCCAAGAGACCTACTATAATACCATCAAATTGTAACCAAAGGCACATACATGAGGGTTGAACTGCACCATGGGCAAAGTTTTGAAAGGACCATGTTCATTGGTAGTGCAGTTAAGTAGCTAGACTCATGTTGGAATTCCTACCTTAAGAATGAAGTACACCATGGGAAAAGTATTCTCAAAAAAAAAAAAAAAAGAACAAGGACCATGTTCATTAGCAATGTAATAATTTCTTAAGTGTGATGGGGTTTGGTAGCTAGCCTCACCCTAACCTCCATTCCCCCTTTTGAACCAATTTTCACAAAAAAGGGCAAATAATCCCTTTTCATCCATTTTCTTTCTCAATGTCAAAAAAAAATTTTCAAGGAAAAATCTAAAAGTTGTGGCTAGCCATAATCTAATATGAGCCTATCCTCCTCATTAAGTTTAGAATGGGTCTTTTACTCAAAATAGTCTACATGCTGTTGACTTTTACTTTAAAAGAAGATTGGGAAAGAAATCATAATTATATTTTAATTATATATAGATATATGTAATTAAAATAAATAAAATTATATATTTAAAGTTTGATTAAATAAGATGGTGTGGTTTGGGTGGCCCACATCTAGTTCTCTTTTGATTATATGGTTATTTTAATCATGTTTAGATTAGTATAGTTCACTTTCAAGTTTTAATTGCTCTATGTTGTGTCATTTTAGATTCTTCATCTATTGAATTTCTTTTTAAATTTCTATGGTCTTGTCCCTTGCACTTACATGTAATCAAAATTTTGGGGGCTAAGTGTTGATGTCAACACTCCCATGCTCTCATGGGGCCATGATTATCAATGTCTCTGTTTCTCTCTCTTAATAACCACAATAAAAATCATGTGAGTAGTGGGCATTTAAACTACCAAGTGGTAGTAGTTATGGTCATTAGTGGCAAACATTTTGGAAGTTATGATAGTTATGAACATTAGTGGTAGATGTTTTAGAAGTTACAGACATAGTGGGCACTTAATTGGAGAACATGGACCTTATTACACAAGAAGTGGTGGTAGTTTCTATAGCCATTACATGAAATGTAGGCATCATTATGGATGGCTACAGTGACTATAAAACTAGTGGGGAAGGGCTCTCCTGAAGGAATCCTAGAAAGGACTCCTTTCTATCAGTTCGAAAGGGCTCTGGTTATTAATCTTGAGGTGGTAGCTTCCTCTCAACTAAGCAGTAGTTTCTTTCTTTCTTTTCTTTTCTTTACAGGCTTTAAGCTAATCTTCAAGGATGGTCCAAAGTAGGAGCCAACAGCTCAAAATCATATCCTTGCAAGTCTTCTCGCTGATGATAAGAGGGTTCTCTCCCTCTTTTCTTTCTATTTGCAACAATGCAGGTAGCATAGCCTATGTGTAGGACATGAGACGTGCAATTTTCTTTGGGCTGATAGCTTGTCCTAGTGGTGCAGACATGGGTGGGTGATCTTCTTCTCTACGGCGGTGCACAAAACGCGACAGACAACAATAGGCTTTAAGGATCATAGTTGCTACCCTATGCAGACTGTAGTGGGTAGTCTCTCCTTCTCTCTTTCTCTCTCTTCCTCTCTCCCAATGATCACAGTCTTCCTACCTAGCAGTGGATACCATCAGTAGTCACGGACTGGTAGCATCAACGGGACTAGGGAAAATTCATTTCTTTGAGTTACTTATTGTATTCTCAACTTTGAGATAGTTTTTTAATTTCCAGATTTCCTTTTAATTTATTATTTTCAAAAGGCCATGTAGCCCTCTCCAACTGAGAATACTCCCAGGTTTCCGTACCCATACGAGAGGCACCCTAGGCAATAGTCTCCTTAAATGAGTTTTCTTTCCCAGTGTTGGTGCGACCAAAATTTATGTATCAACAATTTCATGCCAAGGCCTGAATAGTAGAAGGAGGTTTGGCTATACCTTTGATGATATTGGTCTCCTTTTTACACATGGGATTGTAGTTATACTTCTTTAAGTATTATTTTTTCTTTATTTCCCTTACATGCTAGCAATGGTATCAAGGAGAACTTTGATTTAGTTCATCAATATTTTATGTATCTGGCCCACTACATACATGTCCACTCACTCCCTTGTCTCTCACCTCAAACCTTTCATGATAGCATCAATTACTCTCTTTGGCTAAAGCCATGGTTTGGACAATGATGAGCTAATCTTAGATATCTTTCCATGGTAATGTCCAATGATTCATGGGTCCCTTGCCTTCATTTGTCTATCTCTTTCTAGATGTTAGAAATATAAGCATAGGTTTGGAATTTGGTGTAGAAAATTTTAAATATTTTTACCCATGCTTGAATTGGCTTAGATGGTAAGGATTTGTACTAGGTTTCTACTTATATGATGAAGGTGTGTGGGTATAACCATAACCTTTTTTAATCACTAATGGTCTCCTATGGATAATAATCATTATTAAATGCTTGCACATGGAGTTGGGAATCATCACTTACATACCCTTTGTATAATGAAACATAAACCATGTTGATGCATTTGATCCTGTCGTCATAAACATGCTCCTATGGAATGTAGATAGCTTTGTTAAGTTTATGATAATCATCCTAGTCAAATAAGGAGGAATTATTATTAGTGGATAACCTTGATAGATGAAGGTATTGAAACATGGGAAGAAGATAATCCATATTGATTTAGGATGCATTAGAATTAATAACCCCTAATCCTGTGTCTTCATGATGGAGTGGTATTTGCCATTGATGTTTACTTCCTCATCCTACACCTCATTTGAGTAGTTAAATAAAAAGCCATGATGGACCTCCTCCTCTACCATATGATCTTGAGCTTTTACATTAGTTAAGACTCATAATTACTGAAGTTTGGTTCCAAGGAAACATAGAATGCATGGAATTCTTATAGCCTAAGGTTGATTAATGCCTCTTTAAGATACACTATTATAGCCATGGTTGGTTCCTTTGCAACATGCCCATGTACATCATGACACATTCCTTGCTCGTCCTAGCAATAGGTTAGGACAATTGATGGTAAAGTTGGGTTATCCAAATATTCAAATACAATAGAAGTCTTTTGTTATTTTGGTAATATCATCAAGGTCTTTGGTGGACTATTAGCATCATCCATCACATTACTTGTGTTCAAGATCTACACATAATGCTAAGAAACATATACACACAATAATATAGTAATCGTTAAAATCTAGATTGTACAAGTATTTCCAAGTAATTCACTAACACCTTCCCTGGAAATACCACTAATGATAGGGGTCCCTCTAGTTTTGGACTAAGGGATATATCATTTGAATTGTGGTGTGATCCTATTCTAAGCTTTGAAGACGATGTTGAGTGGATTGCCAATGACACTCATGTATGTTTTTTCTTTCAAAAAATGTACAAGATGATATAATATGTATAATACAATTCAACCCTATGTCACTATAGTGTAACATATAAAGAGAATATTTATGATTTTATATTTTATAGTTTTTATGGATTTTATGATTATAATAACAAAACAAGAATAAGCACATATACATTGCAACCCCTCTTTAGAAAATGTGTAATACCACATAAAAAATATAACTAAAATGACTCTTATTTATAACCTTGGTGGCCCAACATCATGTTGTACAGTTATAACCTTCTTGGGTAAAGGTGAATCACTGTAGCTTATGAAAATGAGAATTAAATAAAAATTTTAATAGTTTTAATATTTTATAGCTATTTTTGGTATTTTAGTGTCTACAATATCAATGATAGAAATGAAAGAAAATCATAAGCTTTATTTACTGCATAAACACTTAAACATTGCATTAACCAAATAATTCTAGGCTATGTAAGCATGGTAGCATTCTTACAGAGTCTAGTTGAACTTGTAAAAGAAATGACTCAAAACACACATGAAATAGGGAAGGAAATCAAATTACCTAAGGGATAAATAGCTCTTCCAAAAACTAAACACCAAAATATTTAAGGCAATGCCTAAGTATGAATTTTTATATGAAATAACTTACTTTGGTTTTTTATAGTTTTCACATGGGAGTAAAGAGGGTTTACCAATGCTTAGCTGTTTACAGAGGTCCATTAACTTGATCCAAGACAACCCCAGTCATACTACCAGTAGATATATCTAATCCAAGCTTGACAAGATGTGTGCTAACATAGTACAGTCAATGCACCTTCCTTCCATAGTCACGTTTTGTAACTTTTCTTCTATAACAAGTTGAAACCCAACAACATATGCTAGAATGATCTTAGGATATCTAAGTGAAGCCAAAATCATCCAAAGGAGTTGGAATTGAGAATGAAACCTCAGAGTATGACATAGAAGGAAAGGATACATCACAAAGGACCAATCACCTTAACCAAACATGCTATACTATAAACAAAAAGCACAAGAAATGCTTCCTAGATGTAGGGCTTATAATTGACATAAAAATTACCATTGGATGCTTCTTCATCATACTTGTCTCAAATTTAATTTTTTCATTTAGGCAATTTTACCATGACTCATGCTTGGGTTGTCATCTAATTAAATTTAATGGTGTTTAAGTTAGATTTAACTTATATTGATTATTTTTGAAAAAAGATCATCTCTCCATCCTTATTCCATTATATATTACTCTCATAATACAATCATAACTTGTACTTTTCATTATGCTAATGATACTATGATGATGACCACAATAGATCATAGGAAGGTGATTACTATAAAGGTGAATCTTAATTTTAATTTGTGGAAATTTAAACTTTATTTTCTTAATGCTAGTCATTCAATTGAGATTTTTATTTGTTATGAAAAATATGGAAGTGAGAAACAAAATGATGATGCAAAGAAAAGCATAAAAACAACATAGAAATAGCTATAGGATTTACGTGATAAAATCCTTTGATGTGAAGGAAAATATCCATGGAAAATTAGGTATTCTACTTATCTCCAAAAAAAGAATAATAACACTACAAACAAGGCTTTAGCCTTTAGAGAAGAACCTTCTCTCTACTTGCTTGAGCAACAAAAAGAATGCACACAAAAAATCAATGACCCAAGGTCCTTTATATAGGAATGAACTAATCATAAAATTATGGAATACATTCCAACCACCACCGTAGGACTAAATTATTATAGCAATGGCTATGATAAGGTATCATAATTAGGGAATCCAAAAAATAATTAAAAACATGGCTAAAAAATTCCATAGTTATTATTTATTATAAAATATTCTTTTCTAAATTCTTCTTCATTGAAAAAATTCTCCAACTTGAAGATATATTTACTTGAAGACATGCACTAGTTTCCAAAGTCAGTTCTATCAAGGAACTATGTTAATGTCTTGGTAATAATCTAAATGTTTGCACCTAGACATTACCTCTATCAAGAAATCTACAACATTTGACTGAGTAGATATCTTCATCATCCTTAGGAATAAGTCTAATGACTCCTCTATTCAACTCTTGACCAAGAGAACATTGTTTAATGGCTTTAACAAAAATATGATAAAGGTCTATACTAATAACATCCTAATGATTTTTAAAAAATTAAATGAGAATTCTATCAAAACATGGAGATTTATAATTGGCTAAGCTAAACACTACATCTTTAATTTCAATAAGAAAGATATCTTGTTCAAGAAGATGATTGTGACTAGCATGAACAATATTAGGTAAATGATCACAATTAGAGAGAAGATCTACATGATCAAAACACTTTGAGACAAATATAAGTTGAAAATATATTTCAAGAAAACCATTGATGATAAGAGGATCGGAACTAATTTGACCATCAAATTCCATGAATTCAATAATAGGAAAATTACGTTTACCTTTTAAGAATTTAAAAAATTCTTTACATGGTTATGCCTCTCCTATAAACTAGTTGAGACAACTCTTGATGAGAGCACATAAGAAAGTCTTTGTTGAAGATTAATATTAATGGGATCATGCTCTATAGTAATGTTGATTTGTTGAATTTCATCATAGATTCTTTTCTCAATATTCCTTTGTCTCTTAGCATATTGATTACTTAACATAATATATAGCACACAACCATCAATCAATCCAACCTTATTTATTAAGGGGTCTCAATTCTACATTCTAGATAGACATCAAAACAACTTTTTTAGAAGAAGAAATAAAGATGCATTCATATGGAAAAGCTCCTAATGTTAAACTGGACATTTAATACTAAATTTTAAATTAAGAGAAATTAAAAAATGGTTTCAAGAAGTTGCATCTTTGTAAACTATAACCTTTCCATCACAAAACCAAGAAGAATAATTGGAAAAATATAATTAGTAAAGTATTTTACAAATCTAATTATTACCTTCATGGATGTTACACTACATAAACCAATCATCATGCCAAAAATTTGATCTAGCAGAATCAAATAAAAAAAATTGTTTCTTGACATCACACCAAATAGAAAGCCCATGGCCTATAAGCTGAGAAGAAACTCCACCAATTTTATTATAGGAATTTTTAATCATATTAGAATCACCATAAAAAAGCCAAGGAATGCTAGGAAAACTTTGGAGAAGAAACTACCATAGAATAATCCTGTTTGTAGAAGTAGTAGGAGCATAAATATTGCAAATATAAAAAGGACCTAAAGTACCTTAAAGAATAACCTAGACTACAGAAATATCTTTGCTATAATAGATAATTTTTTAGACAAAAAATAATTGATAATGAAAGCTACACCACCTTGACCAATATTATGATTAGTACCTAATATTGTAGAATCATGAAGAATACTATTACTAAGCATGACTATATCTAAATTGTAAATCTTAATCTCTTAAAGAAGAATAAAATTAGAAATTAAATGTTGCATGCGAAAAAATCACTAATAAGTTTTGCTTAAAGTCTATTAGTAAGACCCTAGACATTTCATAAAAGGATTAACATAGGGCAAAGGAGGAGGAGGCACATACCTTGTTAGTAGAATCAACATTTTGAAAAGAAATTATCTTCATATCTTAACCAATAGTTTCAAATGAATTATTAGAAATTAAAATATATTGAACATACTGACCATTTTGATGATTTGACATATATTCACCAATAGATAGACTTCCTTGACATTTTCTATTATTAAAATCATTTCAAAACCATCTAAATTAACAATAGGATTTTGTGAAATCTTAGGAGCATATATTTGTTTCCCCTTTGCCAATGAAGAATTTTTTGAAATTGATCTAAACAAAACCTTCCTTAAAGTTACATTCTATTGAGCACTAGTAAAAGAAAAGAGTGGGCTATTTGTTGAAATGTCAATAGAGTGGGCTAATTGTTGAAATGTCAGTAGAAGAAATCATCACAAGATTTGTAGTATTTGTAGAAAAATCCTTAGTAGAATCTTTAACATTAGTAGAAGAAATATTAGTTGCATTTATAGTAGTTTGTTATTGATGTGTTTGCATTTCCTTTTTTTGCAGTATAAAAGGACATGAATCAAGCATGTGATCCTCATAATGACAATAGTAACATGAATTTGGAATGTTATAATAAACAGCCTTCTACACATAATTAGTTTCATTAGCACATAGAAGAATTTCTTGCTTAAGTGAATTAAGATCTACTTCAATTATATATCAAATTCTATGAAAATCACTAGCTACAGCGACGGTTTCAAAATTCTTGATTGCCCCAATACAAAAGATAATATCCCTTTTAACTTTTTCAAAAATTAATGAAAAATTTAGCAATTCAACAAAACAAAGAATCCTTTAGAATTTAGGTGATGCTAAATTAAAAACCTCAATATCAAGGATCTTAGAAAATATCGTCAAATCAACAAATTCTATCAACAAAAATGAGTTTGGCATATAGTGAGCATAGATAGTAAAAAAACTTCTATATTTTCAAATGAAATTTAAATGATTTAAAAAACTTGAGCAATGAGATAAATAACTCATAATTTGCATAAAAATATACCTTCTAGAAATTTTCTGAGTAATAAATTCATATAAATTATCAAGTAATTTGTAGAAAGGAAAAAATGTGATGGGTTTGCCTAAAGGATCATTAACTAAATGTAGTGGCATTGCACAGATCCCTTCCTCATATCAATTCAGAAACCCTTGCTACAAGAACCACCATATATGCATTATAAATAGTAAAATATGTATAAGAAAAAATTTGTAAAGACATTATAGCTGATAGAAGAAAAACTTGCAATGGTAATTAGATTTCAACATTCAACCATAAAATATATAAAATATCTATGAGTTAATGTATGGAAAACTTTCAACTCTTTCTATCCATGTTGTGCTCTGTACACTTTCAACAACCTGTGAACTTGACTTAAACTAATGTCTAGCCCAAAGAGAAAGATTGATAAGTCTCAATATGCTAGATGAGAAGAGATTAGTGGTACTATCATTAAATGAAATGCATAAGGCACATAATAAACAACTCCATGACCTTAGAATAAGGAAAGTAAAGTTTCTATTAGTAGATAAGGTGCTCTACTAAAACCCCATGGATGTACTTCAACATACCAAATTCCAAATGCTATGGGAGGACCCTTACATTATATATGAAACATTTCCATTTGGGGCCATCATGATATACCATCCTCCTAGCTCGGATAAAAGGTTATTAGTTAACACCCAAAAACTTAAACCTTTCCTAAAGAGAAGAACAACCAATGGGAATAATACCTCCACTGATGACTAAACACACACACTCTTTAGGATCTCTTCCTTCTAACTCAATCGTGGGGGAGATGGCCATCCATGCTAAATATACTATACTTGGATTCTCAATTTTTCATTTTTTTAGATCATTTTTTATACATTTTCCATTTTCTTGAAATATTTATACATTCTTCTATATTTTGTTTTATTTGGATTTTCTTACATGTATTTTTCTTCTTTATTGCCATCAAGACTTGGATGCTAAACACAACTAGTAATTGATGATGGATTATTGCTTAATGATTGGATTTCATCATGAAATTTAGATGTTGATTAATGGTACATTGATTTTCTTATGATACTAGGCAGTGAGCTCATGAAATCCATTGATTTCACTAAAACCCTATGGTATTCTCTCATTTTGGAAGCATGAGCTCCTTTCTTAATAACAAATTTAAAAGAACTTGTGACCTTGGTGTCCTTCAAAATTGGAATGAATCAAGTGGAATTGGCAAGGGTGCGACTTCAAGGGGATTTGTCATCTTTTTGTACATGCTTATCATCTTTTGTTTTATGGGTATTCTCATCAATCCATCACCATTCCTAACATCGACCAATAATAAGGAGTATCTTTGCATGGTGTGGTTCCCATGATAAGAAAAAAAAAACCAAAAACCAAAAAAAAACAACACAAAAGAATAAAAAAAATGGAATTCAAAGCACACCCCTTAGATGAAATAATGACATGTTATGAGGCTGGAATGACATGTTACCCATGCTTAAAGGCACCCCTCTAAGGCCCTCTTCACTTCCTACTTCTCTTTTCTTCTCTTTCTGGAATGGTGAGTGATCTTTTGAGGGTGTTCATGACTTCTAGGTGGTTGAACGGTCTCAATGTGCTAATGCGAAGTCACTACAAGTGGATGGTCTTGATTCCAACTAAGAATGGGATGATATCAGGTCACCTTAATCATAAACATCCACAAGGACTTCATGTGACCAGAGTGAGGAACTCTATTTCTATTCTTTCTCGGATCACCAGTTCTATCCATCTACCACCTCATTGCCTTCTATCATTAATACTCAGTGTGTCCATTTTGGTTTGTCTTAATACTTTGATGGCTTCTAGTGTGATTCTATTTTTAACAGTCTAGAGCCATTAATCATCCTTGAGGCCTATGGGCTCCTCGGTATGAGGGCATGCAAGGGTATTAAAGGCATGAGCTTGCTATGGGAAGGACCCACTTGCATACTCCTTGGCTTGGATGGTTAGATTTCTTATCCCATAGTCATGTTTCTTTCAAATCCATTGTTTTCCACCTCAGACGATCCAATTTTACACTCCTTGGCAATCAAACTTCTTTTATTTTTCCTACTTTTGTTTTACCCATATTAAACTTCTAGCTATCCTTGGCAGTTGTTTTTCCTGCTTTTGTTCTACCCATATTAAACTTCTACACCTCTCTAAAAGATGAAAATAAAAATAGAAAAAGTTCTGCACAGATAGAATTGAACCCTTAGCACAGAGGTACTGAATCCAAAGCTAGAAGAGATAAGATGGCAAGCATGATAAAAAGCACTATGATGAAGATTTGCCATGGTTAACAAAGTCCTCTTTTGTTCCATTTCACATTGCATTCCTAGCTTGAACGTATTATATTTGTAGACAGGTCTGTGCTAGCTGTGTGTAAAAGAACAAATATGGTGCTTTCCATGCTCTGTTTCTGAAACCCACTAATAACTAATAAATAGAAGGATCGCTAGAGAACGCTAGGTAATCCCATGATTTATTTCTGCTCATGCACAAAGCAACCACCCACAAGTCTCTATTGTGCCTTTCTTCCATGTTGAGTTTCTGGCTCCACCTTAGATTGTCACAGAAAGTTTGCTACGTTTACTTTCTTTAAACGTATAGTGTTTTTTAACTTGTTTTTTTCTTCTTCCACATCTTGTTTTACAAATGCAGGCGTACCTTTTGCAAAGTATCTATGCACTGCAGTGGAATGTAGTAGAGCTACTGGTGTGCTTTCAGAGGCTCTAATTATTTATAAATGTTTCTTTCACGGTGTTCAAATCCAAAAAATAGTGTTTAGTGTGTGGAGGGAGAACTGGCAACAGTAGTTTGCCTTGACCTGCCAAAAGATCTCGAGTGATCGTCTCGCTACTGTTGAAGATCATCGTAAATGATGACGACTGTGAAACACATGCTTTGTCGGTGATCAGCGCATCATTTTCCATACGGTGTCCTTGCAAAAAAATACAGCATTGTATGACTAAATAATTATTCTACATTTAGAGAAAGTTTATTTTCTAAAAGCAACCTCTATAGAATAAATATTGAAACTTATGATCTTATGGATGGGATTGCATTTTCATGAAAAATAAAGATAGATTTTATAAATTGACCAAGCAATCATGGGCCAACAAAAATAAAGCATGTGTTTTTTCCCTATAATATTAAATATTGTCTCAAATAAGTAGTCTCAACATAAGAGAAAAACACATGCAACTCATCTTCAAGAGCTCTTGACCTACACAACCTATAGGTGCACTCTTTTTAGAAGAGTTAAATCCATCTTTTACTTTCAATTCTAAGATAATGTAAACTTTAGCAAAGCTTGCTAATGGAATTCCAATACTTGATTGGAATTGTATCAGTACTGCTCTTGGGAAGTACTATTTGATACCACTCTTAAGTTCAAGATTAGCTACACAACCTAGAGTAGAACTAGGATGGACTATGCCTCAACATTCACAACACCTTTATGCACATCATAAGCATACATCACCTGTTAGTGTATGGGTTAGGAGTGTATTGAGTATGCCACATGAAATCATATAAGTGACATGACCAACACAGTGCACACACAAGCATGACCACAAGAAGCATACACATCCATAAGAGACACTATCCTCCTCTAAGAGCTAAAACACATTCATACTCTAATGTATCTAGTCCTAAGCCCCACTATTGAAAAGAAAGGTAATGGTCCAAGCATCAAAGCCAAGGTTCCTCCACAAGCCTACATATCATTATGATAAAGTAAACAAAGGAATTAGGGATAATATAGTTCTTTAGTAATGATTGTGATAGTATGGAACTCATGAGGATCTCCATGCTCCTCTAGCCCCCATTATGGAGAAATGCAACTTTTGATCTACCAACAAAGCATATTTTCCTACAATCTCACTTGAAAGAAGCGACATCCTTTGAGCTTAAGTCTTTGTCTATACATACCTTCAAACATGAAGATCATCATGGATATGGAGGGTATTGAACAACTCGAAACCCATGTGACAATTGTAGACAAGAAGGTTCAATGGCTAGGGTCATCCATCATAAAGCACAAGTGTTGAACTCAACTTGGCATTCAACTAAGGTTTAGAGATGCCCACACAACTTAAGTAAAGGAAGAAAATGCTTGTCATTTTTCATGTGAATTCTACCAACCTTTCTACCTAGAGCGACACTCATCTCACATGCAAACCTTTCCTACACTTATAGTGATACAAAGGTGTTCCTTGGAAGGTACTTATTCCTTCATCCAAATCTAGTGCTTCCTTCTTGAATATGCTTTCTCAATACTATGCTTCTTGCTCGAAGATGTAGACACAATCTTGTGCTTCCTACTCAAATACATAGTCCAATCTAGTGCTTCCTACCTGATCCAATGCTTTCTACTTGAAGACGCCTTCTCAACACTACACTTCCCACTTGAAGATGTAACGAAATATTGAGCACTTCCTACTTGAAGATGCCTTTTCAAATCTAGTGCATCCTACTTGAATATGCCTTCTCATCACTAAAAATCCTACTTGAACCCTATGCTTCCTACTTGAACCCTATGCTCCCTACTTGAAGATGTAGTAGAAACCTATGCTTCCTAGTTGAAGATGTAGTTAAGCACATATGCCACCTAGCTAGGATTTTCATCAAGAATATGCACTTCACCACTTTCACATGTGCACATGCTTGTTATTTTTTTTTTTTACTTCTCTCTTTATCCAAAATCTAAAGGAGGTTGTTATACTAGGATGACCATGCTCTATCCCTCTTAGCATTCTCTACCTTGATTGATTACTAGATCCATCATCTTGTGCTAAGGTGACTAGGTACTCATGCACATGTTAGAAGAAGTTCAAAACTTTCATATCTTGCTCTTGTTCATCCCCATTGGAGATCATCAATAGGTCATGAGGTTGATGCTCAATTGCATTCAACATACAATTCTCATCTAGTCTATTACCACCACTTCTCATTTGAAGATTTTGAGAGAATTCTCAAGCATAATGCCTTTGACCATATATGTAGCATTTCAAGTTTGGATTTCTCAGAGAATATTGAAAGAATCCACCAAAATGCAATAGTTTAATGCATAACCCCTATTGTTCTTGGGATGCTTGACATTTTCCATGCCCCCAAACTGAGTTTTATTTACTTGGGGCTAGCTCAACATAAAAGCCTCTAGATAACCTTGAATACATTTATCCATCACCTCTTGAAGGTTTATTACTCTCTTTCTTGCTCTTGAGTAGCTGCTCCATTACACCCTTATCATTCTTTCCCATCTTATAATTAAACAAAGTGGTAGCAACTTGGATGGTGTCTTTGAATCCTATGATTTTGTGAGTATTGAGCTCACACTAGTTTGTATCTTTATCTTCCAATAAATAGGATTAGGACCATGAAAAATAAAGCAACTAGAAGTTGACTTACAATCATCTACATCTTCTTCTTAATCAACATTAGAGAAAACATAGAACTTGTCCTCTCTATTAATGAACTTAATGTCAAAATCAACTATTCCTTTAACATACCTCAAAAGATGCTTCAAGGCATTAAGATGTGACTACCTTAGCTCTTGCATGAACCTTGATAAAAATGATGTTGCATATTCCAAATTAGGTCTACTATGATACAAAAATCTTAATGAACCCATCATACCTCTGTAGAAGGAAGAATCAACCAATGGAGTATCATCTTTCCTTGAAACCTTTATATTTTGGAGAACTAGAGTTGTAGCAATTTTAGCTTCCTCTGGTCCATACTTTTTAATGATGGAAAGTGCATACTTTGATTGATTCATCTTTAAACAATATTTCTTGATTAATTTTGATTCCTAAAAAACATTTAAGGACTCCGATGTCTTTCATCTCAAACTCACATTTCATGTCATGCCTGAATTTCTCATTTAAGATTTAAAATGTAGCCATAAAAACTAAATCATCAACATAGAGTGAAATAATGATGAAATCAAAACCTTCATGTTTAAAGTACAAGATAGAGTCAAACATACAACTCCTAAAAAAAATCATTTATTCTATAAAACCAAGCTTTTGGAGCTTGCTTTAAGCCATACAAAAATTTATTCAACTTGCATACCTTATTTTGTTGTCCTTGAATCTCAAAACCTTCAGGCTAATAAATATAAACCTCCTCTTCTAATTTTCTATTGAGGAATGCAAAATTAACATCCATTTGATAGAGTTTCATACCTTTATGAGTAGCAAGGGAGATGATAAGATTAATAGTCTCAAGTCTAGCAATAGGAGCAAAAATATCATCATAATCATGTGTTTATTTTAAGGAAAACCTCTTGCTACAAGTCTAGCCTTGTGTGTAATAATTTTACCAACTTCATTATATTTGGTTTTGAAGATGGTGTTAATGACTTTCTTCCCTTCTGGCTTGTCCACCAATCTTCAAGTTCTATTTCTTTGAATAGAACTCATTTCCTTCTTCATAACTTCAATCTAAACTTGAGATTTGAGAGCCTCCTTCACATTTGAGGGCTCATGTGTAAGAGTAGCATATGCAACCTGAGCAATGGCTTGACTTCTTATCATTCTTCTATTTTTTAGGGCTTTCTAAGAAATAGATTAAGTTTTTGATCATATAGTATCTAACTTCTATTTGTTAGGATTTTTTCTAAGAAATTATGCTATGGTTATAAATTATGGTACTAGGAATTTCTTGGTAATAAACATGGTTAAACTCAAAATGAAAATAGAGACTCTCAAGGTAGTTTTCTAAGGTAAAATGATGTACATGAATATAGATATATAATGGAATGTCTTACTATTTAACATTTGAGAAAAACATAAGTAATATAACTTGTTGATTCTAAAGAAAAAAAATTCTCTGTTGTTAATTATTGAAGCACTTGAATGTATCATGAAATAAAGAAGGGAATACTTAGGTGATTTTTGGTCTTCACTTGAGTCTAAAAATTATTTTATTGAGCACTAAGATGTTGACTGAGTACATTTTGATATTGCTGATGATAGAGAATTGATGACAATGTTAATGATTTCATGAAATAAAATATTGATTTGGTAACACACTTGGTACTATTTGTAATTTAAAATAATATGATAACATAAACTTGAAGAAGATGAATAGCTGAAATTGCTATGGAGTTTTGAAAAAATTCACAACTGATTTTATTACTTGGAAATATAGTCATTTATAGCTTCATATGGCCTTGAAATAAATAGGAATTGATTAAGACCATACTAAGAGGCATTGAAAAGTCATTCCCCAAAGAGAAAATGAAAGGATTAATGCAAAATGATGAATTGGAACTAGAAAAAAAGTACATGTAGCCATAAATTCTAAAATAATAATAATAAATGTTTAGAATACAAATAAAAAAATCCAAAATAGTATATTATTTTTTGTTTCTTATCTTCATGTTGGATTAAAGTTTTCAATGAACACTAACTCTATCAACTATAACTTACATGTAATTTTTCATAAGAAATAGTTAAAATATTAGAATTAATAGTTATGATAATGAATAAGAAATAACATTGATGAGTCATAAGTAGATAGACTACATTGATGGACATTTGTTGACACAACCTTGTTGACGTATCCTCGTCGAAGCATGGTTAGATGCACTGACACAGATACGTCGATGCTAACATAGCCAAGGCATATATAAATGTGTGTACCAATTGCATTTATGTCATCTTAGATTGATAGCATAGTGAACCCTTACAGTTGTATTTCTCCAAAGTTAGAATATTTTCTTCTTAAGTACTTGTAGTGTGAATTAAAGAGATTGTATAGTGCTTTATTTGAATGTTATGTCCTTGAACACATTAGCGTGAATGGAAATAAAGTTGAGATTTCTTATGTTCATTGTAGCACTTGGATTAGTCTATTCTTTACTATTAGCACTTTACTTTCAATGCAATTTACATTTGTGATTTTACTTAATTAAAATAATTAGTCATTAAAATGGAAGTGCGACCATTTTAAGCATGATGTATTACACTTGGTAATTCTAGTAGTGGCCATTTGGTACACCTAATAATAGCCACTTGCTAACCTCGTAGCATTGATACTAGGTTAGGATGTGTACAGTAAGTGGGAATAGTTAATTAACATTAATATTTAAATAATTTGATAATTAAATTTTCATTTACTCATATAGCTATTGGGATAAAAAATATATAAAAATACTTTTAAAAATAAACATCATGTACCTTAACTCACATTTAACCATACATACTAATAATACAAGTGTGAGACAGAAAGACAATGATCATACAACCCATTACATCATAATTTAAGACTTTAAGAAGCTTAGGAATGAAGTCCATAGAATTTGATTGGATTGCTAGTGAATGCTTTTGATTCATATGGTTGCATGTAGGGGATATTCGTTGCTCATCATTAGCACCATTATCAAGGACTTAGTTTAGTTAAGTACACTAATTAGTAGTAGACTATGAAGTTATACAAAGATGTTGTAAAGATAACACAACAACTAATTAACTTTCATCTAATAAGGAAAATAATTAAAGAAATAAAATGTCAAAGGTAAACTATTTTTTATATACATATAATATAGCTTCTTCTCACATGGATGAATCTTCACCAAACATAAGAGAATCCAATCAGCAGCAAGGGTACCAAAAAGGCTCCAAATGGAAAGAGTTCTCTATGCCCATCTGGATCCTTATAATTCAGATTTCTATTTCATCCTACATCAAGATGAATAGATGTGCTATAGGGACATGAAAGGAAATATTATGTTATCCCCTAATAGATCTATTTTTTCCATGTTGATGAACAATCTTATTAGACTAGGCATTGTTGCACTCAACTCAGAATATAAGGTTCAAGACCACACTTACAAGGATGATCATCCTATAGATGCTCAATGTAAGAAAGATCAACACATATAAATGCATTATGAAACCTCTAAGGGCAAGAGGATCCCAACACAATTATTCTTATAGTAGCACAAAGAGGGTGAGGATTTCTTTTATGGCCAATCCCAAAATATAGATCTCCTTCTTTCTTCTATAACAAAACCCTTCACTAATGGTTATAGTCAACTTTAAAAAACCTTGGTAATGGGAAGATAGGGTCTTAAGACCAAGAAGTCTCAAAGGATAGAAATCCTAGGTCTTCATCCAAAGATAAAGAGAATGATAATCAGAAGGACAAAGAAAAATATGTAGTTTGGGATGGGGACTGAAGAAGAAGGACTAGCAGACATCATTCTTCTAGTTTTCCTTTTTCACCCTCAACATTTTCTTTATCATCAAACTTTGATAAGTGGAGTTGAGGCAAAGAAAATAGAAGGAATAGTCAAGATTAGGATGGAGATAAATAATGAAATAGAGAAGAACAAACATCCCACTAATATGATCAAGACCAGAGGTGGAGAAAACCATATGGGGAAGAAGATCACCATTGGGT
This sequence comes from Gnetum montanum, assembly GCA_015680685.1. Taxonomy (NCBI): domain Eukaryota; kingdom Viridiplantae; phylum Streptophyta; class Gnetopsida; order Gnetales; family Gnetaceae; genus Gnetum; species Gnetum montanum. Next base: position 82,391 of record MNCI01033262.1, read on the forward strand.
GTGAAGGCATAGTTAAACTTATCATAGGCATCATGGCCATGAAAGGGGCAACTATGGATGACATAACTATGATAAGCCTCTAATGACTACTAGAAACATGATCAATATTTTAGAGGTAGTGAGAATTTCTACAAATTATTAGAAGGATAGTAGTATTATGAGGTTGGAGATGAATAATATCCCTAGGTTTGAAGGAGGATATAATATAGATCCTCAAAATCATCTTTAAGCTTTTCATGATGCCTATGGCTTGCAAAACATAGAAAAAAATGACAAACACTTAAACTGTTCCCAAGGGCACTTATTAAAGAAGAATAAAGCTTGTACCAAACCTTGGAAATGGAATCTATTCACCGATGTAGTACCACATTAGAGCTCTTCAACGACGAGTACCAAGCATACTCACAGGTGTCTTACTTGTAGAAGAAGATCCAAGGACGGAAACAAGGAAATCATGAGTCCTTGGATGCAACCCTGAGTAGGTACTACTCTTTGTTGCACCAATGCATAGGATATGGATAATTTCAAAGGGAACAATTTTGCCACATCATAGATGAACTTAGGAACAAGACTAGAAAAATATTTGGGATCTATGCCTAAGGAAGACTTTTTGAAATGCAAACCCATTATATTTAAAGACTAATTAAACATGTGGCCAAGGAAGAAGGAGAGTTGAAAAAATGAAAAAGTGCAAAGGAGTATAATAGGAATCCCTCCATTCACAAAAGGTAGGTACGTTTCTATGACTTAGAGNACAAAGGAGTATAATAGGAATCCCTCCATTCACAAAAGGTAGGTACGTTTCTATGACTTAGAGGAGGAGGCACTACTTGACAAAGTGGTATAAAGGAAGATCTTACTAATACAAAAATATATCATTGAGATATTGGCTAAGGTGGATAAAGTGTGGGACTCCTTAGATGAGAAGTTCCAAACAGCTCTAAAAATTGTAGAAGAAAGAGTAGACTAAGGGAGTATTGGTCAAGATAGAAGAAGAAGAAAAGATACATAAAATATTACCATAAAAAAAAAGGTAAAGATGTAGTAATCAAAGAGATTCTAGATTCTGAAACAGATGATGATGAATGTAAAATCTACAAATATGAACATTCTATGGGATGTTGCCCAATGTTTTCATANTTGAAACAGATGATGATGAATGTAAAATCTACAAATATGAACATTCTATGGGATGTTGCCCAATGTTTTCATATTTGTAGAAGTCTAGGATGCATGCATTAAATCCCAAATTTACATAATGGTAAGCACCTAGGTGGTTTCCTTATCCATAAGGCAACTACAAGTAGCAATTCCACCAACCAATGTATTATTCAAGTGGAGTACCTCCTCAACTTGAATATCGATACAAGTAGTGGCAACACCCACGATCTTAGGGAATGCCACCACCATGATAGTAGTATCCTTACAGGTAGCTAGACCCTTATGGTTATTATGTCCAACTACATGAATTCCATTGTGACTCATCTAGCCACACCTCCTCTCACCACAATTACCCTCTAGAATATTACAAAGAACCTTCTCCAAGATGGGAGTTTCATTTTTATTTTCATCATCTATATCCCTCCATAGCTCCTACACCACCAACTACTACACTCTTCCCACCTACTTTACCTATGTAGGGGAAAATTCCACCACAACCATAATAATGAAATGCCATGAGGGTAGTAAATTTATAACTAGATATTCATTTGAGTGGTTCTATATTGAAACTTTGCAAGAGACCATTTTTTAGAATGAATAATCCCACAAAACCCTCATGGACACCCATCACTATTAATCTTGCCTCATCTACCTTTGAAAGTACCCTTGAGCCATCTTCAAACGAAAGGACCTCTAATGTCCACATTGTCATGTTGACCCACGTGGTCATGAATTAGATAAAGGATAGTCATATTTCCAAGAAATGATCTAATGCTAGGAGTTCCCTTATTTATTTATAAATTACAAGGAATGATCCATGCAAGGCTATGTTAGACTCAGGTTCTGGGGTGAACTTTATCTCTCAAGAAATGTACAAGACCTAAAACTTGCCTCCTCTTAAAAAGAGCAACATCATACTAGAGCTAGTAGATAAGTCCAACACTATTCCTTTGGAGATAGTAGAGGACATTGTGACAACTATTTGTGGCTGGTCATATCCTATATATTTCCTTGTAATTCATATGAACAATCATAAGGGAGACATCCTTGTCATTATGGAAAGGGAATGGCTAAGTACTATAGATGCCAAAATGGGGATTTGAGACCTTTTCTTAGAAATCTCCAAGGAAAATGAATTTGAAAATTAGGGAAGAAGTGGGTTTCGTGCATTGCATATAGTGACATAGGATGCCATTGAATGCAGGTAATATGAACGATAAAAGGTACATCTATTTGAGTGTGTAATTAGTGTGTTGAAACAAAAGTTATTTAGAAGTACTTATAGGTAGCAACTAGAAAGATTTGAGGTATCCAATGGCTAACATCAAATCATCAAGCTAAATACAAAATATCCATGAAACCATTGGAGAGCCTCACAAGCACCAGCATTGAGAACATGGATGAAATGGAGTACCTACATAGTGAACTCTCCCACACACAGAGTGAAGTGGATTGGGAAGAGTTAGAAATCCTAGATCATTTCAAGCAAGATCTGCTCAAACTAAAAGCTTTACTAGCAACTTTAGAATATGCTTTCCTTAACAATGAAAATCCAATAATTATTAATTCCAACCTTGCTCAAGACTAGAAAAGAAGTTGTTAAATAGGGTGAACAAATGACCAACAACCTTTACTTGTTCATATCATGAATTCATTGGGATAGATCCACGGATATGCTAGCACCACATCTATTAATACTTTCCCATTAAGCTAAAGAGGCAACTACAAAGAACGTTGAATCCAAAGCTTAAGTAGTTGTTTAGGAAAAAGTAGAACAACTTTTGAAGGTCAGGTTCATATATCCAATTGCGAACAATGAATGGGTTAGCTCACTCATGATTGCACCTACGAAAGAAGGGAAGTGGAGAGTTTCAATAGATTTCAAGCTATTGAACATGATAACTTTTAAAGGTCATTTTCCACTACCATTTGTTGATCAAGTATTGGACAACATTGTAGGAAATTACTATTATAGCTTTCTAGATGGTTATAATGGCTATAAAAAAATTTAAATAACACTAAAGGACTAGGCTAAAACAATGTTCATAAGTCCCTAGGGATCTTTTGCATATAGAAAGATGCCCTTTCGCTTGTGCAATGCTCCTGCTACTTTTCAACATTTAGTGCTTAGCATCTTTCAATAGAAAATTGGTAGTGGAGTAGAAGTCTTCATATATGACTTCTATACATATGGAACCAATTTTAAGTAAGCCTTGAACCATCTTGAGTAAGTGCTTCAATGATGTCTGAAGATAAATTTGAAGCTCAACTAGTAGAAAAGCCACTTGATGGCTCATAAGGGCATAGCTTTGGGGCATAGGATTTCAGAGAAATGAATCATAGTGAACCTAAAAAAGGTATGAGTCATCCAAGGAATTACCAAACAACCTAAAATAGTGAAAGATGTAAGATCATTCATTGGTCACATTGCCTATTATCAGTGCTTCATTAAGAACTTCTCAAAAATTTCTAAGTTATTGATTAAGCTAACAAAGAAGGATGCATCCTTTAACTAGACCAAGGAATGTAAGTTAGCATTCCAATAGTTAAAGAAAAAGCTAATAAAAACTTCCATTCTATGTGCTCCTGATTAGTATAGATCCTTCCACATCATGATGGATGTATCCAATTATGCCGTGGGGATCGTGCTATACAATTAGATGACCAAAAACATCCTTACTATATTCATTGTGTTAGCATAAGCATTGTGGGGGCATAGTTGAACTACACCATCATGGAGAAGGAGCTCATGATAGTGAGGTACACCTTAAAGAAATTTAGGCATTATTTGCTTGGATATTAAATATTTATGTACATGGACCACAATGCCATTAGGTTATTCATTAATGAATAAATAGTGAGCCCCAATGTCATACAATGGCTAGTGATTCTACAAGAGTTTGACTTTACGATGGTGAATAGAAAGGGAATTAAGAATGTGATCACTGATCACTTGTCTCACTTTTAATGGGTCAAAGAAGAGGATAAGGCATCTTTATTTGATTAATTGTGATATGAACTTCTCTTTGCAAAAGCTCTTAAAATTTAGAGTCCCTTAGGTCGTAATTGATATGATGTATTCCTCTCTTATTTACTCACTTAGGAGACTCCTCAAGAATGGGATAATAGGAAGAACGTCAATTTCTTCACCAAGAAAATCATTACATGGAACTTAGGACCAACTTTTACAATATTTGTGCTAATGGCTTGATACGATGATGCATGCCCGCCCAATGCTGATCAACTATGGATCCTCCAAGATGCTCATGATGATCATTGCGGGGGCTATTATGTAGGAAGAAGGATGGTTGTGAAAATTCTCATGAGAAGATACTACTAGCTAACAATCTTTAGTGATACTTATCAATTTTTCTATTTGTACAAGTGATGCCCAAGAAATGGAGAAATGACTATACAAATAGAAGGTTTCCAATACTAGATCCAATTACTAGAGCCTTTTAACTTCTAGAGAATTGGTTTTATGGGATCCATCAACCCCATGTTCAACAGAAAGGCTTATATTAGAATATTAGTTGACTAATACACCTGGGCCAAATTTATAGTTTTCACTAATTATTCATCTTCTACTACAACATAATTTGTTCAAAAAAGTATGGAAAACAAGTTTGGCATGCCAAGGACACTTATTTATGAGAATGGAACTCACTTCATGGGTGTTACTTTTTGAAAACTAATGCAACACTTAGGAGTGGAACATAAATTAATAAATTTCTATCACCCCCAAGCTAACAGTTAAGTCAATTTCATAATAGTGAAATAACCAAGATACTAATATGCATCGAAAATAAATATAGAAAAGACTAGAGCACAAAACTCAATAATGCTATATGGACTTATTGATCCACTTGGAAATTTCTTATTGGTTATTCTCCATATGAGTTATTGTATAAAAAATTACCAATCCTTCCAATTCAGTTCGAGGTTTGTACACTCTCAACAACCTTTGAAGTTGACCTTAATCTAAGTCTAGCACAAAAGGAATGACTGATGATACTAAATGTATTAGATGAAAATTGATAAGTAGTCTTCTCAATGAATGAAGTAAACAAGGCACATGGTAAACAATGTTAAGATGCATGGATAAGAAGAGTTAAATTTTAACTAAGAGATAAGATTCTTTACTAGAACCCCATGCATGTACCGTAATGTACAAAGATTCAAATGCTATTGAAAGGACCTTATATAATTCATACAACTTTTCCTTCCAAGGTCATGACAATTTACCATCCTTCAAGCCTAGAAAAATGGCTTCTAGTCAACATCCAACAAAGAAAGCCTTTTCTAGATGGTATTAGATCATGCTAATGAAAAATTTCACAATGACTTCTT
>MNCI01033263.1:5117-57086 GCA_015680685.1 Gnetum montanum
AGGAAAAACCTTAACATGACGACATTCAGTTCTATTTTTGTTTTTTTTTTCGGTTTCATGTTTCCAGCAGCGTTAATCAACGGTTCTCGAATCATTCGTAAATTTGGATTTTTTTTTGTGAATACAGAAACCTTTACACCCTTTGACAATTACAAATTCAAAACCAGTTGAACTCTTTAGCCGATTTATTTTGTTATTTTGTCCATATATTGCTTTCTTGTAGTAAATAATCCTTCTCTTCTTTTTATTCCAACCTTCACTTGACACTCTGCTTTACTTTTCAAGAAGGCTTTTATCATCAAGATTATTTACCAGGCTTTCTTCTCCAAGAATACCCATTACTCACAAGACTGGACTTCAAATTTTCAACCAGGGATTTTGCTCATGTTTTAAACAAAACATTTCAACAAAATATTCTAACTGCTCCATGTAATGGCCAAATGTGCCAACATGTACGATAGGGATTGTATAGATTAAGTGATTGGACAAAATAGGAATCTCCAACAACTCACAGTATTTGACAAAGTTAAGAAATTTTTTTTATAATAATCAACTATAGTTTCATACATGACCCAACCATTTCAACATTCACAACAACAAACACATGCTCATGATTAGTTCATTTAATGACAACTAAGTCTATTTGAAGGTATCTTGGCCTTGGTGTTGCCAAAAACCAGCAAGCACCTAAAACCTATTTGAAGAACACCTTCAATCTCATGACTTCCTAAGGTCATGAGACCATGAGGCTCACAATGTTGGTTGTTCCAAATAGTTACCAAAAAATTGATAAATTAATGATGAAATAGTCAAATTATTGCTATAATTATATTGATGATTTCATGATAAAAATTTCCAAGAGATGCCTTGGATATATATATATGACAAATGTGGTAAAGTTTAATAAAAATAATACAATATAGCCCCAATGATAAAAATGATTTATATATATATATATATAGGCCTAAATAATATTAAAATTACCCATGAATCTAGAAATTCCCTATATTTTATGAGAATAAACTCCTATTGTATAATAAAAACAAAAACTTATTATCTTCTTCTTTAGAAAGGTAATAGGATGAAGCATAATAATAGTGTGTCTTCTTTATTTAACATCATTTAAGCCAAATAAAATAAAATAAGGTACTATGAAAGAACTAGCAACCTAAAGTTTAAAATCTTAAACCATACCATAAGAAAATATCAAATTCTATCTTGCTAATGACCAAATATGCTTGATAAGGGTGAGTAGGATTTGCCAATTGTTTAATATTTCATAAGAAAATTTTAATCATAGAGATTTTGTGGAAGATATTTTCTTAAAATAATTATTAAGCACAACATAGTAATTGCTAATACCAATTGCTATAGAAGATAATAATTTTGAGCTAAATTTGAAAGGATGCACTCATTGAGATGTTTTAATCAACCCTAACTAGGCTTTAGATTTTAAGTTATTATTTATTGCTTGCACTTTAAGATTTCTAAAATGATTAGACACTAAAGAACATTAAAAACTTAAAGACATATTACCTTTAATCACATAAGCATAAGATGTTGGACTAGCAATATCGTTACCTTTGCCTTCATGTAACACCATTTGGAAAGCTTCATAATCAAATATTGGATAAATCTATATATGAGATTGTTGAATGTTTTCATCCATAGAATTCACATTCATATTTGAATTATGAGATTGAGTAGAGTTTCCATTAGATACCTATGCCTATTCCTTGTCATTGTCATGTTGGCCTTGTTTTTGTTAATTATGTGCATTCTCCATTCCATCCTAGATTTTTGCATGCACTTTTTGTTTAATGTTTTCACTAGCAAGTCTATCAACTTCTTTCTTTGCTAATAATATTTGACAATTATAAACTAAATGAGCTTCTTTATGATATTAATAGCAAGAAATTAGAAAATTTAAAAATCTAATTTTTTGTAAGATTAGAGATTTTTCATTAATTAGGGTTTTAATACAATCTAGTAGCTCTTACTATAGATTTAATGTAATACAAATGCATCCTTAGGAACACATTTAAAAAACTTTCATGGTCTCTACATAGATAATCCTACCAGGTTGCTTTACAAGATCTTTAACGAAGAACATTAAACTTGGAGGAAATCTTAAAAATTCAACCTAAATAAATAGGATACTCTTACATGCTTCTTCAAGGTTAAAATATTTAATCCAAGGGAAGACAATAAGAAAAATATCAAAAATATTTCAAATCCCTTCTTAAAGAACCTATTGTAACTATTTAGTGACATAAAATGAAAATAAGAAAAATCTTTGCAAAAGATTCTAAGCATTCATATAGTGTATTTTTCTATTAGTCCATTGTATTAATATTTTGTAATTAAGAACTGGAGGAGAAATGAAATTAGTTAAATAGCCTATCAAGGAAGTTTTGGAAAAATACTCAATAACTAAATCATAAACCAAATGAAAAATCTAAAATTACAATTTCTTAACAGTAGGACTTTTAGCACTAACACCAATTGAAACATTGGTTTTCTCCTACATAGAAATGTTATGAGAATGATGATATTGATCATGCAATCCTGCATTTGCAAAAACTCTTGAAGCAACATTTGCATTGTTTTTTCTTCTCCATTTTTAAAAACCTTCATCTACCTCACCTATTACCCCATACAAGCCCATAGAAAAAGGATCTTAGTAGGCAAGCCTACATGTAAGCAATAAAAAGTTTCAAGGCTTCTTTCTAAAATAAACCCTAAACAAATCCTCCATCACTTGGAGGTTGGTCTTTGGAATCTCCTGCTAGAGGATGTTATACATAAGCCCTCCTAGGCTTGCTTATTTTATTTTTTTTAGAATATTTCATTTTACTTTAATTTGATTTAATTTTTAATTTGGTTTCATGCTTTTTTGATTATTAGTTAAGCTTTTTTTTGTTGTATCACAGGTACTAGGTAACACCGGTTGCCCCAGTGATGAAGATGAAAGTGCATCTCAACTCCCTTTAGCAGTCCCTTAGCACCATCTATTGGTCATTGCCTTTGGTTATCTCATTTGTTATGTTGATGTTTGACATCATGAAGTATTGGCTAGTGTTAGCCATTTGAGTGATTGATGAACAATTTATTGTTTCATGTATTGTTTAGACATTTGTCACAAGTTTAGACTATTATTATTTTTTATCATTTAATTTAATTTATATGCTTTGATGCTTTATGTTTTATTCATGTTATATGTTTTATTTTTACATTTTTGTTCATGTCATAGGCTATGTTGGCTAACTTATGCGATTGTGATTGGTTATGAAAAGTTAAAACTGGCTATATGTTGGCTACTAGGATGTGGATTGTGTTGTAAGATATGATAAACATTTTGCCAGTTTTAGGCCATGGAGGGCCATGTGATTTTTCTAGTTTAAGGCCATGAAGAGCCCTATGATGTTTGCCAATTCTAGGCTATGGCGAGCCATATGATTTGCTAGTTTTAGGCCATAGTAGGCTAGGCGATGTTTTTCTAGTTTTATGACATGGAGGGCCCTGGGATTTGCCATTTTTAGGCCATGGAAAGCCACATGTTTTGCTCATTTTAAGGCATGGCAGGCCCTACATTTTTTAAAAAATAAAATTTTTTATTAGTTTTTTATGTTTTTAAAATTTTTATTGTATTTTGATGGTTTATGTTCTATGATAAAAAGGCTTGAAAAAGTAAATTGTTAATAAGAGTAAACCTTAGGCTATGTGCAAAGAGAAGGTTAAAAAACAAAGTAAAACAAAAGTAAACAAAGTGATGCATATAAGAGATGTTTTGACTAGACTAAGAAGGTTATAGACGAAGCAGGCTATATGGTTATAGGTGCAAGGTTGAGAAAATTGGGGAAGATACATCAATTGTGCAAATATTTCTTGATCTTTGAAAGATTAGGGAAGGTATATGACCTACTTTGCATACTTTAGTATTCCCCATTTTCTTTACTAATGATGTTAACGGGGAGATCTTCCCATGGTGCATCCGTGGGTCCATCGTTGTTGGTTTTTACTTCTAGTGCTTCATCAAGCTTCTTGACATTCTAGCTAATAGTAGGAGTTTCTTCTTGAAACTCCACTTTAGACCCTTGTTTGATGTCAACATTGTTGACTACCAAGGGAATTGCACTATCGCCATGGATGATTATCTCACCTCCCTCATAAGGAAGGTGATTTTCTTGATGGATTGGTAAGGAAATAGATCATAATTGAGCTAGCCAAGGTCTTTCCAGGATAATGATGAATCGTGGTGTCTCCACCACCACCAAGAAATTGACTATTATGGGGAATTGTTTCCTTGCTACAAAGTCTAAAGAAATGGAGCCTTTTATGGCAACCCAAGATTTGTTGAAGGATTTAAGAGTGACTATTGAAGTATGTTGCATATGCTTGATTAGGCCTAGATGTTCTACAATGGTATAAGGTATTATGCTCATTGCATTTCCATAATCAACATGTACCCTATGCACTTTATATTGTCCTACCCTTATGGTTATGAAGAGGGGAGCCTTGGTTGTCTTGCCATCTTAGGGGTTGATCTTGACTTCCCTATCACAAAACACTAGTGATATCAACCTTGTTTCTTCCTTTGGTGAAGGTGGTATGATCATTACATGGATGAAATATTCACTAGTGGGGATGTCCTTGCTAATAGAAATAGAGTCAACATTTTTACTAATGGTTCATTGTGCACAACAAAAGTCATCACAATGTCATATACATTAAGGGATATTTTCTTTTATTTTAGCAACTACTTGACCTGTTCCATTACAGTGAAGAAGTTCTTGTCATTGGTTGTAGGATTTTCATTCTTAGCATTCTTGACTTCCTCTATGTGCCCCAAAATGAAAACTTCATGTTTCAATAGTTGTGTTTGGTTTCTTTCTCCTTCCCCTATGGCTTGGTGTCTTCCCATTGTTAAGTAGTTAAAGTAACCTAGGTAATAGAGATCATGGGAATGGATGACATGAGGGTGGACTTTGGTGGTTGCACTTCTTTCGATGCCTTAGTCTGTTTGTTTTCATTGTTCTTAGGCTTCAACATGGGCTTCTTGCATTGTTTACTTGGTGATTTTTTGTTGTGGTTATTTGGTTGTGAAGAAGCCATTACGTTGGTCACCTTCGGAGGACATTTTTCAATTGTAGAAGTAGGTTTGGTTTCAGTGGGAGGGGGAACCTAGATCACAAAGACTTCTTAGGAGGTGTGGATGATGCTATCCTTACAACGAAAGGGGGCCTTGAGTTAGTCAAAGTTGAAGGACCCTTGTTGTTGCAAGGAGGTACATGAATTATAAACGGCTCCTACATAGGTCCAGAGTTGTTGGTCACATTGAATGCCATGATAGTGTATGAGCTATTGTTAGCATTCAATGGGTCATTGTAGACCTGCATGGATTGATTTTGTGGTTTGACAAGGTTGGAAGCATCAAGGTCTAGTTCATCCTTATGTATAATCTTTTTCAAGTCATCATTTAGCACTACAAAAAAGTTGGTGTTATGAACTAGCAGGTGATGGTAGTGGTAGAAAAAATCAAGCTTGAAGTATTTAGGCATTGGAAGATTTTCCTTGGTTGTAAAAGTGGGATTTTTTCCTATCTCACATAGTTTATCATGCCTCTGATGGACATTTTTAGTCATTTTTTTTTGCATTCTATTCTTTCACTCTTCAACAATTAATTAAGGAATTTTGATGGTTTTACTAGTAACCTAGTATACTTCAATTGATCTTTTCATTTAAAGCTAGGCTTTGTAGTGATTGATGAAAAGGTTCTAGATGTTGATGGTTGATTATTCATTGTGGGGGCCTTGGGTTGATTTGTTTTAGAAACTTGTGTGATCTTGTTTTCTTTGGCCACAATGGCCATAGATATTTTGTTTTACCTCCCCTTCTTCTTATCATTCTAGGTGTGCTAGTTCTTGTATGCCATGTAAGTAGGGTCATGGTTAGCCTCAACCATGTCCTCTATGTTCTTTATTTGGGAAAATGCTTGGCTAAGTGACTGTGGCTCTAGGTAATATAGTTTTAACTTAATGAGGTCATTAACTACCCCTTGTATATAGCGAGAAGGTGGTTTTGAGCTGTTGGTTCCAAAATCTCATTGATAAGAGCATTGCATTATTGTATAAACTTTTATACTGGCTCAATGGATCCTTGCTTGACCTTCATTAATTAGTCAAGAGTCATGTTGGGTTTTAATTTGTACTTGAAATGGTTAATGAATTGTGAAATTAAGTCTTCAAGGGAGGATATGGATCCACTTGGTAGTGCATGGTACTAGTCAAAGGCTTTCCTAATAAGGAACATGGGAAAAATCCACATTCTTGTATGTGGCTAGGGTTGCAGTAATAAACACACAAAATGAAAGGTTATAAGGTGGAAATTAGGATTACCTTCACCATTGTACTTGGTGAATTGGAGAATGTGGATGCCTAGGGAAAGAGTTATTGGTGGGATTGTAGAATTGATTGGATAATCCTAATAGAAATCCATTATCTTTACAATCTATATTGTGGAGGCTTTGAGCTTATGTAACTCTTCTGTCAAGTCTTGAATCATTTGGAATGCCTAATCTAATCCTTGGGGTATTTCCATGTGTTACAGTGTTGTTAAGAATGATTGATGTGTTAATAGAGAGACTTGTTGTAATGGGTTCCAATATATAAGGGAGAGGTTAGGTTATAGTAATCATGGGTGGGATAAACAATGAAAAGGATGTTTGTGCTAACACTAGAGGCATAAAGAGGAAAAATGTTGTTTGTGTCCCTTAGGTCACTTGTGGTGCCATTGTGGGATCCACTTTTATAGAGAAGATGTGAGTGCTGGTGAAAACCATTAGTGAGATCCATGGAGACCAAGGCTATGTGGCAAAAGGCATGGAAGAAAATAGGGAGCTCATTTGAGGCATAAGTTGTGCTTGAGGCATTGTTATACTAGTGTAGTCCCAAACATCATTGGGTATATAGGAGATGATGGTTGATATGCCTATCCCATGGAAGAGACAGGTAGGGTTGAAGTGGTTGTGGTAGTTTAAGGGACCAATTATTAAAATAGGTTTCCTATGAAATTTTCTAGTTTAAGATCTACCTCAAACTCTTCATGTTCTTCATTCTAGTCCTCTAAATTGAGCTTTTTACTCCATTCATCTATCTTAATTAATTGAGAAATTATGTGTGCCTAAGCATTAGTAAGTGATATTTTTTAATAGGGAGAGGATATATACTCTTTCCCATTATGATGAATTAACTCATACTCACGATTGGCTTTAGCTTGTGCACATGGAAAAATTAATCTAACTTGGATCTTAGCACATATATAGTTATAGTGTCCTTTGTTGAGCACAACAAAATGTGGGTTTTGCCCTCTTTGCCTAAGTCATTGTCTACACTTGGCTATAGTAAGGCCTCTTGGATCATAGATCCTCACTCCATTGTAACTAGATGCCATGTTGGTTATGTTGATGGGAAAAAATATGGACTTACTAAAAGGCATTGTCAAGGATGTTGATTTGACTTTTTACTATTTTTAATAAAAATTTCAGTAAGTTGGCATTGCCTAATGGCGTAGTTGATTATAAATGAAAAAAATGGTTGACACTACTATTGCAATGTAAATGGTATATAATACACTTGGAAAAATATTGTTATGCTTTCCAAGTTGGTAATACCAACTATGCTAGTTTTTTTAGTGATGTCTACACTAGACGGTGTGTAGTAAACCACTATGGCTCCAATCCAACTATGCTGAGGTAGGTGATGGGAAATGGGTTTTCACTTGGGAATAAAAACCAAGCTAGAAATTTTTCCTCCAAAGGGTGTGCATGTTGGTTTTAAGAAATCAATTATGAAAATTTTGATTTTTTCCAAGGACTACACTAGAGTCTTGGAAGTGTCTATGCTAGCTATTCCTATAAAATTTCATAGAAAATGTACTTGGGATTTAAGATGGATCTATTCTAGTCTTTAGGTGTTACACATTGGTTTCAGTAGGAAAAAACTGTAGGTTTTGTAACCTTGGAATTTTGACAAAAGTGCCTAATTTGATGAAGCAAGAGTCATGTGGAGTGTAGCTAGATTTGATGGAATCTATGAGTTGATTCCCATGATGGCTAAACAAGTAAGGTAGCAAAGATTACTTAATGCTTTATTAATCCTTGTAGGAGAGAGGGAATATATTAAGAAGCATTATGAAATATGTGTTGGTTTTATTTTTGTAATAATATTCTCTACTAACAATGATGATGTGTAGGTGGAACTTCCTATAGGTGTGCTAGGATTAAAGGTGAAATTTCCCAAAGTGTTTACGGAAGAATTGGATTGATTGCCACTAATGTGAAATGTATGATATCAAATTGATTTTATTCCTAGTGCTACCATTCCAAACAAGAGGGATTTTTGAATGGAATCAAATCAATGGGATGAATTGCAAAGGCAAGTAAAGGAGTTACTTATAAATGGTTTTATAAGGAAATTCATTTCACTCTGTTAGTTCTAGTGGTGCTAGTGCTAAAGAAGGATAGGAATGAATGGAGGATGTACATTGATTCTAGGGTAGTGAATAAGATAATAGTGAGGTATAGGTTGCCTATTCCAGGGATAAATGATATCCTTAATGTCCTTATGAATGCTAAAATATTTAACAAAATTGATTTGAAGATTGAATGCCATCAAATTAGAATCAGATTTAGTGATGAATGGAAGATAGCTTTCAAGACATTGAATAGATTATTTAAGTATTTGGTGATGCCATTTATGCTCATGAATGCAACTACTGCATTCATGAGGTTTGTGCATGATGTATTTTTGGACTTAGTTGTTAAGTTTTGTATTGACTTTTTTTATGATATTTTGGTGTATAGCTCTAATGAGGAAGAGCACTTGGATCACTTAAGGATGGTGTGTCTTAAGTTGGATGAGGTAAAATTGGTTATTAATGTGAAGAAAAGTCATTTATTTAAGAGGAAAATCATATATTTGAAGAATGTAGTTTCTAAAAATGAAATGTGAATGGAAGCTACCAAGGTAAAGGCTATTAGGGATTGGCCAACTCCAAAGAAAGTTGGGGAGGTAAGTTCATTTCTTGGGTTAGTATGTTTTTATAGATGGATCATGAATAATTTTAGTTATATTTAATGTTCTATGTTTCCTTTGTTAAATAAAAATAAAAAATTCAGGTATGATATTGAAGCCCAAGGAAGCTTTGACTCGTTGAATGTAAAAATTACCAGTGAACCAATGCTTGCAATTTCATATATTTAGAAACTTTTTTAGGTGGATGTGAATGGAAGTGGACTTGCCATTGGTGGGGTACTTTCACAAGAAGGTAGGATTATTGATTTATTTATATAAAAGTTGAATGAGTCAAAGAAAAAATAGTATACATGAGAAAGAGTTGTATGCTATTCTTCAAGAAATCAAGCATTGAAGGCATTACTTCTTTCCCAGGGAGTTTACTTTAATGAAAAATGATAAACATCTATAATTTCTAAATTCACTAAAGGGGTTAAGTAAAAACAGAAGAAGTGGGTTGTACAATTATAAGAGTTTAACTTTGTATTAAAGAACAAAAGTTAGAAAGCCAATGTGGTGGCTGATGCATTGTCCAAAGTACATGTACTAAATTTCAGCATACCTCATGTGGAAGGTATGTGTGATTTTTCTTCTTTATATGAGCATGATGATAATTTTGAGTAGGTCTAGAGGATCCTCAAAGAGACATTATTGAGTAGGATAGAAAAATTGAGAGACTATCATATTTAAGATTTTATTTGAAAAATATTATAGTAGCATGGTAGGTCACATGGGTAGGGATAAAATATTAAAATTTATGAGTAGTTACTATTTTTGGCATTGTATATCAACTAAAGTTTCAAAATTTATGAAGGAGTGTTTGACTTGTTAGAATTTCAAAGGAGGTAAAGGAGTGGATGGATACTGTATGACTTTGCCAATTCTTGAGAGTCCATGGGAAAATGTGTCTATAGATTTTGTGAGTTGTATTCCAAAAATAAAAATTGGAAATGATGCAATTTCTTTTGTTATTGATGGGTTCTTCAAGCTGCACACTTCATTCCATGCAAGAATGTGATTGATGCTTCTCATGTTGCAAATTTGTTTTTCAAGTACGTTTTGAAGTTGCATGGAATTTCTTTGAATATTGTAAGTGATATAGAATATAGATTTAAAAGTCACTTTTGGAGGCTTCTTTGAAACATTTTAAGAAGAAAATAAAATTTTTCTAGTGCATATCATCCACAATATAATGATTAAACAAAGGTGGTGAATAAATCCTTGCTAACCATATTGAGATGTTTTTGTGATGGATAATCAAATAGGTGGGAAAACCTATAGTGTCATGCTAAGTTTTTTTATAATAATTATTTTCATATTTCTATTGAAAAAATTCAATTTGAGGTGAACTATGAGTTTTGCCCAAAGATGGTGGATAATTTAAAGAACTTTATTGGTGAAGCTCAAGTTAATGCTAATTTTGTATAAGATATGAGGGATCTTGATGCACAAGTTAAATTGAATCTCAAGAAAAATGATGAAGAAAGATTCCTCAAGAGGAATTAGAGAAAATGGAATATAATTTTTTTTTTGGTTACTTATTTTGGATATACTTGAAGAAGTGTTTGAGAGATATCAACTTTTCTAAGTTGAAAACCAAGAAGAATGAGCCTTTCAAAATTAAGACTAACATTAATGATAATGCTTTTGAGATTGATGTATGAAAAAATGTTGGTATGTATTTTATATTTAATATTTTAGATCTTATGCACTATCATCATGAACCTGTTGATGAGAAGACCATATAGGATAGCATCGATGAGTTGAAAGGGACTATTGATTAGTTCAAGCCTTCAATGGAGAATAATACAATCATATTCAAGTGGAGGGAAGCTTCTAGTACTCAAGAAGTAAAGAGGAATAAGTATTTAATGCATTGGAAGAATCAATCTACAGATGATGTTTTTTGGATTCATGAGACCAAACTTCATGAGTGAAAAATCACTTCAATCTCTACTCCTTTGTTCACATGAGTTCACTTTTTGAAGGATGGGAAAGCTAGTGTAGGAACACCTATTCTGATCTCATTCTTCTCTATGTATATGTTTTATAGGTTTTTGACTCTATCAATACATCTTTGAGGTTAAGGATATGTCTTATTTGAGAGTTGGAACTTCATAGGAGACATCTCTATCAAGAAGTGTTTACAAGAGATGTCTCTCACTAATAGAAGACAACTTCCTAGAAGTGAAGACATCTAAGAGGAGATTTCTTATGGAAAGATGTGTTAAATACATTGGAGATTTATCTCCCATGAAGGAAACATCTCTCACTCTTAGGAAATATCACTCCTAAAAGTTATTTTTCATAGGAGATGATCCAAGAAGATTAGAGATGACCCGTACAGCTAGGAAACTTTCAAAATTGACCATTCCAAGTTGGAAAACAATTGAAATAAGGTTGAAAAAGATAAAAAAAAAACAAGAGAAATCCAATATGAACTTGTGGAAGGTTTCCCTATGATTTTTTCTTTGTTTTCTAATAAATATGAATTATTTCATGCTTGTACCAAGAAGGAGAGTTCATGAGATATCTTAATGTGAGATCCTAAGCTAATGAGAACTTGGTAAGAAAGTATTATAGTACATTGAGTGAGTGCATTAGTGTTGCAGATCCAAGGCCAATTTGTTATGTTGGCTTATGTTTTTTTTGTCTTGTTTGTGTATTGAATTATTAGTTTTGATTGTAAAAGAGCTTCTCCATTAGTTATGTCTTGCATTGAGAACAAGCATTATGTGGTTGTAGAGTTTCATAGTCTGCAATATCATTTGAGTGTTTGGAGAGGTTTTGGATGTTTTGAGAGTTTTGAAAATCCTATTGTAATCTTATCTTTTAAATAATTAAACATAGCTAGTTTTCCTGTTTTCTAGAAAATAAATTATCTTCTCATAATATTTGGGTTTAGTGTTGGAAGGTGTTTCTAATACTGGAGTGCACCTACTCTAAATTGTAGAAAATATATAGAAAGAGATAGATAGATAAATAACAAGAAAGAAAGGATAAAAAAGCATAATTAGTAAAATAGATAAGAAAAATGGTCTAGAGTAAACCTAAGACAAATGATATGGAATTATTAGATGTAGTATTTTTTCAAATATGTTTGATTAATTAGATGAGGATATTTATTTTCTTCTAGATTAACTATGTAATAAGCATAATTTCCAAGACATTTCATAATGATGAAAACATGTTTCTAATTAAAAGAAAACTTTGTAGTCTTGGTGTTTGGAAAATGGTGAAGCACAAGATCTTCTTCTTTAATATTACAAAGATGAACATGCTTATCATGTTGATGCTTAATAAATTATTAATAGTTTTGGATGTTAATCATACCTTTTTTAATATTTCCTTTAAGATATATATCTTTACATAATGTTTCTGACTATTTTCTATATCTAACATATAATTTTGTAAGGCCATGTAATATGTTAAGAGACATGGAGTTTGACTAGTGGCATTGTGAAAGGTATTATGGTACACCTAATAGACATGGGATAGGTAAGTGTGCTAATTGAATTGAGACTTGCCAAACATGCTTTTGAGAAAACAAATGAGATATTTATTTGTGGATTTTGCCTCTTTTGATAAATAGGTAAAGAGAAAGAGCTTGGTAGTTGGATTGGGGATAATTTGGAGATAAAATAATTGGGTGATTTGGTACTAGGAATAGGCACTAATTACCTATTTTCTTTTTAATTAGGGATTACTATTTGTTACAATCCAAAGAGGAATACCAAAACATATGAAAATATAATCAAGAATAGGATGTTAGATGTATTTAGAAGTGGTTGATCATAAAGAAATAACTTAAACCCATTTCATAAAATACTTTGTAGTTGTTAAGATGAACTGATGACCTATAGATGAAGAAAAATTAATAGAACCAATAAGAGCAAGCCTTCATTTATAGAAGTGCTAAATAAATTTAGTTGCTTTATGTTCTTGGAAAGGAACATAGATAAAAGGTGAATGATGTTAATCAGTATCACAAATCTTGATGATGGTATATGAATTTCTTGTCATAGTTTCCACTAGTAACCCAAAGAGATAATATGAGATACTAATAATTGAGAATCTATAACTAGCATACATAACTAAGTCAACATTTTCTAATACTATTTGGATGTTAGTAAGACTAAGGTAGCATAAAAGAACATCTGAAGCTATGATACAATACAAGATACATATATCTACAATATAGAAATGTTTGGAGCACTTACAAAGAGAATCCTTTTGAAAATGAGAAATATGTTCAAGTGCCTTACTTATTTGAATATATTTGATAATTTTATTGTACTATTTTATCTTCTTCCATGTTCATAAGGTTAATATCAGAGCTATTGGTATGTGTAATAGACATACCATAGTTAGAGTGAGATATGTACTTATTACAAAGAAGGAAAAAAAGACTAAGAAGAGATTCAAATGACTAAAGTCACAATAGATTCAAGTAAAAAAACCTACATTCAAAGAACAAGAAGTCCAATGCATGTGATGTATGTGCTTAGAAGAAGTTGTTTAGGAATAGGCATCCTATGATGAGTTGGATGTCATGTTTACCAATAGTTGAATTAGCTAGAGCTTAGCTTCACTTCCTTCTTGGAGTTTTCTCTATAATAGATGATAACATAGCTATCAACCACCCTCCTTTGATCATCATTGTCTACCAATGGAAAGTGGTACTTGGAAGAGACATACCTCTTTTGTAATAAAAGGTAGCTCAATGCTATCATAAATATAGGAGATATAATCATTTTCTACTTATCTGAAGTAATTAGTAGAGCATTAAACATTTCCAATGTGAGGATTAAAGTTACCAAGATGTCCATCAAGTTGGGCTCTAACACCAAGATCAAATGGATCCAAAGAACTTATGGTGTAGACCCTAAAGCGTACAAATCCTTGTCGATGATTGAGAAGGTCTACATCAAGATTATAATGTATCACATTAATTAGATGATGTATTTGAATAAAATAACTTCTTTCCTAGTCTATGCCTTTGCAATTATAGGCGGGTAGTTTTTTAAAACCTAGCTTATCTCTATATGAAGATCAAACATAGGTTTGAAGAGAATACATCTAACAAGAAAATTTATTACTTTCTCATCAAGAAAAGGGATACCATTTAAAATTTGTTAAAGACTTTATGAAGTGAAATATTAAATACTATTCTTACAAACAAATTTTTAGATCTATCACTAGAAACTATAGAAATAGAAAAAACATGCACCTTAGTAGCAGTAGTAACTTGTGTATACTACTAGTTACCATTCTAGTATTAGTAATTATAGGTGTAAGTGCTAGTAGCATAGTGGTCGATTCTAGAATGTAATGATATACAAGGAGCCATTTATAGGAGGCCTTATGGGTTGTTAGGTGGGGTTAGTAGGACTTAGTAAATATCTTCACTATAGTGCAAGTTCATTATTTCCATGAATTAACAAAATAGTGAAGTTACTGTGAAATCACTCTAAGATTCTTAGAAAATGATTTGGGGTAATGCAACATCATTGTAGATCATATTGAAAGCTAGTGATGAGGATATGACTATAGTTTTGCCATAGCATGAGCAAGAGATGGTTACTGAGGTGATAATTGATGATATTGTCAACTTGTGCTATTCTAACTTGGCCATAGTGATAGTTGGCCAATCCAACAATGAGATAAAAAAATAACTTGTGATTACATTTTCTTCTACTAATGTGAGTGATAGCAACATAATCAAACCAAGAAAAATTTACAAGTTGAAAATATGAAGCTTAAGGTTCTGAAGGTTAGGTTCCCTACTCAAATTAATGTTGCATAGAAACTTACAAGAAGAATTATGGACTACTAGTAGTACAAGGATCAAGTAATTGTGATTAAAGTAAAGTGCACCACATTTTCTACTTGAATTATCCAAGTCAACAAGATGTTTTCATAGTTATCATGTATGTAAAAAAATTCCAATCATTTTAGAAGTAGTCAATATTACTTGGATTATGGAAAATTCATGGACCAATGAGGAGAAGCATGAATCTATCCTTTGTTGATTCAACATGAATGAGAAGGAGCCATGAAAAGGCCATCAAGAGAATCACCACTACCAGGAATAACTTAAAGATTTATTTCTAATAGAAACTGAATATGTTGGTACATTTTTTATGTCTATTTAGTGTTTATCATTTTTTATAATGTGAATCATTTAAATAAAATTTTGTAATGTGATACTCAAGTTTTTGAAATGTTTTCTTGTCAATCAATGTGAGTTGGTGTCATGCTCATAATTTTATAATGAAATATATTTCATTTTGGATGACTCAAAGAAACTTTTTAGTCAATTGTAAGGGTATGATAAACAATAAAAATTACTTTTGACATTGTTTGAAACATAGAAATTATGATGATGTTGTAGATTCAATGTTTCAATGTCAAAACATACCTATAAATATGATTCACCTACCATATTTATGGCATCATTTAGTTACATAGTAGCTAGAGTCTACTAGTTAATTATTGTAGATTAGGAAATAGTCAAAGAGTATCCTCAGTGTGGATTTAAGTTAGTTTCTTAGTATGTTAGTTAGGTAGATTATCCCTAAATATACTTCTTGAATAATAATAAGATTGAGAATTTGATGAGGACATCCCCCAACCCATGTAACATTCCTAATAAAATGTGATTATGTGTGTGTCCCTTGTAGTTTAGGTGTGTTTTATGGTTTTATTTTTATTTTTATTTTTCATGTTTCAAGGACAAAAGAAAATAATTTGAGTTCCATTTAGCTTATTGGAACTTTCAAGAAGAATGAAATTCGGAATATATATCTTGGAAGAGTCTCCATTCATGAAAAGATGTATCTTCTAGGAGATAGATATCTCATACAAAGTATAGATGTTTCTTGAGGAAATACCTCTACATCTTGAAAATGATATCTCCTTTGAGGTGAGATATCTTCCATTGTAGAAAGATGTCTCCTTTAACTCTTGCATCTCTCAACTAGGACATCTCTCACATACTCAAGATATATATATATATATATATCTCTCTCTCTCTCCCTCTTGAAAAAATGATGATACATTTGTATTTTGGATGCCAAAAAATTCCAAAAAGGTTATAAATAGGAAAAAGGCCTTTCATTTGGGAAATAAGTGTCTAAGGGAATTGAGAGAGTATGTGAAAGAGATATAAGTATGAAGAGAGTGAGATTAAGTTCTAATTGATATTCCATGTTGTAAGGCTCCATAGTCATTTGAGTATGAATGTGTTGTATGGGATTTCTTAAGCTTTTGTCTATCCTAGGCATTAGCTTTTTTATTGTATTTCTCTATCATGTTCTAGCAAGAATAAAGAACTATTTTTCTTTCTTATCTAAAATTAATGTGCAAGTTTGAAGTCTCAAGAGAAATTTTACATTATTGAATCTTTGTTGTTACTAAATTTGGTAACAAAGTGAAGGATTAAAGACAATTAAATCAAGAAGTATAATCCTCTACATCAATTTGTGAGAATTCATTCATCTCCATGATTATTTTAGTATGTAATTTTGTTAATGTTATTTTCCATGCTCAACTAGGGTTTGATTGGCATTAATTTGATTAATTTAAAAGATCAATTAAATTGGATATTGGAAATTCTTATTGTTTAGAATACACATAACCTTGTTAACTTAGGATTTGTGGAAATTTTATTAATTTTATTTTGGATTTTCATTTCTTTTGTTGAATCCATATAGGTACTCTAATTTTGGGTATGGGTACTCTTAATTCTTTTGCAATTTTTTGTGGGTATTTGTGTAAATTATTGTTTAGGTCCATCTGAACATGGAGCCTTAGAAGAAATGATTCTAGGGCTTAGCCAATGACATGGAAGACTTGAAGGATGCACTCAAGATTCTTGTGGACAAAATGGAAAAGCTTGAAGAAAAGAAATATTAGCCTCCAATACCAAGTACATTTAGGGAATATGTCAACTTAGAATTTTCTTTGTTAAGAGATTCTTCAATAAGGAAACCATCCATGCCACACCTTAAAGATGACACATTCTTTTTGGGGATGAAGACATTAGGAATTATAAGGACTATGATGAAAACCCTTCTTCTCCAATTTTTGGGTCAAGATCTCATAAGTCTAGATTTCCAAGAGGAAGGAACAATGGATCTACTTCTCCACCTCAAAGGAACCTCAAGGAGGAAAGGGTGATAACTTTTGAAAAGGCTTTTAGGCATGCCTATAGAATGCCTCATGTGAAATTGAAGATTTCAATGGAATGAAGAACATTAAATCTTTTCTTTCTTGGCTAAAGATCTTAAATAAGTAATTTGAAATTGAAGATGTGGAAGACATTCAAAAAGTATCATATGATAAAATCAAACTTGTGGGCATCACACATACATGGTGAGAGAAAGAGATCCATGCTTACCTTGTAATT
This sequence comes from Gnetum montanum, assembly GCA_015680685.1. NCBI lineage: Eukaryota > Viridiplantae > Streptophyta > Gnetopsida > Gnetales > Gnetaceae > Gnetum > Gnetum montanum. The sequence goes on from MNCI01033263.1 coordinate 22,602, forward strand.
CCCATGTCTTGTTGATGAGCTCTATTAAGGTCATTGCTGAACATGTCAATGGGTGTGGTGCAAGTGTCACCAATGGCAGCCTCAATAATCCACTTTGCAGCAATGTGGGATCAAGTAGCCTCAATCCTAACACATGTGGGTTTTAATATCTCTTATCATGTTTCATCTGCTTTACTTGCAACTACCATAGCTAATGCTGTTATGAATGAATCATTTTCAATCAAAGCTCATTTTTAGTGAGATTCTAGGTAGCACCTAGATGGAAATGGAAATGCCCTTTGTAGAAACAATGACAACCATAATAGAGGTAGCAAAACAAGTGCAAGAACTAGCCGCTAAGGTAGTTTTGATCAAACAACAAAGCTTCCACATTTTCTTGTAACTTTACATGTTAGTGGAGTAATGACTAGTAGTGCTATAGTTTGAGTTGGCTCTTGTTCTTATTATAGCACCTATTTACTTGTAGGTCCATTGGGTAGTTTTTCACAAACACACATCACTTTCCCTTTTGTAATCCAAATTTTTCTCACCATTCCATGATCAATTCTTTTTACAAATTATTTATTGCTAATTTTAATAATTTAAGAACCCTAGAAATATGTTTTATTTTTTGATAGTAGGGTAGGCAAAAGCTCTCATGTTTATTCATGTTAGCCCTTCTCTTACGTATTTTACCTTTGAGAATATCCTTTATGAAGCTTTCAAAAATAAAATCTATTGACATCATTCTAACACCTCATAATATTTTCTAGATCCTCATTTTAAATATCCAATTTGAGCCTAGCCCTAGCTAAAAGGAAACTAAAATAGAGCAACTACAAAGTCTTGAGAAATTCAAATATAATCATGAATAGGTGGATCATGTAACGACGGAAAATGTCGACAGCTAGAATACCAAACAAAATCCATGTACACAGTATTAACCATGGATTTGTGCGAGGGCTGTGCTGGAGAAAACGAATCCGCAGTGCCCTGAACGGTCTTGTCGATCAGACAGGGACTTACTAAACCAGTAAATCGACGAAGATTATAGGCGTTTCGTGGAACGATCTGATTCAATAAATAGTGAAAGGAGAGGAAAAAAATGTAAATAAATTGCAATAATGACAATGTTAACGTGACAAAGGAATCAGATCTAAGAGAAATGCGTGATTTCAAGATCTATACTTTGACTCGAAAGAAACGAGTATTTTGTATACAAAGTTACAATGGGAAGACTCCGATTATCTTGTGCAGGACATACACAAAATAATAAGAAAACTGCTTAACAAGGAGTGCAGAATGGAGCTCAGTCTACCTTATAAGCCAAAGACAGAGTGCAAGGAAGGTCAAGCTCGGATGCCTATTAACCAACTGTGTCTAGCCAATAGATCTTTCCAACCACACCAGATGATCTCGTGATCTCTGATCTATCTTCTTCGCTTTGGATAGTCTCTACTCAAAACTGCCAAGGATCACCGATGGGAGAACTGTATTTTTGCTAAAGGGTATGATCGATCCTGCTGCCAAATGCTCGAAGAATGTTTCTTGTTTCTGCTCAAGGATGATAACTGCCAAAAGTTGAAGATGCCAGCCGCTGCCCCTCTCTCCAAAAAATGCCCAGAAGTCCCCCCTTTTCTTTTCTTCATCTACTAGGGTATTTATAACATGCAGAAAAGGCACAGCCTTGATGAAACATGTCCTGAAGTTTCCGGATGTCGTTGACTTGACGAACTGGCTATGTCACGTCACATTGCAACGTACGTTGTCAAAATTTTGCTGAAGCTGCTTCATGATTACGCACAAATACGCTTATCAGCGTATTGCACGTATGGATAGCAAATGCGTAACTGCTTTAGCTGGCTTTACACTATATTTCACTTGTTTACGTTGCGTCGCGTGGCAGAGCGTAGCAAAGCATGGAAATAGTGAGTCAGGCTATTTTATGCTCATTTACGCAGCAAAGCATAGTGAAGCGTAAAACATGATCAACCCGGGGATAAATTACGCTGACGTACACTGCATAGCGTAACGAGCGTAAGGCAATCAATCCGCAAAAGAAAGGGGCCAATCTATCACGCTTCCCTTGGACTTTCCCTTTGACCTTTTTGAAGCTCGTTATGCTACCTTGCGTAACAGAGCGTAAACCTGACCCTGGACAAAAGACTTAGCAGGATATGCAAGAAGTCGCATATTACACTGCTCAGGCCTTAAACTTCACCAAATCTGTTGAAGTAAGTCACCTTATGATGTTGGACTATGTTAAGCAGAATTACGCTAAGCGTCATTATGCTATGTTGCGTGATGTAGTGTAAAGACAGAAAACACAGTAAAATGGAAATCTGTAAGGAACTTGGAGACTTGATGCCAGGTTCCATTTTTCCTTGCTTTGCCTTGTTCTATCTTCCATAATTCTGTCACGAATCTTTGCCTGAATCGTGAATCTTCACCTGAGGCCGATTCACAATTTTCACGGTGTTTCAGATCATAAGAAGAGTATCTTCTTGCTCAAGAAAAACTTCATCAATGCCATTGAGACCACACTAAACATGGTAGTAGTGATGTCGTAACTGGTGAAGGTGGTGGCTGGTGTGTGGGTGGTGGCATTGGGTCAAAATTCTTATTTAATTATTTTTTAATTTTTCAAAACCATAATCATATTCTTGTGGTACCCCTCTAATGTGTTGTCTTAGACTTTGAATTATTAAATCCATGATATCCAAACCATCCATCCTCATCTAAAATGTATATTTTTAAATTAAACATGTTCATCAAAATATAATGCTTTTGCATTAGGCTTGTCTTGAACAATGGATTAATCCTTAGGCAAGGAAAAAGTGGATAAAGAGTAGCACTAAACAAAGTGTTTACCTAAAACTGAAATAGATAAGGCTAATCATGATCTTCAAGTGCATTTCTTCATACCTTAAAAGGAACTTGTTATATTTTTTATATTCATGCTGCATAAAATGGCCAAAATGTAATAACAAAAACATGTTAGTGTGCATGTAACATCCCCATGTCTAAATTGTGTTGCTACATAGTGAAGATGATGCCTCTTCATAACAAGTGTTATCGCTATCATAACAAGACCTGAAAGAGCATGTTTTAATTGAGACCCAAAAGGGTGCATTGTAATAACATACATGTCTCTCGAGGTAACCTTTGGGGGTTTGACCTAAATCATTTATACCCAGCCTTAGAGGTCATGCTAGCATGGAGTGGCAAAGCTAGTAAAGGTGAGTTATGGGTGGCAGGTGAAGTAGGGCATGAAAATGACTACCCATTCCTTCTAGTCAGTTGTAGCCCTAACCATGGTGACAATGTTGGATTACCTCTAAGGGATAAATGTTGAAGGAAGAAAACCCCAAGGAACACTCTCAAACCATAATCCAAATACATCATTCCATATCAATAAAGCATTTTTCCCTCTTTTCCTGCTACATTTTTTCTGTTATTTCCTTTATGCATATTGTTGAATGTTACATATATTTGACATTTGGTATATTATCTTCTTACACATAATGTCTGATATTACATATATTTGACATTTTCCATTATATCTGAGAACAAGATGTCATAGTGTACAAATAATCCTAATGTCCAAGAACACATATCCACATCAATCTAAACATCAAATGAATCTAACCAAATCGAATTTCCTAATCTATCCATCAATCTACAAATAAGGAGGCTAGCACACACCACACTTAATTTTAAATGTATCAAATATTATCATGCATACTTTTCCAAATTTTCAAAATCCAAACTACCATGTGCATATATTTATTATTAGTCTTAAATAAAAATAAATGTGATAGAGGCATCACCCAAAACTCATCTTTAACATTTGGGAGGCAATAAAAAAAGGACTAATGAGCCAAGAATTACCTTTTCATGTAGAATGTGACCTATAATAAAAGAGATAGTAATGCATTCTAGTGAGGGTGAAATACCAAACATTTGTAAGCAAACTATCTCCAACCAATCACACAACTCAATGCTAGCTTCTAACAACTAATAGTCATATAAATATCCAAATAAGATAAACCAAACATTGATGGTTGAGGGCACAACAACATCCAACATGTTTAATAATTTAGAAAATCCAATAATTAATTCCAAAATAAAATTGACAAGCCAATAAGATCCAATTTTATAAACTAAGTTGAATGAAAGTAAACGATGTTCAACTGAGTTAAACTAAGTTCTAACAGCAAGGAGGAACTAGGAATGGTGAATTTAAAGTACTGCAACCTCCCCATAACTTGTGATGACTAACCATGATCTAACCATAACTTTGGTATTCTCAAAATACTCATCGGTAAAAACTATGACAAAAAACCTTGACCGCAACCTAGTCATAAGTTATTGTTAACTAAAATCCATAAAAAATGATGTAAAAAACAAAAGTAGCATGAAATGATGTACCAAAAATTTATGAAAATCTTACCATGACTCATGGTGATAAATAACAATCTTACCTTACTTCTTGTTAATAAGAAAACTAGCAAAATGACACAGAATGGAAAAACCAAGGGAGACTTGACCATGACTTTACCATAACTCATGGTAATGGACCATGACTCGTGGTAATGGATCATGACTCATGGTAATGGACCACAAAATGTGGTATTACAAGTTTCACAAAAATGAAGACTAGAAGACATATAAAACAACTAAATGTTAACAACAATATGACCATGACATAACCAAAACTCATGGTTAATGTCAATAGCCACACCACAATCCATAGCTAACTTGTTGTTACATATGGAAATTCTCAAAAATGAAGAAATAGCAAAAGGAGATCATCAAATATTGAATAAAAGCCAAAAGACACTAGGAACATAGGCAATAAGACTGAGAAAGCACAATGGAATCAACAAAATGAGGAGAAAAATACCAAGAGATAATAACATAATGAAAAGAATCAAACCTTAACAAAATTTCTAGAAAATAATAATATGTTGGAAAACTTAGAATCTCTTAAAATGGTTAAAATTCAATAGATACTACAAAAAGGAAAATGTAATGCCATAAATAAAATAATCAAACAAGAAATATCCATGATCCAAACTTGTTATTATAATAATTCTAAAAAAAAACCCTTGGAAATCCTAAAATAGGAAAATTGCATAAAAATTACAATAAAATTAAACAATAAATCAAAGAACAAAATTACATAATTCTCATTGAGAAAGGAAAACCTAAATTCCCATTAAAAGTCACATAGATATGCATAAATTAAATAGTACCTAACCTAGGTAGAAAATGCACAAAAACCTATGAACGGAAATGCATAGGAAAAGAAGTGAAGATTACTCACCTAGGAGATCAAAGAAAAAATTTGTAATAGCACATGAAACCTAGCCACAAACTCTAACTATCCAATGCTTATGAACTAATACAACTCCATGCACTACCATATGCCTTCAATCTAGCAACAAAAAATCCATTAAAATATAGCACAAAAATCTTTATAATGTAGAGAATTAACTACAATACAAAAGGTTTGTCCAAAACCATAAGAAAAAATCACATAATATAATAAAATTAATATAATAAAATATTAAGCTTTCACAAAAATCAACCATGCCATCACATGGCTATGTCATGCCAATACCATAGCCTCCATGATAATCTACCAAAACTCATCCATAGAGTTAGTGCACCTTAGCTAATAAATAATAATAAAAATTAATGATAATATAATATATAACTAAAATAATGAATAAAAGATTAAAATACCGGTAGGCATTAAATATACAATGCTATAAAATCTAACTAACCAAAAAAATGATCAAACCATGACATATGATCCAACCATCACCAAGCAAAAATCACGAGGGAGATATTAACAATAATATCAAAAAATAGATGTCATTACAAATAAATTTATCAAGTAGGAAAGCCCTAAAACTATGTATAACTTTTATTGGATTTTGTAATTTTTGAAGACCAACTAAAAGATATTCCTTCAATGAGTAAGGAAACATTTAACGAGGAAGGAGAGGAAGTCAAAAGACCTAAATCAAATTGATCTACAGAGCTAGATTGGATAATAAACATATTAGATACCTCTAAGATGAATCTAAAATGGCTTGGTATAATAAAAATTAGTCTCATTGAAGTTAAATATTATTTAACAAAGATATATCTAGATAGTGAGATACACCTAAAGCTAATCCAAAAAATTCAAGTATAAAGGAATATGTCTTGTAGATATGCATCATAAAATAGGTTGTCTAGGTATATAAGTAAATCCCACTACTTTATAACTACTAAAATTCACTTGTGATAAGACTTTTATGTTGTGTAGAAGATGAAGGTTCAACTAAGAGAGTGAATGCTAAAAAATAAGTGGACAATAATGTCATGATCATAGAAAAATGATGGAGCGGGTTCACTTCACTAATTAATCACTTTCAAATACTAAATCCAAATATTATGCAAAGATAAAACTTTAGAAAATAAGAAAAATAGATATCTTTCATTAATTGATAAGAAAATAACAATAGGATTCCTAAAACCCAAAACATTCAAATTCTTTCATGCTTAACTGATATTATAAAGAATGAGGCTCTACAACCACATAATGTTTTCTCTCAATGCAAGACACAACCAATATAAAGATTCTCCCATAACCTAAGAATGATATCTCAACATGTAAGCAAGACTAAAACACATAGGTCTACATAATTAACCTTGGAGATGCAACCTCTATGCATTTAATGTATTCTACCACACATTACCCAATCCCATCTTACAAATTTTTCTTTCTTATCACCATAACAATATGAATTACATTAATATTTATGAACATTAGGAGACAAGAAACCTACCAACCTTTCCTCAACTCATCTTGAGGTTCTTTAAATGTTTCTATGACCTTCTCATCTTCTCCCTAGTTGTTTCTATTCTTACTCAACTTAACCTGGCTTTTTCTTTTTTAAGTTGGGACAAAAATTTTTGAATGTTTTCCTAACTGTACAAGTCATCTATGATCTTGTTAGGTCATCTCCTACAAAAACATAACTTTTGGTAAAGTCTACTATTTTTAGGAGACATCTCCTCCTAGTCCAAGACATCTTACCCAAGATGTCTTCTCCTAGCCTAAGATGTCTTACCTGAGACATCTTCTCATGGTTGGAGATGTCTTACTTTAGATGTTAGCACTTTGTACAAGCCATCTCCTCTTGAACTAAGAAATCTTCTTAACCTCCTAGATATCTTTTGTGAGACTCAACTTCCAACCAAGATGTGTCCTTGACCTCCAAGATATATACATGAAGCTTGAAACCTACAAAACACACATGTAGGAAGAAACCAAAGGGGATCAAAACAGGTACCCCTACACTAGCTCTTCCATCCTTCAAAAATTAAACTCAAGTGAAAAAGGGAGTAGTAATTGAAGTGATCCCCTTGGTCTTATGGATCCATATAGTATCATCCATGGATTGATTCTCCCAATCTATCAAATATTCATTCCTCTTAACTCTTTAAGTGCTAGAAGCTTCCCTTCACTTGAGTATGATTGCTCTTCCCTCCATCAAGGACTTGGACTAATCAGTAGTCCCCTTCGACTATTTAGTGCTATCCTATATGCTCTCCTCATCAACTAGTTTATGATAGAGCACAAGATCCAAAACATTAAACACAAAAGACATAAATCAATCTCAAAACCATTATTTTAAAAGGCTCCATTTTCTTGGCTTTCAAATTGGAGAAGTTGACACCTATTAATTTCTTCTTCTTCAAGTGCACTAAAACCAAATCATCAATAGCAAAATTAGGCTTTTGCTTATCCTTACTCCTCTTGATGACTCTCTCTTCAACCTTCTACTTAATATTTGATTTNTCTTATCCTTACTCCTCTTAATGACTCTCTCTTCAACCTTCTACTTAATATTTGATTTTACTTATGCATGGAGATCCCTCAACTCTTGCATAAAATTAGTACTCAATTGAGCTTCATCATCAAAGCTCATCTTTTTCTTAGTGTTTTGAAATATCTCATTCATCCTTCCTCTACCAATAAAATCACAATGTAAATTTCCTTCACACTATTAATCTATTTCATAGCCAAGATAATCAATTTCATCACTATCAATATCTACACCCACATCAATAATGATCTTTTGATTATGACTACTACTATATCCATCATTATGAATTACACTATCAAAGATATTACCATTATTAGTCTTACTCTTATCAAAAATGGCATCAAAAGTTACATTTCCTTCATCGTTCATAGCATAACTCATAATTTCATCACAATCACCATAATGATCATGATTCTCATTGTCATAGTGGAACAAACCATTCTAAGATAAAATGAAAAGCTAGCATCCATCCTACTAACTTCAACATAATATATATTAATATCAGCAATAAGGTAATGTTCACATTCACTCATCTTTTCATGGCTCCTCCCATCCACCTTTGGTTCAACTTAATTTTCCACAAGTGGCTCTCCAATCCTATCAAAGCTTAAAGCTTCAATATTCCTTCTAGGAGTATCCAACTGCTTTGGTTTCTCCTCTACAAAGGAATTATCAATAGTTTCTTCGTCAAGGAAATCATTCTTCCACATACCTTGGCTAGAAGACTAACCTCTTTCCAATGGGATAACCTTAACTTGGCATAGAATCTTCCTTCTCTTTCCACAAGGTTTATAAGAACTATACAAAAGATGAGTACCATTCTTTCTAGTGCTATCTTTTACCATTCTTAAAAAACATTTCATCTTGAATATGATAGTCCCTCCACTAGTCTATCCTACTCATCAATGGGTCTTTGAGGCTCCTCCAAACCTCCCAAAAAATAACATCATACTTATACAAATAAGAAAAATCACTCATATCATGCACCTTAGATAATGAATCAACCATCATATTTTCACTTTTGTGCTTCAATACAAAATTAAACTACTATAACTGTGCAATCCATTTCATGTGCTTTGCACTCAACTTTTATTGTGAGTTTAGAAATTAAAGTTCTTTGTGATCTACCATGAAACTAAACTTCTTGGATAACAAGTAATGCCTCCAACGATTGATTGCTTAAAGAATAGCATACAACTCATTCTCATATCTACTATATGTTTTCCTTGACTCATTTAACTTTTTAGAAAAGAAAGAAACATGCCTACCTTCTTGTGAAAGTACCCCACCAATGGCAAGTCCACTTGCATCCACCTACACCTAAAAAAGCTTCCAAAAATCTAGAATTTCAAGTATTGGTTCACTAGCAATCTTTTCTTTCAACAAGTCAAAGCTCCCTTATGTTTCATTACCTCATTTTAGATCCTTATTTTTCTTTAAAAAATCAAACATAGGCCACAAAATACTACAAAAAGTTTTGATTAATTGTTTATAAACACTTGATAAGCTGAGAAATGATCTTACCTCTCTAAAAGTCTTAGGAGTTGGCTAATTACTAATAGCCCTCACCTTGGTAGCTTTCATCTAAATCTAGTTTTTAGAAATCACATGCCCCATATATGTGATTTCATAGTTGTAGAAATAACTTTTCTTTACATTAATCACTACCTATGCCTCCTCCAACTTCAAACATACCATCCTCAAGTGATCCAAGTTCTCTTCCTCATTACAGTTAGACACCAAAATTATCATAAAAAATGACAATACAATACTTACCAATCAAATCCTTCAATACATCATGCATTAACCTCATGAATGTAATAATTGCATTCATGAGCCTAAATGGCATCATCAAGGACTTAAAAAATCCATTTGATCTTTTGAAAGTTTTCTTCTGCTCATCACCAAGCTTGATTTTAATTTGATGATACCCACTTTTCAAATAAATTTTGCTAAAAATTTTAGCATTGGTAAGGACATCAAGAATATCATCCATCCTTGGAATAGAAAACCTATACCTCAATGTTATCATGTTCACTTCTCTAGAATTAATGCATATCTTCCATAAGTTGATGTTCTTCTTTGGCACTAGTACTACTAGAACTACATAAGGTAAAATGAATTCTATCACAAAGCCAATTGTAAGTAACTCCTTTACTTATGTTTACAATTCAACCCACCTATTTGGTGCCATCTAGTTAGCTCTTTAGTTTGGAATTGTAGCATCAAGAATGAATTCAATATAATGTTGTATATTTCTCATTGGTGGGAATCCATCCAATTCTCCTTTAAACACATTGAAAAATTTCTCCTTCAAGCCTAGCACATCTATGGGAATTTTAGCATACACATCATCACAGTTACTAGCAACTATTATCATAACAACAAAACCAAAACCTGTTTCATCACATTCCTTAATATATTCCCTCTTTCCTAGAAGGATTAAGAAAGCATTATGTGAGCTTTGTTGCCTCATTTTTTCAACCATCATGGGGATCAACTCATGGATTTCATTAGTTCTAGATACACTCCACATGTTTCTTGATCCATTAAACTGAGCACCATTGTCAAAATTTCAAGGTCTATTAAGAATCACAGTAGCATAATCAATTGGAAGCACATCACACTTTACAACATCATGAAAACCTCTAATTTTGAATCTCAAACTGTAATGTTTTCTTACCTCTTGGGAAAAATATCGAGACAACCAATGCATTTTATAAGGTCTAGGATTAGGATTAGTTACTAACCCCAATTTAGCAACTACCCTAGGAGAAATAACATTTTATTGGGCTTCCTCATCAATCAAAACATGGATTCATTCCCTACTACGCAAACATCTAGTCCCAATCTAAAACAACAATTCTTTATTAGAATGATATCCTCTATTTACATTGCTCATGAATGCACAAGAATTTGATTTATAAACATCCTTAATTTTTGGAGCATTAGGATTGCATTTCTGAAGATCTTAGCTTTATGTCTCTTCTATCTTCATGGTTTGAACATCTTTCTCTTGGCTTCCTTATGAAGTGAATATTCCCATTACTTATGTTCCCATTCTTTACACTTGAAGCATTAGATTTTTGATGGGCTACTACATTGACCTTTTCCTTCCTTGCTTTGATTCTTCTTGGCCTTTTCCTTCTTGTTAGCTCTTTTAGTTTTATTATTAGGGCTACCATCCTTGTCTTCAAATTTTGACTTGGATCTCTTCTTCAATTTTGGTCCCTTCTCCCTTCCTTTGGAAGTCTATTTACTCTTATTTATAAATCCACTTAATCTATTCTCAACCTTGAGTATTAAATAATAAGCCTCATCAAGGGTTTATGGCCATAAAAAGACAACTCCTGCTAGTACTCCATTTTGAGGCCTCCTAAAAAGATTGAAGCCTATTCATATTCTTCCCAATTTATCTTAACTTGGTGGAATAGATCAAAAAATTTGATGTAGAATTCTTTGACATCCTTGTTACCTTGCCTTAGGAATTTCAAATTCATAATGTTTTCTTATCTTTGATGAGATTGTTCAAATTTTATTTTCAACCTATATTTCATTGGATCCTAATCTTTGATGGATTGAACAGTTCATCTTTCATAATCCTAGGACTCCTTTTTCCACTAGGTAGAAGTCATACCTTCTAATCTAGTTTAAGTAATAAGCACCCTCAAGTTATTTGGTACCTCTTCCAATTGAAAATGCTTTTCAAGTGCCTTCAACCAACTCCCAAAAGCATTGGTACCATCTACATCATTCAAAGTCTTCAACTCCACATACAAAAGTCTAGTAGCATTTCTAAATGCTCTAGTAAGCCTTATTTCATCTTTCTTGACAAGCTTGCCTAGAGAAGAAGTATTGATCAACATTAGAGTCCTCAAGGTTTTTATCTATGAAATGGGATTTTCTTCCATTATAATCCTTGGCTAATGGGTTCCTACAATTTTATAGCTAAATTGTCCTTCCTCTTCATCCACTTTGTCTACACTTGGTTGTGAAGCTTCTTCATCTAAACATCCATGCTCTTCATCTTTGCATGTTGGAATATGGCTAGGAATGGCATTCTTGTCTAACTTTGTGCACACTTCATGCTCTCTATGTCTTGATTTGGAGCTTGTACCTATTTCTTCTTAGGTGGCCTTTAAAATTGGCAAAATCCTCAACCAATTCCAAGCAACAATAAACACAAAACTTAGCACAAGAGCTCTGATACCAATAACACTAGAGCACTTTCACTCCACTCCACTAATTAAACATCTTCAAATACTAAATCTAGATATTATGAAAAGAAAAAAAATTTTTGTTAGAAGACAATAAAACTAGCTATCTTTAATTAATTGATTAGAGGACTACAACAATGTTCTCAAAATCCACAACATTTAAAAACTTTCACACTTAAATGATGTTGTAGAGCATGAGGCACTACAACCATACAATGGTTATTCTCAATGAAATAAAAAACCAATAGAGAAATTCTCCCACAACCTAGGAATGAGATCTCAACATGAAAAAAATACTAGAACACATAGATCTACACAATTAACCTTGGAGTTGCAACCTCTATACATCACTTAATGTGCTCTCACACAACTTGCCCAATCTCATCTCACAACTCTCTCTATTTCTCATCACCATAACAATTATGAATTACATCAATATTTATAAATAAGAGGAGATAAGAAAGTGAGAAAAATTTTCTTAACTCATCTTGAGGTTCTTCAAATGTTTTCATGACCTTCTTACCTTATCCTCAATTATTTCCATCCTTTCCCAAATTACCCTAACTATTTCCTAAATTGGGAGGGGTGATTTTGGAAGTTTCCTTGGTCATATGGATCATCTCTGGTGTTTTTGGATTGTCTCCTATGAAAACATAACTTTCTATAAATATGTCTATTATTTTTAGGAGGCATCTCCCCCTTGGCCAAGACATCTCCTCTTAGTCCCAAATGTCTTGCCTGACACATCTTCTCCTTGCCCAAGACACCTTACCTGAGACATTAGCGCTTTACACAAGACTTCTTCTCTCAAACTAAGATTTCTTCTTGATCTACTAGATGTCTTCACTGAAGGCTCCACTCTCAACCAAGATGTCTTCTTAACCTTCATGACATCTTCAAAGAGCCAAAAACATGCAAAATATACACATAGGGAAGGAACAAAGGGTATTGAAATAAGTGTCCCTACACCAAATAAGTAGGCATGGGAAAATAAGAAAGAGAGTAGGAGAAAGTTTCAAAGAGAGGTAAAGGAGCATATTATCTAGGTTAAGTAGATTAGATGTACTGAACTTCATGCCTTTATGTCTATGTCTATCAAAGTTATATTCCTTATCATGCTAGGAAGAGAATCTTGTATATAACAAGTTTTCAAAATAATAAAAAAACAAAGAATTTTTTTTAATTTTCCATCCTAAAATATTTGGTTATGAAAATGTGAAGATCCATTTTTTTTAATTTTATTTTTTGCATATTTTTTACCTTTACAAGTATTAATACTATGTGAAACCTAACAAATCAAAATGAAGCATAAAGAGAAGCTAAAAACTAAGTAAAATAAACTAAAAAAAATATAAATTTATGTTTAAAAAGTGGAAAAAAGGAAAAATAAAATGAAGTTTAATAGCTAAGTAGCACTTCCCTTACCCATGATTCATTTGCCTAACAAACCATAATGAAGCATAAAGAAAACCTAAAAAATAAGTAAAATAAACTAAAATAGATAGAAAATTATGTTAAACAAGTTAGAAAAAGAAAAAATAAAATGAAGTTCAACACCTAAGTAGCACTTCCCTTAGCCATTATTCATTTACCTTGGGAGTAGCTTCAGGCATTCTTTTGAGATTTGATGATGGATATATTATCAAGTTTTTCAAAACTAAGGTCATCAAAAGTTAGTTCAAAAGATGACCATGGGATAGTAGGCTCTTTGGTTTGGATATATTGGGAGGTTAATTCTAGAGAATATTGGAAGTTTTTGGTGGAAACATCATTATCCATCTACAATATGGTAGGGATTTCAAAATTGGCAATGATAATAACTTCATCATCATGAAAAGAAAAGTAGATTTCTTAATGGATGGGTAAAGACACAGCATGATATTGGATTAACCAAAGCCTACCAAAGATGATGTTGATTATGGAATAATCACAAAAAACCATGAAAAGATCTTCAAATGAGATTCAATCATTAAGGAAAAAAGGTACTTTAATAGATCCTAAGACATAGAGCCTATTCTTGTTAAATGAAACCAAAGCAAAACATATGTTAGGGTACATGACCTACTTTTATAGCCCATGATGTTCCATGGTATTTCATATGATGACATTTGACTCTATTCCATCATCAACATGAACTAATGATATTGATATACCTTTACCAATATTAATAATGATGTACAATGCAAACTAACATACTACACTTGTCAATATACCATTCTTTATCTTCTCATCATAAAAAACCAAGCAATAAACATTGTACTTGGATATGGGTAGCATCAAGAAGTTGTCATTGACTTGAGGTGATAAATCATCAAGCACAATGATATTCTTTAATAACTCTTTAACTCCAAGATGGTCCTCAAGATTGTTTTCAACTTTAAGAGATGGATCCAAAGCTGTCATAAATCCTATTAAATCTTTATTGCATTTTCTTTGGCTATACTTGGAAATGATTCATTCCTTGATAAGAAATGAGTTATATAACATGTAGTTTTTTATTAGGAACTTAAAATACTTGGACCTATATTTAGAAGTCCTCTATTTTCTCTATGACTATTGTGGGTTACTAAATGCTATGTCTATAATAGTTTTTGCTATGTTGGAAACTAAGATGGTTGGAGGGGCAACCAATACTATTGTGGCCTGAGGGTATGAAGACATTATAGATACTTCTTGAATGGAATACTACTAGAAGTCCATATCCTTCCTACTCATATTCCATGATTTTTAGCTAGTCCACTCAATATGACTCCTTTGTAGAGTCATCTCTTCAATCCTTTTTATAATGATGATCATGTTCCTAAGGCACAAAGGCTTCAAATGCATCATTTTATTTTAAATAAAATTATTGATAACCACCTTGAATATATTTAGAAGTTATTAATATTTAAGCAAGTATTTTAATTCTATGATTGTTGCTACCCATTGAGATATGAATTTAATTATGGCTTTACTAGGATCTTACTTGATCATGATAAATAGTTGGAGACTAGCCCATATTAATGTTCTACTTCAACTACTCCACAAAAGTGGTAAAGAGCTAATCAAGTGAAGAGATGTATCCTACTAGAATGAACTATTACAACTCAAGTGCTTTACCCATTAAGTAACTGAAGAAACTTTGTAAGGTTGTATGATGATAGTTTATTAGCAATAAACACTCACCTTGATATGTAATAATGTGACTAGTGGGCTCTATATTGCTTGAGTATTTGGTGAATGTAACACCATGTAACAAACTAGATAGATGTCACTTGAAGATAACATGCATAGATAGGATTATGATAATAATAAAAGGTACGCAAATTAGCATTAACCAAATAATGAATAAATGAAACATATTCTAGAGTATATGAGAAAAATTTTAAATCATGATATTTATTAATGAAGCATTAATAGAAATCCTCAAAGTATAAAAACCTACCCTATCTACTACATGCAAAGGTCTATTATAAATCAGGACTTACAAGAATATCAGCAACTCATTAACCAATAAATTATACATCTATTAAACATATTAAAAATCACTAGTGTTAAGGATCATATTGCCTCCATAGAATATGCAATAATCCAAAGTAGTAGATAGAGAATACAAGAAAATTAAGAAATACAAAACTTAGTAAAATGCTATCAAATCAAATAGTCATTACAAAATATTCTAATTGTAATACTCTCCTTCCTATCCTTAGATTAGAGAGCACTACATTAGGTATAGGATTCCTAATGAAGGATTGGTTATGGCAAGTGAAACTAGAAACTAAACAAACTAACAAAGCAATAAGAAAGAAAAAGAAAATATGATAAATTCATGATTGAAGCTAAAAAATAAATTTTAATAATGAAATAATAAATGAAACATAATTAATTAACAAAAATAGATAAAAGGGACTAAAAACTAAAGATAAGTTAAAAAGAGATAAAAAAAATATAAATCTAAAAATCTATGACATTATCATAAATATTCAAGAAGACTATATTATGTTCATCCATTAATAAAATATCCATCATCCAAATACATAATGCATAAAAAACTAAAGATAAGTTAAAAAGAGATAAAAAAAATATAAATCTAAAAATCTATGACATTATCATAAATATTCAAGAAGACTATATTATGTTCATCCATTAATAAAATATCCATCATCCAAATACATAATGCATAAAAGAGAATAGTTTTATATGGGCTTATAAAATGTCATAGATATTCCAAGATACCTATATACAAATAATTGAAAGTAAACATGTATAAAACTCAAGGACCAATCGCAGTAACAAAGATCCCCTTACTTCACCTAGTCCTAGTGACCTAATAATTAGAGAGGAGGTTAGTATACACTAAGTGAAAACCTTGGCACATCCTTTGGTTAAACTGAGGACAAGTCTTATGGTGTCTAGGTGAAGGCATTCTAGCCTGTAGCACACGTTAGTAAGTACAAACAATCCAAGCTTCAATGATCATACATCATATATGGATCCAATCATCAAAAAAACATCTAACTAAATAAAATAATTTCTCCACCCATCAACCTATAAACAATAAGACTAGCATCTATCACACTCAATTTTAGATGTATCAATTATTATCATATGTGCCTTTCCAAGTATCCAAATCAAATAACAAACTATCATGTGCATGGACTTATTTAGTAGTCACAAGGCAAACTACCTATGCTAGAGGTGTAATTGATGATTCATCTCTAACATTTTGAAGCCATTGAAAAAATGGATAGATGAGGCCTATAGCAAGAGCTCATTAATGAATGCTAGTAGAGGTCAAATACTAAACATCATTAGGAAGCCTAGCTCCAATTATGCAATAACTCAATATTGGCTACTACCATCTATATAAACATCCAAATAAGTGAAAATTAAACATTGATTATGGAGGAATGTGACCAATATCCAAAAATTATAAATGCCTAAAAACTCCAACAAGAATCAATAATTAACTTCAAGTTCAAATCTAATAACCCAGCATAACTTAAACCCAACAAAAAGTATTGAATAGAGTCTACCATCATCAAAATATTTTGAGATAATATCCAACGGTAAGTTGATCTAGATATGATAAAATTTTGAGATCATGATCTCACCATGACACATGATAACTAACCATGACCTAACCAGAACTCTTTCTTTACACAGAAAAATCATCAACAAAACCTATAGGAAAAACACTTTACCATGACCTAATCATGACTTTACAATGACTAAAAACCACTCAAAATGACTTTAAATGCTAAAAAAAGTAAAATTGACTTGACCATGACTTATTGGATAGTAGGGTTTTATCCAAAAAAAACTACAAAATGTAAAGGATGGCTTAGGGTTGATCATCATCTCACCATGACCTATGGTGGAAGAGCACATTCTAACCATGACTCATGGTTAGCATTGACAATCACATCACATCCTATGATTAACTTGTAGTTTTAGTGCAAATACTAAAAAAGAGAAAAATAATTTAAACTAATTATAGAATAATCAAAAATTAACATGATATTTTGGGAATGTTATGATAATAACTGAGAAGATAATTATGAACCTTTAAACTTAAATAAAAACTAACAATAGGTTGATGATATGGAAAAGGATCTAAACCATAGGTAAGATCATCAAAAACTAATAAAATTATAAGAATTAAAAATTCAAAAAAATGACCAAAACCCAATCAAATCTATAACATGATGAACATAATGACAAAATGATATGAAGCTAACATAGAATACCTAGCCCAAAAATAGTTAATATGATACATTCTTATAAAACCCTCTCTTTCCAAAATGGGTGAAAAATGATAATATTGTAGAAAAAGAATTGAGAAAATTATACATAAAAATTAGACCAATAAACACATGAAAAGTAAGACCCAATTCCAAACATAATTTTATACAGAGCTAAAGGAAATTTAAGAAAATCCACCACAATGAAAATTCACAAAAATCTATTAATAGAAATACCAAGAGAAAATGCCAAGGTAACCCACCCAAAATTTGAAATCACAAATCCACAACCAACATATGAACTCAGCTATGTTTTCTTGCATAGCCATTCTCATGAACTAGCAAATCTCCATACACCACCATAAGCCTTCAATCTAGTAATGCTTCCACATTCAAAAATATCGATGTCAAGGTACCTAGTTAAATTTAGTGTTGAATTTTTATGAAAAAACTACTAAAAAATTCAATGTACCAAAAATATCCAGATTTCTAAAAATAAAATTACAATAAAAGAAATCTAACACAAAATATTTCATAACTAATGCAACCTCTCACAAGGCCAAAACCCATACTAATATCTCTTAAACTAAAAACTCACATACCATACATAAATTAATTAATAAAAATAATATGTGCTTATTTAAAAATATTCCCATACCATAGCCTCCATGCAATACTACCAAAATCATCCACTAAATTAGTAAATATCAACTAAAAATATGATTAAATAATTCATGAAATCAAATATACAATAGCTTAAAACATAAAACTAGAAATATAACAAGCTAACAAGCATATTCAAATCATATCATAACATCCAAAGAATAAACAAGGGTGAAATACAAGGATAAATATACTAATCTAATCATTAAAAACATTGGGTTGTTACATCCTCTTCCCTTCTTTTTGACCTTAAGTATCTTCTTCCTAGAAGATCTTATGATAGAATGAATGCATATCAAACTTAAGTTTCCAAGTTAATTCTTGAAAACCATGATGGCTTCCCAAGACCTTCACCATGGGAACTACCTTACTATGTAATCACTACATCTAGTCCATGATTATAATGGGATGCACCACATATGAAGTATCAATCTAAAGTGGCACCTTAGTCTAATCGACAACATGACTATCATAGAGAATTTACTTCTAAAGCATAAATATATGAAAGACATCACACATGCTTGAAATCTATGGAGGTAAACTCATATAATACATCACATATCTTATGTACTAAAACACATTAAATAGCCTAATGTAACAATATTCAAGCTTTATTTTTTGATTTAAATGCATCAATCCTTTTCATAAAGAAACATGGATGAACATCTTCTCACCAATCATGAACTTGAGAAGTCTCCTCCTATGATTCACATAGTGAGCCTAATGGTCATGAGCTACATTGAGTTGCTCATAAATCTTCTTAATCTAATCTATTATTCATATAAATATGTTTAAACTAAGATACTATCTATTCTTTTTGTGTCCCAATACAAAGAAGTCCTACAAGGTCTACCATACAAAATTTCATAGTGTGCTACCTTGAGAATTGCTTGATAGTTGTCGTTATAGGAAAACTTAGCTAATAATAATAAAATATCCCAACTATCTAAAAATTATAAAGCATAAGACTGAAGCATGTTCTCCAAAATCCATTAAATCCTCTGAACCAACCCATCCATTTATAGATGATATGTTGAACTCAAATTTAGCCTAATACCAAAGCTATCCATGAAAGCTTGTCAAAATCAAGAAGTGAATTTGACATCATGATAATAGAAAATTTTGGCAAGATTATTATGGAATTAAAAAAAATCTTAGATGAATAACTTGACAACATCCTTTGTGTTGGTTGTATTCTTCATGAAAAGAAAGTAAGTGGATGTGGTTAACAAGTTGATAATAACAAGGATGACAAACTAGTAATGAAATCTATATCAATCACCTCCCACTTCTACTTTGAAATAGTGTGAATGTATAATTATTCACCTAATCATTAATGCTCAAGCTTAACCTTCTAATAGATCAATTACTTTTCCATGAGTTCTCCAACCTACTTCTTCATGTCTAGCCCCGAATACAACATTTTCAATAATTAGTACATATTGTTACTATTAAGATGCATCTAAAGCCTATTAAGGTGAGCTTCCACTAATAGACACAATTGAAAGAAATTAATTACATACACCTGACCTTATGATAAACCAACCTAAGCATGCCTGCTACAACCGACGAATCACTAGACTACTTAAGCTACTTATATCAAGCATCTTGTTGTTTCTTCATTAGAATTGCATCTAACATGTCTAAATGAATTACCAAGCCATGAAGCTTATCATCCCTAAAACTCAAACCATTTGTAATAATATCACTTATATCCATTTCTTTGATGTGAACCTAGTGCTACTCTAACTTAAAATCTACCTTAAAGAATACCCTAGCTTCTCTAGACTAAATGAACAAATCATCTGTGCAAATAAAAAGGGTTACTTTTTCTTCATTATTACCTAATTTAGCTATCGATAATCAATGCATAGCCTCATAGTACCATTCTTCTTCTTGTTAAAGATAATAAGAGCAGTCCAAGAAGACACACTAAGACAAAACAAACTCTCATCTAATAACTCCTAAGATAAAGCCTTTACTTCAATCAACTCTAAAAATGACATCTTATGTGAAACCATAGAGATAGATTCAACACTAGATTTAAGAGTAATCTCAAAATTAATATCATACCTTAAAGGCAAACAAAACAACTCTAAATGGAAGACATCAAGAAACTTACAAACAATACAAATTTGATCAATATCCTATGAAATAGAAGGTTTACTAATTAAAACTATGAAACAAGAATGACCCTTATACAATAAATGATAAAAATACTTCAAAGAGAAAAGATAAAACTTAATGTTGCATAGCCTGATATGCGTAATCACCTATTACCAAGGAAAGCATCTTGTGATAATAAATAAAGCTACCCTAATAGTGAGAAAATAAATTCATGCATAAGATGATATCATATTCCTCCTACACTCATGCTATGAAGATCACTATACTAAGGAATATCTTGAATTATCAAAGACATGAATTTTTAGACTTGGTCCATAATTAGCAGAATGCCACAAATGGTACTAACGGTAAGTCCTTGAACAAGAAACTGACTCTCAAAACCCAATCATATAATTGTCTACAGATCAACAAAAGATTAACAATTATCAAGATTAAATAGAATTAAAATTATAAAATCTAAAATAATACCTCTAGCATCCAACACTATGTTAGGTTAAGTTTTAACTAGTTTGTTAGTTAAATCATACACACATACCTACATCCTAGCACCTTCCTAATCATTTTCTATTCTACGATATGTTGTAAACCTCCATTATCCAAATCCTTTGGATAGTTGAAGCTCTTGTGATCTGGCTGGCCATAGTTATGGAAGTTGGAACAATTCCTTCCAAAGTGTCCAACATTCCTACAAACATGGTAAGTAATTAGTCCATGAGTACTCCCATCACCTAGAGACTACTAGTGTTGCTACCTACTAGATAAGAATTCTAGGCCTACTTGAACCCACCAAACCTCCCAAAATAATTTAATCTCTCTTCTAAGAATAATTATGTCATGCTACCTCTAACAACAAACTATGCTCCAACTCCATTGTACATATACATGCATCCTCATATAACTAAAGTTGAAGAGGAAGTAAGTGGTTCTTAATGTATACAATAATATTATAAATAAAGTGGTTCATCCTAGCTCTTTCATCAAAATGTATGTGAGACACATATATTTTCAAATTCAAAAAATTGTAGGTATACTTAGCCATGATCTAATTTCCCTAGTATAGATGACTAAAATAATATTCTTTCACCTCTATGTAGTTTAAATAATTGTAATTCTCATTGAAAGGAACCAAGAAATCACTCTAGTAAACATCATAGTTCTCCCAATAATGCACCTTCTCTTGTACATTCCACCAACAACTAGCAAAACCATTGAACTAGTAGCTTATAATTGAGTTTTCTATACTAGAATGTAGTCCATTGGCCTAAAGATCTTCATGACTTCTTTTAATCACTCCATGATAGTGGTAGAATCCTCCCCATCCTAGAAGGTAGGTAGCCATAGCTTATATAATTACATCATAATCTCACATTCCATTAATCATCTATCACCAATACCACTCCCTAAATTTACAAATAGCACTAAAATATTCAAGTTCTTCTCTATATTCTAAGAGAAAAACTAGAATATATAGAGATTGATGTTCACTTGATTGATCTTTCATTTTTGGTTTGAGAAGGAGTATAAGTAACTATCTGTACTTGAGGATCCATTACAAACTCCTCTATTCAATCAAGAATAGAATAAAGTGTCAAAGTTGGATTTCTAGGTCTAACATATGCTCTCCTACCATGACCACATCCACCTCTAGTACTTGTCATCACTGCACACAACAATACAAATTTAGAAAATCATCAAAGCTAATTACTAATGATAGCTTGTAACACCCTCTTTCTTAACTTTAGATTAGAGAGCATTATACAAGATATAGAGCCCTTAACGAATGATTGGTCATGATAAGAAGAATTAAAAATAAAAACAAACTAACACAATGATAAGAAAGTGAAAGAAAATATGAAATAATAATGATAGAGAAAGAAGAAATGAAGAAATAATAATAGTGAAAGAATAAATAAAATATAATTAATTAACACACAAATATAAAAGGAACTAAAAACTAAAGCTAAAATGAAAAGATATAAAGAAATCTAAATCTAAAAATTTGTAGCATTATCATAAATATCCAGCAAGGCTAGATCATGTTCAACCATTTGTAAAATATCCATAATCTAAATACATAACGCATAAAAGAGAATAATTTTATATACATCTATAAAATGTCATAAATATGTCAAAATAAAAATAAACTAATGTTAGAAATTAAACATGTAAAAAATCCAAGGATTAATAGTAATACTAAATATTTCCTCACTCTACCTAGCCCTCGTAACCTAAAAATAAGAGAGGTGATGAGTTTACACTAAGTAAGAAATCTTGGCATCTCCTTTGATTGAATCAAGGGTAAGTCTCATGGTGACTAGGTGAAGGTAGTTTGGCCTACAACACATTTCACTAAGTACAAACAACCCAAGCTTTATANTCCTACAACACATTTCACTAAGTACAAACAACCCAAGCTTTATAGATCATGCATGATACATGGATCTAATAATCAAACAAAAATCTAACGAACAAAATTATCACTACATTTATTAATCTATAAACAAGGAGGCTAGCATGCACTAAAATTAGTTTTAAATGTGTGAATTAATATCATATGTACTTTTCCAAATTTCCAAACCAAATGCCAAACTATCATGTGCATGAGTTTATTTATGAGTCTTAACACAAACAATTGATGCTAGAGTCACCACAAAGGATACACCTTTAATTTTCTAAAGGCATCAAACAATGGAATCAATCAAGCATGGATCACCCTCTCCTATATGATAATACTTACAACAACAGATATACTAATACATCCAAATAGGGATAAAATAACAAACATCTTCAAGAAGCATATGTTAACTGATTACATATCTCAATGCTAGCTCTTGATAAGTAGCATCTAAACAAGCATAAATCAAACATTTAATAATGAAGAAATATGATAAATAATCAACAATTTCAAACATCTAAAAACTTCAAAAATAATCGATAATTAACTCCAAGATCAAATCCAACCTAGAATAGCTTAAACCTAATGAGTAGTTTGAAAAAAAGTCTATAGTGATTGAAACAGATTAAGCTAAGCTTCAATAGTAAGATAGATCCAAAAATGTTAAAATATTAAGTTCATGAACTTATAACCTCTGGTGACTAACCAAAACCTAACCATAACTCATATTTTATACCACAAACAAAAATTATAACAAAAGTGCCCATTCATGATGTCACCATAGCCAAATCATAACCTATGGAAAATAGACCATGGCTTGACCATAATTAATAATTGATTAAAAATCACTTAAAATTAATTAAAATAATAATAATGGAAAAATTGGTTCAACAATGACTTCACCCTGACTCGTAGTGAAAAAACTATGATCGGACCATGACCTATGGGATATCAGGGTTTTTGCAAAATAGAAACTAGAAAATATGAAGGATAGCATAATGTTGACCATGAGTTCATCCTAATCCATGGTGAAAGATCATGATGTGACCATGACTCATGGTTACCATTAGTATTCTTACCACAGCTCATGATTAACTCATGGTTTTGACACAAATCTTGAAAAAGATAGAAAACAACACAAATTGAATGCAAAATAATTAGTAATTGACATGGTACATAAGGAATGTCATGGTAATGACTCAAAATATAATTATACACCTTCAAACTAAGAGAAAGACTAACAATAACTCAATTGTATGGAAAAATTTCTAAACCCTAGGTAAGATCATCGAAAACCCATAAAACACTAAGGACTCGAAATTTAGCAAAATAGTCAAAACCTAATCAAATCTATAATAAGTTGAACATAATGGCATAACTATAAGAATTTAACATGAAATAACTAAAGCAAAAATATTTGATATGACAAATTCATACAAAATCCTCTCTTCTCAAAATTGACAAAAAATTATAAAAGTATGATAAAATAATTGAGTGAATTATACATAGAAATCAAACAAATCTACATGTGCAAAGCAAGATCTAATGACAATCATAATTTCATAGAGAACTAAGAAAATTCAACAAAACTCACCATGTTGAAAATGCATAAAAATTTGTGAACCAAAGCAATAAGAGAAAATGCTAAACTAGAAGATAGTACTAAAAGTCCATAAGTAACACATGAACTCATGTATCCACTCTTACACAGCCATGCTCACAAACCAACACAGCTCCACACATCACCACAAGCCTTTAATTCGACAACACTTCTACATCAAAGAAAATGGATGCCAAGGTTATCTATTAAATAAGGTGTACTATTTTTATGAGAAATATACCAAACAAATCAATGTAGCAAAACCATCCAAATTTCTAGAAATAAAATCAAAATAAAATAAATCCATCACAAAATCTTTCATAACTCACATAACCTCTCATAAATCCAAAAGCCATACCAAAAGTATTTAAACTAAAGCAACACATACCATACATAAATTAATTAATAAAAATAATATATGAACATATAAAAAGTTTTTCATGTCATGCCCATACAATAGCCTCCATTAAAGCCTGTGCAACTCATCTACTAGATTTGTACATACTAGTTGAAAATATAGTTAAATAATATATGGTATAGAAAATTTCATTAAGCATGACTTTTCGGATTCTATGGATCAAGTGCTTCAAGAATTTTCCATACAATAAAGCATATTCATTTGAGGGGATTTTAATGATCATGTTGGATCTATGAAAATGAGATATGATAAGATTCATGGAGGACAAGGATTTAGAGAGTGCAATGATATGGAAGATTTTCTAGTATAATTTGCAAGTGTCTATGACCCTCAAATTGTAAATAATTATTTTAAGAAGAGGCCAAAACATTTAATTACATATAAAAGTGGTATGAATAAAATATAAATTAATTATTTCTTGCTATGTAAAAGAGACTAGGCCATGTGCAAAGACCTTAAGGTCATACTTGGAGAGTGCCTTGTAACTTAACATCAATTAAAAATTATGGATTTAGCTATATAAATCTTTAAAGGTAGCACAAGAAAAGAGAATGAATGCATAAAATTGTGGAATTTAAAGGAATATAGCATCACCTTATTCAAAGAATAATTGCTTCACAAAGGCATCAAGAATTGGAATTGCTTTGCAAATTTAGTTTGGGGTTAAATGAAGAGTTTCATTTAGAAAATTAGAAAGAACATTTTAGGTGAAATAAAACGAAAAAATACATCCCAAAGAGGACATGGTGGTAGACTGATGAAGTGCAACATACCATTCAAAATAAGAAAAAATGCTTTAAGGAATCATAGTAAAGTAATAGCCAAGAAAATAGGTTAATATACAAAATGGCAAAGTAGGAGGTAACTATAGTAGTAGTCAACGTAAAACATAATGCATTGGATAGGTTTTATGAGAAATTATTAAAAAAAAAGAAAGGAGAAAATTCTATTTATACATTGACAAAAATCAAAAACAAGAAATGTAAGGACATTGATCATGTCAAGTGCATCAAGGAAGCAAACAAAAGAATTTTTTAAAAAGATAATGAAATTCTAGATAGGTGGAAGATTTATATTCAATAATTATTAAATGAAGAATTTCCAAGAGAAGAAATCCAATAAGAAAAACTAAATTTTGATTTGGTTAATGAACTTTCTTTCTCCGATGTGAAGGCAACCTTATCAAAGAGGAAAAATGAAAAAGTTGTTCAACTAGATAACATTCCTATAGAAGCTTGGAAAGCATTGAAAGATACAAGAGTTTCTTGGCTAACAAAATTTTGAAGAATGGAAAAATTTCCAGCAATTATACAAAAAGCTTTATTGTTCCCATTAACAAAAATAAATGAGACATACAAAATTGTGCAAACTATAGAAGGATGAAGCTTTAGGAGAGAGTCATAGAGTACCTTCTTAGACTTAAATTAATAGTATCATAAAATAAATTTGGATTTATTCTATGGAGATATACTATAACAGTGATTTTCTTAATATGACAATTAATAGAAAAATTTAGAAAACATAGAAAAATCTACATATGATCTTTATTAAATACAAAAAATCATATAGAAAAGTGACCAAACATATTATTTAGTGGTATTTATGTAGGAAAAAATCTATAATAAATATATTAAGGTGATTCATCAGATGTCTAAATGAGGTACCACTAAAATGAGAATAGCCTGTGAAATAACATCTGATTTTCCAATCATAGTAGATCTACATCAAGGATCTGCACTTAGCTTGTACTTATTTATCATTATTATGGATTATTAATAAAGAAAATACAAGAAGAAATCCATTAGTGCATGATATTTGTAGATGATATTATGTTGATGGATATAGCTCAAGAAAATATTACTTCTAAAATGGAGCAGTGAAGACATGCTATAGAATCAAAAGGCTTAAAAATTAGTAGAAATATGTTAGAATATATGGAATTTAATTTTAATAATAGCATAAATAATGGTAAATCATAATTGATAATTTAAAAAATAAAATTCCTGTACTACAAGTAGTTCTACTATCTAAGATTAATCCTCTAATCAAATGGTAAAACTAATAAAGATATAAGAAATAGAATTAATGCAAGATGATCAAACTAAAGATAGGCTTGTAGATTTCTATGTTATAATAGAATGCTAATAAAATTGAAGGGAAAATTTTATAGAAGAATAATCAGTCTTGATCTTATATGATGCTAAATATTAGGTAGTAGAAAAGAGGCATGAATAACAAATTAGTATAGAAAAAATGCAAATGCTTTAATAGATGTCGAATGTTACTAGAAGAGATAAACTCCATCATACAGTATTAGAGGAAGATTTGGAGTGACTTCTATTTAAGATAAGCTATAAGAATGACAGTTTAGATGGTTTGAACATGTGCAAAGAAAATTAGAAAATGAGCCTATAAATAATTATTGCTATATCACTATTCTTGAAAAGCCACTAAAAGAAAGAAAAAAGAAGACATTGGAAAAATGATTGAAGATGATTTAAAGAACTACAAATAAATAAAGATCTAGACCTTCATAGAAGTGAGTGGAGAAATAAGTCTAGAATGATGATGATGATAATGGTGATGGAATTAAGCATACAAGAGGATAAAACATAAAGCTAGAAATCTAACTAGCTAATAAGCATACTTAGATCATAGCATAACATATAAATCATAAAAAAGCACAAAATACAAGGATAAATATACTAATCCAATCATTTAAAAATATTATTTGATACACAAACCATAGCTTTAATCATTTCTAAACACATATACTAATAGTAGGCAATTGAAAGCTATCACATTTCTAACTCTATTAGGCTCCACATCTTCTAGAGGCTCCTTTTGCGTTAACACTTGTAATCACGTACACACTAAGTGAAAAACCATTATGAATTTTGCTATTCAACTTGATGACATGATCCATGATTCAATAGCAATAAGACAATGATATTGACCTACAACACAAGTAAGTATCATTTAAAGATACATACAAATTTATATAATAAATCAAAAAATCATGCATCAAACATCATAACTATATTTATTCACTACAATACCAAAATACTTAAGAGTCTAGCACCCATCACATATGGAAATCTATTTCATATTGTTATGTAAACTTATTGGTAAACCTCAAATATCAATCATTAAATCAATGTCTATGTGATTTACTTTTAGTTTTATAATCATCTAGTCCAATAGGATAGCTCTTGTTCTACTGTGTCTATCATGTCCTAGATTCATAAGCAAAATGACTTGTTCCATAAATAATCTCCCACTAGAATGATGAAAGGTATTTCTTCAAGAATCATACCAAAGACACATGGGATGGGGGATAACAAAAGATCTTGAGGCAACATTTCTTACCAACGAATCACTCCCTTAGTCCTTACTCTAAAGTGAACAACACATAAAAGATTAATTTCATAATCTTTTCATAAAAAATAATAATCAACATTAATAGACATGTTGGTGGTGAACACTCACATTCATACATTATGAACTTACTTTAGTCAACTATATATGTTCCACATCTCGATTGGCTTCCATGACCTACTCCATAATTTTCTATTAGTATCTTTCATTAATGACCTTGATGCTACCTAGATTGTAACAACTCAATTTCTCAATTTCTCCCATATTTCTTTCCCAATGGGATCTCACCATGACTTAACTACAATCCATATAATTTCTATTACATCTTTGTTGTGACTTACATTATCTCTATGGTAAGAAAGTATTTGTTTTTCTAGAGTAGACAATAATAAATTTTTTTTATTATATAATAGGGGTTTATTTTAATAAAATATAAGAAATTTTCAAATTGATGGGTATTTTTAATGTTATTTTAACTCCAATCCATATATCTATATATATAATTTTTTAAAAAAATTTATCATGGGGGCTATATCATATTATTTTTAGTAAACTTTCAACTACTTGTCATATATATATATATATATATATATCCTAGGTGTAATGTTCCCATTTCTAAATGGTGTTTTTGCATAATGAAGATGTTGTCTCTTCATAATAAATGTTGTAATTATTGTAGAAATACCTAAAAAAGGTAGTTGTACTTAAGACTTGAAAGGGCATTTTGTAAGAATGGACATGTCTCTCAAGGTGACCTTTGGGGGTTTGACCTAATGTATTTATACATGGCATTAGAGGTCATATCAATAAGGAGTTGCATAGCTAATAAATGCAAGTAACGGATGCCAAGTGAGACAAGAAGAGGAATATCCATCCCTTTATGCTAGTGATAGGCCTAACTATGGCGGTAGTGTTGGATTGCCTCTAAGAGATAGATGCTAAAGGAAGAAAACCCCAAGGAACACCTAGATTATGATCTAGATACACTATTCCACATAAACAAATCATTATTTTTCTTTTCCTTTTGTATTTTCCTTATTATTTTCTTTATGCTTAATGTCAAATGTTACACATATTTGACATTTTCCATGACATCTTGTAATGGGATGTCACAATAGGAATTGATTGAAAATTTGTATCATAGAATCATCAATGTAATTTCAACAAGAATTTGACTATTTCATTATCAATTCATCAATCTTTCAAAAATTTATTAATTTATCAACATCATTCATTAGAATTTACTCAATCTTGGAAGTTGAAAAGTTAGAATTAGGGATATTCATTATTTTAATTACACCTTAGTTATTTCATAACCATTTTCCATGCTTCTAGATTTATTAGAGATTTAGAACATTTGACTATATGCATCAAAATTTCACTTCAAAATCTATGGAAGTTTGGAAGATATTCTCTTTACAATTTAGCATATCTTTAGAATCTAGAATTTTTACCTGAATGAATAATGATAAATTATTAGCTTATTTATTCCTCATTTCACAAAAATTATATGTGAAATTATATTTATTTGAAACCTAATATCTATGGGAAGGTTTATTTAAAATTTCACCTTTGGAAACTTAACAACCTTTGAGTTATCATTTCTCAAAACTTCACTATTAAATTTACCACAAATTTTGATAGATTAGAAAGAACATAACATAACCTAAGCTTTCGAATGTCTATTAGGGTTCTTCATTTTTCCAAATTGTAGAGAATCTCCTAAGCCATTCACAAATAAAAATTTTATTAGCTAATTCATTGTAAAGTCAAGATAACCACATAACTCTTTCATTACTTGAAATTCCTTCACTTAGTATAGTAGCATCAGGTTTACCTACAAAAATGAGCATAAAAGACATTGCTAGATGCTCCATCATCTTTGATGGCTTTCAAGATTTCAGCCTATGGACAAGGATGATGAAAGGATTTTTTGAACATAGTGACTATTGGAATATATTTGAGATAGGTTTTAAATTAATTCATGACTTTATAGTTTTAACCTGATTACATAGGAAACTCAAAATAAGGCTCATCCAAGGAATAACCCGTCAACCTGAAATAGTCAAAGAAGTGCAGTCATTCCTTGGTCATACTAGCTACTACCGATGCTTCATTGAGAATTTTTCCAAAATTGCCAAGTCGTTGATAGAATTAACAAAGAAGGATGCATAATTTGTTTGGACCCTTACATGTGAATCAGCAATTCAACAATTTAAATTAAATTGATAGAGCCTGAGTTTTCTAATGAACAGATACATAGTTTAATCCTTGCATCGACAAGCCTTGAAGCGACGTTATACTTCAATGGAGCTTCGACTACCAGAGGCGGCAGTGCTACCGCTGTCAGTACGCTCTCCCCAGAAGATGTTCACCCATTGTCTTACCGCTTGGCATTTCCTTGTACAAACAATGTGGCAGAGTACGAGGGGCTCCTCAGGGGATTGTTGACAACCAGGGAACTCAATGTTCGACATCTAGAAATCCAAGGAGATTCGATGCTTGTCATCAATCAAATCACAAGAAAGAATAATAATTTTGGTCTCATAATGCTATTGACTAGTGTCTCACAAGTTATTTCTAATAGATATAGTCTCCATCCTATTACGAAAGAAGTATGGGATAATCTTCAATTAGAATACAATGGAAGCTTGGAAAATTAACAATTGCAGTAGCTAATCTACAAATAAAAAATTGATATCCTATAAATTGAAAGAAATGAAATTATCAAAGACTTCTTTATTAGAATGTATAATGGCTTATGAAAAATAGATGAATATGACTATGGATATACCAAGAGGCAAAATTTTTAGAACTCTATTTGAGCTCTCTACATAGATCTAAGATTTAAAAATATGATGGAAAACATTACTCTTTAAGTGGACTTCAATATGCTTAATATCAATGAATTAGTTACTCAAGTTAAAATCTTGAAATTATGAAGAATAAAAAAAAATCTAGTGAATATTATCAAGCATACATAACTAACCAAAAAGGAAGAGATAGACAAGAAAGATTCAAAGGGAGAGAAAGATTTGATTATCATAATAGATATCAAGAAATAATCATAGAAGAAAATGGTGATCAAGATACAAGAGGAAGAGGAAGAGGAAGAGGAAGAGACAAATGGAATCAATTTGGAAGATAAAGATATGATCAAGACTTAGTTCCATATTGTGACTTTTGCAAAAGAAAATGTCATACCATTGACCAATTGTGGGGTAGAATTAATTTTGAAAGAATACATAGAGAAACTTCACAACTAGAATAAGATACTTCCTCATCATCTCAAATATATTCTTAAGAAGAAGAGCTAGGAAATTATGTGGCCTTCAATTCAATGCAAGAAATAAACAAAGATTCTTGGATTGTAGAAAGTGGATGCTCATATCACATGTCACCCTAAGGAAATTATCTTGTAAATTACAAAAAAAAAAAAAATAGTCTTAGCAACATCAAAAAAAGAGATGAAAAATACTTAGTCATAGAAGAAATAGGAGATTATGTAATTAAAAATGGAAAAAATGTTACCATTGCCAATGTGTATTATGTTCCTAATCTTTCCAGCCTCTCATCTCATACTATTTCCTTCATTAGAAACTCGTCCAACCAAATATATTTCCTTAAATGCGACTATTTTATTGAAAAAGGAGACATCATAAGTAATTATACTACTCAAAAAAAGCATGTTCTTATAATAGAAGCTAATTAAATTGCAAAAAAGGATGAATTCAAGGAAAAGAATAATGAGGATTTCAACAATTCTAGACTTTGGTAGGGAAGGCTTGGTCACACCTGCTATCACAAATTAAAAGAATGATTAAATAGGGAAAAACTATAGGAATAAATATTTCAGATATTCCTCAAGACAAATGTGAAACTTACATATAAGAAAAGTAAACCAATTCTCCTCACAACTCTTACATGATAAAGAAGAAAAACCCATATGACCATTTGCACATGGATCTTGGTGGATCATTAACCACTATTTTAATAGGAGAGTCAAATTACTTCATGGTAATAGTAGATGACTACTAAAGATATCCTTGGACATAAAATTTGAAGAAAAAGTTTGAAGCCATCAAATATTTTAAAAATTTTCTCAAATAAATTAAAAAGTCCATGAATATCAAGATTAAGACCATCAAATCAAACAAAGAAGGTGAACTCATAAATAAAGAATTTGACAAGTTCCATAACGAAAATGGTATCTTTCATCAAACCACATGTGGATATAGCCTGTAATAAAATAGAGCTACAAAACAAATAATAAAATAATACAAGATATGAGGAGGTGCTTACTCAAGTATTCCTCACTACCTAATGAAATTGAAGTATGGCCATCACGACTACTTGCTATATTTCTAATCAAATCATCACCAAAATCAATGAAGATAGATCTCCATATGAAATTCTATAGAAAGGAATTCTTGACCTGAGTCATATGGGAATAATTTAAGTGTCATTGCTATGTAAAGACCCCATAAAATTCATTGACAAACTTGAAAACAAAGGAAACAAATCCATCTTCCTTGGTTATGATTCTCACACCAATGGATACAGGTGCTATGATCTAATGAGTCACAAATGGCATGTTTCAAGGAATGTTATATTTAGGAGACAAAATTCGGTACAATTAATTTTTTAAAATAGCAAAAGAAATCAAACATGTATCAAAGTTCAAAATCTCAGATTCAAAGACACCATACTCATACTCAAATTCTTGACATAAATTTTTAAATAACAACTGCAAGATCACACAAATTACAAATATGACATATTCAATAGTCTCAAGTGAACCAACTAATGTCAATGAAGCCATGAAATCAAAAGTACGGAAATAAGTCATGGAAAAAGAATATAATGTTATTCTAAGATATAAAACATGAGAATTATTGAACAAACAAAAAGAGAAAAGGTTATTGATTGCAACTAACTATATAAAAGAAACTATAATAAGAAAGAAGAAGTCACAACACATAAATCTAGACTTGTAAATAGAGGAGTCAACAAAAAAAGAAACATATTGATCATAGACAAATATTTGCACCAATGGCCAAATTTAAAACCATCAAATCCATTTACATTAGTTCAAAAGAGCAACTTCTTAATTTACTAACAAAAAATCTCTTATCTCAAAGGATAAAGTACCTCAATGAATCTATAGAAATTCAAAGCATAATAAAGAAAGAAGAAAGAAAAGATAAAGAATGAAGATTACCATCCACTCTAATGAGAAATTTTCTTAGACTAGAAGATAAAAAGTTTTTGTTTTCATTATATAATTGTTGACACATTTTGGCCATTACATGGAATAGTAAGACTAATTACTAAGAAAAATTTGAATCAACATGAAGAAAAGATCAGGTGTGCCTAAGACAGCAAGTGGAAGTTGGCTAACCACCCAAGATCAGTAGTTTAGCAAAAATATTGCTTTCAAATAAAAAATTTTTATAATCTAGATCTAATGTATCTTGGACGTAATAAATCTTCCATGGGAACAACGGTGTAGGTAGAAGTGTTTAAACCTTTGCAAATTTATTTTACGCCCAACAATATTCCGCCTTCTCAAGAGCCACGTATATACAAACACATTCAAAATAGTGAATGTTAGATTCCTCTCCTTTGCCGATTGGATGCGTAACTTTGGTGCAAGCCTCAACTGGTAAAACAGTCGTAACACAAAAAAAACAAACGCCAACGTGGAAGAGCTCTTGATCGTACGTGCTCATTCATGGGTAGATGGACTTCGTGCTTGCACAAAACTTGCACCGCAGATCCAAAGTTCACATCTTCTACAATGAGTCTTCTCACACTTTCTACGTCTTCGCGGCCCCTACTCAAGCACAAGCACAAACCCCATCATCATCCACCCTACAACAACATCTGAAACAACCCATTATGGGGAGGAGGCGTTACAGGGTAACCCTGACATGAGACCGAGACATGGGCATTTTAATTTCGGTGCAGATTTCTTCATCAAGCAGCTGCAATTTCCTGCAATAAGATCCAATTTCTCTAGCCAAACGGGACCTTATGGCTTGCATGCAAACTAGATCAGGGAAAACAACCGCGTTCTACTCTCCAAAAACTGAA
>MNCI01033268.1:0-10704 GCA_015680685.1 Gnetum montanum
TTTGAAAATTAGACATTCGCGAAAAAAATAAATCTAACTATTTACACTGGGGGTATATGTTGGACGTATACACAAACTGTTTACGCTCGGGGTATACGCTGGGCGTATACACGAACTGTTTACGCTGGGCGTATACACAAACTAATTACGCTCGGCATATACGCTCGACGTACACGCTAAAAATCAAACTGATTACGCTGGGCATATACACAAACTGTTACGCTCGGCGTATACGCTGGGCGTACACACTAAAAATCAAACTGTTTATGCTCAGCGTATACGCTGGGCGTATACACAAACTGTTACTCTCGGCGTATATGCTGGGCGTACACGCTAAAAACTAAACACAGCATATAGTACGAGAATTTACGCCGAACAGGCTTACGCTGCAAAATATCCAACAACTTACGCTGATCATATACGCCGATAACCATCTACGCTGAACCTCGAAAAAACGATGTTGTGACAGTACGCTGAAAACAAACACATGCGGCGTATACGCTGGTACACTACCCTGAACCCTTTACGCTCAGCGTATACGCCGAAACCCTATATGCTAACTATCTATGCTACAAAAACAGATGCAGAAAAATAAACAAAAACAGGGTCAAGAGCCTACTTGCTAGAAGATCTAGGCCATGCGGGAAGGCTCGGGCGGGCTAGGCACTGCGGCATCGCCTCGCTCTCCTCCGCGAACGTCAGCTCTGGTCCTTTCTTTCCTCGGCCTTCTATTTCCTTGCCTCTGTCCATCTCGGCGTCTACGCTGGGGTTTCGCTTGGCATCTACGCTAGGGTTTCGCTCGGCGTCTACGTTGGGGTTCCGCTCGGCAGTTTACGCTCACGCTAAAAGTCAAATGACAAATGAAGCCCCTTCTCCCC
Source organism: Gnetum montanum (assembly GCA_015680685.1). NCBI lineage: Eukaryota > Viridiplantae > Streptophyta > Gnetopsida > Gnetales > Gnetaceae > Gnetum > Gnetum montanum. Next base: position 879 of record MNCI01033268.1, read on the forward strand.
TTTTTATAGCACGCCGACACCGACACTGACGCTGACGCTGACACTGACGCTGACGCTGCCGCCGCCCTCCGTTTTTCTTGCTTTTTTCCTCATTTTCCGTGCTTTCTCAGATTTGCTTTAAATTTTTCAAAAATATATATATAAAAAAAATTTTATGTAAACTAAATAAAACGTAAAAATTTCGGCATTAAACGGCCATTCCGTGCCCGGTAAGGCATTAAACTATCGTTCATTGCCCGGTAAGGCATTAATCTGCCGTTCATTGTCCGGTAAGGCATTAAACTGCCGTTCCTTGCCTGGTAAGGCATTAAACTGCCATTCATTGCCCGGTAAGGCATTAAACTACCGTTCATTGCCCGGTAAGGCATTAAACTGCCGTTCCTTGTCCAGTAAGGCATTAAACTGCCGTTCCTTGCCCGATAAGGCATTAAACTTCTGTTTGTTGCCCAGTAAGGCATTAAACTGCCGTTCCTTCCCCGGTAAGGTATTAAACTGTCGTTCCTTGTCCAGTAAGGCATTAAAATATCATTCCTTACCCGGTAAGGCATTCAACTGTGGTTCATTTCCCGATAAGGCATTAAACTGTCGTTCCTTGTCTGGTAAGGCATTAAACTGCCGTTCATTGCCCGGTAAGGCATTAAACTGTCGTTCCTTGCCCGGTAAGGCATTAAACTGCCGTTTCATTGTCACATTAATACATATACACTAAAGATTTCCAAAAGACATAAAACAACCTCCGCTATCTTACAAGGCTCTCTATTTATTGACAGGAAGTAGCCTAATGGATTGCAAGAGCTTAACTAAGCCGTTAGTTATTGATGGACCATACGACGAGGTTGAAAGGAATATCGACATGAATCTCATTCATGCGAGCTCATCAACAAATGACGCAATAATAGCTTCAACACAGCAAACGGTTGACGACCATGAGGGTATGACAAAATCCCTTGACATAGAAGCCGAAAACATTACTGAAGATCCTCTAACCAAAACTCCCATCACCATGCCTGATGGGGAAATTAAAATTCTAAAATTAAGCGCATTACTAGAACCGTGTCTAGCTAGAGATATCGAAAACGTGCTTAGGGATAATATGAAAGCGTTTGCTTGGTCCTATACAGACATGCCCGGACTAGACCCTCGTATCATCCAGCACAACATTATCCTTGATCCAAGACTAAGGCCAGTGAAACAGAAAGCACGAAAGGTCAAGCCCGAGGTAGCATTAGCAGTTCGTAGTGAGATTACCAAGCTCTACCAAGCTGGTTTCATTAGGGCTGTTGATTACGCCGAGTGGGTGTCAAACATGGTTATAGTCCCAAAGAAGAACGGAAGTATCCGCCTATGCATTGACTTCCGAGACCTCAACGTAGCAACCATAAAAGATGACTTCCCCTTACCTAGCATTGATCAATTAGTTGACTCAACCGCTGGGCATGCCCTGTTATCTTTTATGGATGGGTTCTCGGGATATAACCAGATACGTATTAATCCAGAACACCAGCTCCGAACCACTTTTATGACACCTTGGGGAACCTTTTGTTACACGATGATGCCTTTCGGTCTCAAGAACGCTGGGGCCACATATCAAAGGGCGATGACATACATCTTCAGCGATTACATCTTACATTCGCTCAATGATTACGTGGATGACATAGTGGTTAAATCAAAAACGTCAGAACAACATGTACAGGATCTTGACTTAGTGTTAAAACGTTGTCTAAAATACGAACTAAGGCTTAACCCAAAGAAATGCGTCTTCGGCGTCAAGACAGGTAAACTGCTTGGATTCGTAACCTCAGAAGCAGGGATACGGGTAGACCCCGATAAGGTTAAGGCCATTACAAACCTGAAATCACCTAGCAACCTAACCGAACTTCGAGGGCTACAAGGTCGATTACAGTTCATCAGGAGGTTCATAGAAAAATTGACAGAAAAACTAACACCTATGAACCACCTACTACGCAAAAATGTCCATTTTGAATGGACCCCGCAGTGCCAAGAAGCATTTGACAACATTAAAACGGCACTCGCTCGACTACCCACGGTGTACCCACCCAAAAACGACAAGCCGTTTTACATCTACCTGGCCACATCAGAATCATCAATCGCGTCTATGCTTTGCCAGAAACAAGATGACGGAACTGAAGTCCCTGTATACTACCTGAGCCATGCATTAGTTGCCCACGAAAAAAGATACAACGACGTAGAGAAGTCATCTTTAGCTTTAGTTTTCTCTTTAAAGAAATGGCGACATTATCTTTTCCAAAATCAAGCTAACATAATTTGCAAAGATAATGTACTTAGAGTTATAACTGGAAATATCTACGAATCAAGCAGGATAGCCCGTTGGAAGGCCATCATAGCTGAGTTTGACCTACACTACGTAGCACAATCGTCAGTCAAAGGCCAAGCCATAGCAAATCAAATGACTACGTCGCCAACACACGATCTAGGTACAATAGAACCCGAATTCCCAGACGAAAATGTAAATGCAATAGATACGGTGCCAGATAACTACGATGCCATTCTAAACTTCGATGGAGCATCCACCCCTTGAGGAGGAAGTGCTATCGTTGTAATCACATATCCCTCTGGGGAAATTGAACCTTTTGCTTATCGCTTCAACTTTCATTGTATGAATAACATAGCAGAGTATGAAGGCCTCGTTAGAGGTCTCGCGGCCGCACTAGCTTCAGACATTACATGGCTTGTAGTCAGAGGGGACTCACAACTAGTCGTAAACCAAGTCACAGACGTCTATACATATAAAGCACAACACTTACAACTATATTGTGATTTGGCCAAACACCTACTTAAACGAATCGAAAACGTTGATGTCCAACACATCTCCAGGAATGACAATACCATTCCAGACGCATTAGCATCCTTGGCATTAAACATATCCCCTGACATGTTTCACGCGTTACCAAGCTCCGTAACCAGTTGTGCAGAGCCCATAACCAATACTCTCGACATGCTGCCAATCGCGTCTATCAGTACAACACACGCTAATGAATGGTATGATGACGTAAAGGAATACCTTCTACGCGGCAAAATGCCACAACATTTAACAACCGCACAAAAGGATGTAGTACGCAAACGTTCTAGGCAATACAGACTATTAGGAGACACATTGTGTCGCCGATCCTATGAAGGCATACTGCTAACATGCGTCAATAGTATTGAAGCCTGAACAATTGTTGAACAAGTACACGATGGAATATGCGGGGGACACATTGTACCAAAGGGAATGGTAGCAAAAATAAGACGCTTAGGCTACTATTGGCCACACATGGAGTACGACTGCCTGTCCAAGGTCAAAACATGTAGTACTTTTCAAAAACACAATAATCTAATCCATATCCCACCAAATGAGTTGCACACAACACAAATCACATGGCCCTTCCAAAAGTGGGGATTGGACCTTATTGGCCCAATAACACCCACATCTTCTACCGGGCATGGTTTTATCATAACAGCAACCAAATATTTCACGAAATGGGTAGAAGCTACACCCCTTCAAAAAACTACTTCTAAACACGTGTGCCACTTCATCCTCGAAAACATTGTAACCCATTTTGGCATTCCCATGACAATCATCATTGACAACGGGCCACAATTTAGCAGTGCCAAGACCAAAACGTTTTGTGATAGTCTAGGGATCAAACATTCATTTTCATCCCTTTACTATCCTCAGAGCAATGGGCAGGCAGAAACAACAAATAAGAAAATCATTACAATACTCAAAAAGATGTTTGCCCAAAGTAAACGAAGATGGCACGAACAACTGGTGTATGCATTGTGGGCATACCATACTACACACCGGACTTTGACAGGTAAAACTCCATACAGTCTTGTTTATGGTTCAGAAGCTGTTTTACCTTTGGAATTACAGGTACCATCTCTAAGGATCACACTTTCCAGACTTCTCAACAATGGGCAAAACAATGATCTACGCATCATTGACCTGGACTCGGTGGAAGAAGAGCGCGTACACGCACTCGATCAGATCAAATGTTACCAAAAACAACAACGGCGACGACATCGGCATGACGTTCATAAGCGCCCCATCAAAGAAGGAGACCTCGTGCTTAAGGCTGTTCGAGAACACCTAGATAAATTCTCAGTCAACTGGGAATGGCCTTACCTAGTCATCAAAGAATTCGACAATGGAGCATTCAAGCTAGCTGACATGGACAAAAAAGAATTTGCAAATCCAACCAATCACTTATTCCTGAAACCATTCTATACATAGATTTGAGCTCAGGTATGTGCTAGTCCTGGAATCACGACTATAAACTGATACCATAGACTAGTCCTGGAATCACGACTATAAACTGATACCATACACTAGTCCTGGAATCATGACTATAAACTGATACCATACACTAGTCCTGGAATCATGACTATAAACTGATACCACAGATTAGTCCTGGAATCACGACTATAAAATGATACCACAGATAAGTCCTGGATTATGACTATAAACTGATACCACAAAATAGTCGCAGTCATCAAAGTCCGCTAAGACTGTAAACTAGCTTGATTCTTCATGGTCTGCCAAGACTCGAAATTGGCAACGTAACGTCTGCCATGACGCTAAATGGGCAATGTCCAATGGGTTACGACACAAAACTAACCCATGATAGTCCGTTAAAACTGTAAACTGGCACGTTCATCTCTAACTCTTCACTCCATAGACATATTCATTCATCAAAACCATTGCATCCCTCATCAGCACACAATCTCATCAACATCGTCAACATTCACACTCAGTGCTCAGAACCGCCCCCAATATTTTTGTTCACCTGCAGCTGTTTAAATATAAGCTCATTTGTTCACTCATGGTTTTCTTGTCTCCTTGGAGTTATGTTTACAGAATGACTCTCAGAAGTTCTCGTACGAGAGTGCATTTCATCATAGGCAACAAGATGAGGCAATGTCCATTAATCCACTTTGCAAGACTAAATCAAACTGTTAACCAGTACATCCCCATTCCCTGAAAATTTACTATCTGTTTACCAAAATATTGCACACTGCAAAACATTACAACGGTCGCAACACACAAAACACAACATTCGCACATGAGTAGTAGAACAAATTCAAGTTCAAAAAAAAAAAATAGTCTTGGCACTTCCCATACAAGCCCCAGGCGGGAAGGTATCGGTCTTGAAAATAGGTATTCATGTCAAAAGCAATCAAGAAACATCCTGTTGCATCGCTTTGGCTCTTCGCTAACAGTTTCCCCAAAGAAGGGTGTTGTTCCTCCAAAGAATGCAAAACATCACCCCGTGGCTTTGGTGTTAACAACAAGTTCTCTTGAACACTAACAAAGAGCACTGTTCCGCCAAAGGATGCGCACCGCATGCTTGAATTCCGAGTCTGCCAAATAGTGGCTATCGACGACGACTAGCATGCCGCACACCTGAGCATCCCATTTCCCCAGCATGATCCCTTGGGTAGTCACCGATCCCCAAAATCCCTTCTCTCCTACCAGCTACCAATCTCACCTTTTCAATCCCATACACTACCGAACATGGTGCGATGAAGTCTAGCCAAGTGGTAAAGGATAAAGCTTTTATCAAGTTGCTTGTAGTGTTTTGCGCTTCTTTGTCGACGCTTCTCGGGTCGATTCCTCCAAGCGTCAACAAAGAGGGGCCAATGAAACACCATAAAAATTTTGAGTTTGGCACTTGTCCAACAACAAGTAGATCCCCGTGACCCACAGACGACTTTGGCTACATTTGAAGTAACACATGGAAATTTTGAGGATCGAAACATCTGGTTTTTACCAAGTGGTCAGCGTATACGCCCGACATTTTCAACGTATACACCCCAGCATATACGCCCAACGCCCAGCGTACACGCCTCACATGTACGCTCAGCAAGTGCAAAAGGAGCAAGAATTGAAGCAAGTCGACGTCCAACATCCATCAACGTATACGCCAGCATCCATCAACGTATACACCCCAGCGTATATGCCCAATGTCCACCCAAGTTCACACGCCCAGCAAGTCCAGCGTATACGCTGGCCTGATGTAGCGTATACGCCCAGCGTATACCATATTTCTAAATTGTACGCACTCGGTCGACACTCCGCGTGTCTCCCAACTCGATTTTCTCGGTAAACCCTCACCCTATAAAAAGCCCAATTTTCAACATTTTCAAGGTCGGCAAAAATTTACCAAAGCAGACCCAAGAGCAATTCCGCTGCAAACCAGAGGCTAAAACCCTCTTACGCTTGAAGTCCTGTACACTGAGCACAGTCTCTATGCTCTGCCTACCATGCGGACCAGCCACATCCCTGCACCCACCGGGGCTTTACGTCCGCCTTGTGTTCAGCCACAACTGCATTAGACCGGTGCAATACATTTGCATTTCATAATACAGTTTACAGTTTATAGTTTACAATTTACAGTTTATGATGATTTCTTGCATGTGTTTCTACTTACGCTCATTTACATTTACGCTCTGATCAGGCCACCTATGCTCTGTTTACACTGTTTACGCTGTCGGCATCCTGTTTATGCTTTACGCCTAGTTTACACTGTCGGCATCCTGTTTACGCTTTACGCCCAGTTTATGCCCTTTTACGCTGTGCACTCGGGTTCATGCCCTGTTTACGTTGTGTTCAAGTTTACGCTTAGTTTACGCTATGTATATCAGTTTATGTTTTTTACGCTATTACGCCATTTACATTTTGCTTATGCCCTGTTTTCACTGTTTTCTCCATTTTACGCCCGCTATACCGTTTACGCATAACCCAACGTATAACACTTCGATGACACTCGGGGAAATCCTTGTCTAATCCACGTGCGGACCACTCAAGGTACTCTACCTTCGTGCATTCCAGCTCGCCCTTAGGTGAAGGTAGGATCATATATGCTCGTCCTACGATCCCACAGTCTCTGTTTTTCCTTCCAGCAGGGGACCGGCGATTTCAGGCGGTACAGATAGTTCACATGATGCGTACAGCCTCAATCCCAAGACTCTGTACCTGAGAAATGATTTTGGGGAACACTCGCGATTAAAACAGGGGATATAGTTCATTTACCTCCTCAATCTTTGGTTTCCCCTGCATTGGGAACCCATTGGCACCCTTGTCCAAGCCCAACCAGTCCTCCAACTCGCACACCGTATGGAGCTCTTTATGAGCTCTCTCTAAGACTACTCTTATGCCATCTGCCGGTACCCCGAATAAGTTTGAGAAAAACTCAGGTGACAAATGAAAAACCACCTTAACACCCTTAATCCTGGTGCTGTAGTAGGAGACAGGCTCATTAAAAGAATCCACGATCCTAATCATTTCCCCTATTGATACATCAGGACTTGGGGTCATGAAGAGCTTCATAAGGTCGGCATTCTCTAAGCAACAAGCAATAGATGGTGAAGCACGGTTGCGCAACCATTTTTGGGCCTTAGTCACCTCCCTGAACTTCATTGACAATGTTGTCTCAGTTCGCCCGGTTGTGATGGGATCCCCGCCAGTAGGTGCATCAACTACCAACGCAATGTAAGATTGTCATATCAGTATAACCCTCGGAAGCTAAAACACGTTAGCACATCCAAAAGACATTGTCACTCACCTCCCGTAGTAGACTTGGATGTGCTGCTTGGACCAGAATCATGAGGGAAAATTGGGCCCTAGACCAACCAATCTTTATCCAGCCATCCATGGGCTTGGCACAGTGCCAACACTCTAGAGAATCGTTGGTGAAAATAGATGATGTCCCCCTTCATTAGACCTAATACAGTTTTATGAAGGGTAGGACCTGCCATAAATGCCTCTAGAGCGGTACGAGTTAAGGCAAGCCCATCATCTTCAACACATATTCCATCTGCATTAACTTTTGGCCTACAAACGAGTGGATGTCAAAATTGAGGCAAATGCCAAACGATGAAAAGAAGCAATAAACTTGAATGGTCCTACCTGTCCACTCGGTACACTATGCAGGGAGGGTTCTAGAATAATGTATGCATGCGTGCGGCTAAAAATAAAGTATTATTGAGGTAGTCTTGCCCTCGTGTCAATCGGGCCCACACATGCCCTAACGGGCGTGTGGACTTAGGCCCACGGGAAGAACCGTCCTCATTCGTAAATGGCCCCTTGTCAATGTCTTCCATGAAGACAACAACACCCTCCATAGCTCCTGGCAACATCGGCTCAAGTATGCTCCGTGCCACTAGTTTATTCAGGTGTGACCAGATAACTACTTCAAAATTGTCCAGTATGAAGGACAGGAACTCAAACACACCTTCCGTGAACCAAATCCCGTTGTGCTCCACGGTTAGGTCTAGGGTAGGCTCATTTGCCTCAATGGGGCCAAACCATGTTAGCACCCCGACAAGCTCAACCACGAGGAGAAAAGGCTTGGTGTCCCTGCAAACAACCAGAGTACCAACGAAAAATCAGCCATGCACCAAAACAATGCGAAAAACCAAGGTTCACATCGTAGACTGACACTTAGAAAAATTTTCTAACTGTTTACGCTTAGCGTATACGCTGTTAAAACCTAGCGTAGACGCTGCCAAAATTTGTTTATGCCTAGCGTATATGCTACTAAACCTAGCATATACGCTATAGAAATCTATTCACGCCTGACACATACGCTACCTGACCCAATGTATACGCTGAGAATTAACTGTTTATGCTGACGCCCAAACCTCTTACGCTGAGTGTATACGCTGAAGAAACCATCAGAATATATGTCATAGAAGTGGCCAGCGTAAATAGTCTACGCTATACACTGAACAAATAGTTTACGCTGGAAACATGAAAAACAATTCTACGCTGCATCATACCTACGCTCAGCGTATACGCTGAAGATACCCTTAGCATATACGCCGTAACAGCNCGCTCAGCGTATACGCTGAAGATACCCTTAGCATATACGCCGTAATAGCGTAAATCGTCTACGCTGATAAAACAGAAAGCTTAGGCTGACAAAACGAAACTTCGTGCATAGAAAGCTTCTTACGCCGTATAGCCTTTAGCGAGAAAAAGTGATTACACTGTGCGCTAACGATAGATTACGCTATGATAGTCGACGCTAACCTAACTTTACGCTATAAATTTACACTCGGCGTATACGCCGATGTCTCTATGCTATAAATTTCCTCTCGACATATACGCCAAAAAACCCTAAGAGACTGTCTATGCTACAAAGCATATATAGAAAAAAATAACTAACAGAGACAAGATCAAAGATTACCTGTGTGATGTTCCAGGCCATGATGGAATCCTTGGCCAGGGCAGGCACTGCAACATGGCTTCGCTCTCCTTGGTAAAGGTCAAGTCAGGACTCTTCCTCCCCTGCCCTTCCACCTTCTTGCCCTTGCCCATCTCAGTGTCTACGCTGGGATTGATAGCTTATGCTAAGAGTTGAAACTCTGTACACCTACGCTCGACCTTCTACGCTCGGCGTCTACATTGGGTTTAATTGATCGGTGTCTACGCTTATGTTTGGATTCAGCGTCTACGATGGGTTCGATGGTTTACACTCACGCTTGGATTTTATGCTGGGTTGTCTACGCTCCTGCAAACCGATGAAAAACAAATGAAACCCCCCCCTTATATAGTGCTCCTTCGTCACTGTCGCCGCCGCTTACGCCACCATTGCTCCTTTTTGCCATTTTGTGCATTTTTACTTATTTTTGCCCAGAAAAATAATAAAAATATAAAAAATAGAAATTACTGCATCCCAGTTACTCTGTGGACCCCATTCACCACGTTTACGTTGAAAATTCCAGCGTGAATCACCACATATGGCCTGGTATAGCCTTAAACTACCATTACGGCCCGGTATGGCCTTAAACTGCCATT
>MNCI01033269.1:2322-36643 GCA_015680685.1 Gnetum montanum
TTAAGTAAGCTTGAGGTATATGATTTTTATAGCTTTTGTATTTTTAATAAAGGAGAGGGAGAGAGAACTAAGTGGCTAACTTACATTAACTATTCATTAACTAGTTTCTAAATGTTCCTAACACCAGTATCTGTTCCCACTTTCCATACACATCCTAAACCAATGCAACACTGCTAGGATTACCAAACGTTAATCTTTACTAGGTTACCAAGCGCTACACGCATGCTCGAAGCGGTCATACTGAGTGTATTTAACTAAGGGGGTTGAAGGTTGAGAGAGATATTAATTAACTAGGAAAGCATTAAACAATAATTAATTATTAATTAGCTTAATCTATATGCTGCAAGGTTTATCATAAAGTTTGTCTATATTGTCGTACACAAAATTGTGCTCAGGTACAAATTGCTCGAATAAAGATCTGTTCACTCTATGACTCCTACTACGAGCACACAGAAATAATTCTAACCCTAGAGTGACAAAACTACAACAGTCTAGCTAAGGGTCTAAATCTAATGTATGGGAACCAAGGGCACCACCTCTTATTTATAGAAGATGAGGTAGGATGCAATATCGCATGGTGGATCTGATATCGCGTACACAATATCGCGTACATGATATCGTGGTTCATCATTCACTCATCTAGTCATTAGGATAAAAATATATTTAAAATACTTATAAAAATATACATCATGCATCTTAATAATACTTAATCATACATACCAATAATACACAAGTATTACTTAGGAAGACAATGATCTTACAACTTCACAATTCACTCTTTAGAACTATAGGCAAACTTAGGAAGCTAAGTCTATGGAATTTGACTAGATCACTAGTGATGAGACGCGACTTACACTAGGCTGCGATATCGCGTACGCGATATTGCGGCCGGCGCGATATCGCATCCCATGCGATATCGTGTACACGATATCGCGTCTTCTCCTGCGATATCGCGTACGCGATTTCGCGTCCCGCCGCCATTTCTATAAATAAGAGGCAGCACTCCCTTCATTTCCCAATCCTGGCTAGTGTAGTGAAGCTCTGTCAAATTGATCACTCTAGAGTTAGAATTTTTCCCCATGTGCCCACAGTAGGAGTCCTAGAGTGAACGGCTCTTTATTCGAGCAGCTTGTAACCTGAACCCAAGTTGTGTATGGCAATAAAGATGAACTTGTTTGAATAAACCTTGTAGCACATGGTTTCATTTATTACTTTATTTCCTGCTTTCCTAGTGCATTCAAGTACAACTTGATTACGAGCGTCTACGGACGTGTACGACTAGTCAAGGAATCGGCTGCTTGACGCAATGCATGAGTACGACTCAATTACGAGCATTGGATGCTTGGTAACCCAGTAGCGTATTCCAGGATTCTGCGCTTGGTAACTCCCGGGTCTAATGTGTACGGCTAGTTGAGGAATCGGCTGCTCATTGCTAGGCTAGATCGTGTGATAAGTACGACTTAGTTACGAGCACCCACGGGTGTGTACGGCTGGCTAAGGAATCGGCTGCTTATCACACGTAGGCTAAATAGGTGCCTCAGTACGACCACTTCGAGCACTTGCGTTACGTGTGGCGATCCCAGTAACGATTAGCGTTTGGTAAGCTGCAGTAGCATAGTTCAGGGTGTGGCCGGTAAGTGGGAACGGATGCTGACGCTAGTTAATTTAGACTTAGATCTTAGTTAGAGTTAGTTTAGTTTTCTCAACCCTTTCTCCTGGTAGCATAGAAGATAAGCCGAAAATACCAAAAAAATCACATACCTCAGACTTGCTTAACCATACACTGTGACACATACAAGCAAGCCTGGGAAGACAACGAACGATTAACCCCAAGTGTTTCTTGTGGCGTTAAGGCATTTAGTCTGCGAAGTTCGACCGGATCATGCGTGCACGCTCGTATTCGTATGGTGGAGTGTAGGGGTACCTCGCCACTCATCATTGGCGCCGTTGCCGGGGATTATGTGTTTTTTTCACCAATTTAACATAAGGGATATCACTCACATCGTTGTGAGCTTAAAACGAACCTTAGGGTTAATCAGTTAATAAAGAACAATAAATAACGGTGAAGTTGCACACCAATAAAAATGGCTTCTTCTCACGAAATCAACTCACCTAAGGACAATACAGGAGAAAGTCAGCATCATACACATAACCGCAATCAACCATGTCCTCAACAGGCTAAGGTCACATATACTCATCCCGATGAGTATGTGCCAGATTTTACCTTTGTTTTCCATCAAGATGAGCAACTGCGGTGGAGAGACATGCAAGGTAACATTGTGTTACCCCCAGATCGCTCTGCTTCCAACATGCTTTTCCGTGCCTTGGTACGGTATGGCATGCAAGAGCTGATTACTGAATACGTTGCGGATGATTACACTCTGAGGGATTATCGTCCCACAAAAGCCCAACGTATTCGGGATGCAAGGCAGGAGAGCCAACATTCACTACTGAAGGGCAAGGTTTCCCACGTCATTAGTGAAATAGGAGACGAGGAACCCCTCACAACGGGTTTCTTAGAAAATGATGTTCCTCCTCCTCACTCTGGTGAAGAGGTTAGGCATCAGGGCCTTAGATCAACGATACACATTCCAGGCTCTGATCCCCGTGAGCACAAGCTGTTCACAGCAGGAACAATCACTCGCACTAATGACGGATTCGTTGATCGTCACAACGATCGGGGCCGAAGCAGCCGAAGAGAAGGCAAGAAACATCACCATGGTGATGGATCCCCTTCTTCTTCCCCTTCATCACATCATTCACCCTCTCCTTCCACATCTGGGCGCAGCCACCATGAGCATAACGCGGAAAGTAAAGGTAGAAGAGATGAAATGCCTCGACAAGAAGGTCGAGAGGAGTTAGGACAAGGACAAGGACGTAGGGAGAATAGGGAACCACAACGTAGACATCACAGACGTCATGAAAGAGATGATCATGACGAACCCCTATTCGCAACCCGAAGTATGCTTGACATTAGAGAGGCAGTTAGGATTCCCACAAGGCATTTGAAAGACAGTAGGATCAAGCGTTTGGATATAAATAATATCCCACGTTTTGAAGGGGGATACAACGCTGATCCTCAACATCATTTACAGGCATTCCACGACGCCTGTGCCTTGCAGAACATAGACAATGAGTGGCAGAAACTCAAGTTGTTCCCAAGGACACTCACTAAAGAAGCGGAAAGCTGGTACCGGTCCTTAGAACCGGAAACCATCAGGAGGTGGAGTACGATGCTCGAATTGTTCAACAACAAATATCAAACGTACTCCAGAGTGTCTAACTTGCGTAAGCAGATCCAAGGCTGGAAACAAGGAGCTCATGAATCCTTGGATGCTGCCATGGCCCGTTACTACACATTGCTACATCGTTGCCCGGGCCATGGGTACGCTAAGCGGGATCAACTTCGCCACCTCGTGGATGGGCTACGAAATGAAACGAGAAGAACTCTTGGGACTTACGCCCAAGGGAGACTCTCCCAACTAAGAGCCCATGAAGTTGAAGTATTGTTGGAACAAGTAGCGCAAGAAGAGGGTGAGCTACGGAAAAGAGAAAGTGCGGAGGAATACAACCGTGATCCCTCCCTTCGTAAGAAGGGAGTGAAATTCTGTGATGAGGAGGATGAGTCACCACTCGAAGAGTTGGTGAACAGGAAAACTGTGCCGATCCAAAAGTTAACAACGGAGGTATCGGCTAAGGTAGACCAAATGTGGGATTCCTTAGACTCACGAATAGAAACAGTCCTGAAAATAGTAGAAGAGTCTAAGGATGAGCAAAGTAGTGATAAAAGCAAGAACATGCGGAGAAACTTTAACCCTGCACATAACAAGGGTAAGGGAAAAATCTCTAACTCCGATGAGGCTGAAAATTCTGATTCAGACAATGACGGTGGATGTGAGGTCTGCTATTATGACCATCCTAAGGGATGTTGTCCAATCATCTCACATCTGCAGGAGTCTGGGGTGTATGCATTAAATCCAAGACTTAATCAACGGCAAACACCCAGAAGGTTACCTTATCCACAAGGTAACCCGAGGCAGTTCCACCAACCCTTGACGTATTATCCAAGTGGAACACCTCCGCAGCCCATCGAGCAACATCAGCAGTGGCAATACCCACAGTCATGGGGGATGCCACAGCCAACACATCGATACCCTTACCGGCAGCCTGATCCTTATGGTTATTATGTGCAGCAGCCAGTTTCTCCAGGTGACGCTATGAGTCACACTCCACGCCGTCACTACTACGCTCGGGAGTACTTCAGAAGGACTCCTTCTCCTCCGGGAGACATTCCACATTCTGTCCATCCTCTAACTCCACCCGCACCTTTTCCTCAAGTAGTTCCCATAACACCTCCTGCTCCAACAATGCAAGGGGAATTACCTACCCAACCGCAGCAACGTCACGCCGCGAGATCTGTAAATATTCAGAGTGTAAATATCCAACCGGACACTAGTTCTGGCGATAACTGTACAAAAAGGAGACCCTTTTTCAGAACTAGGAGCCCGGATAGGCTCTCGCAACAACAAGCGGACGGGTATATGTATAGGCCTCTAACTACTAACACTTCGGAGCACCCTTCAGTCCAAGGGAATGTAACGCATACGGTTATGCTAACACATACCGTAACTGACTGGATCAAGGTAGGCCACCTTCCCAGGAAACTAACTGATCCTGGGAGTCCCTTTATTCATTTGCAGATCGCTGGGAATGCACCACATCGAGCTCTTCTTGACTCAGGTTCCGGAGTCAACTTAATTTCGCGAAAGATGTATCACGCCTGGAACCTGCCCCAACTTAAGAAGAGCAACATCCAACTAGAGCTGGCAGACCAGTCCATCACTATTCCCTTGGGTTTGGTGGAGGACGTTATTACCACTGTGTGTGGTTGGTCCTACCCAGCGGATTTCCTAGTGATCGATGTTAACAACAACGAAGGGGACTTCCCAATTATAATGGGAAGGGCATGGCTAAGCACAGTAGATGCATGCCTTAGGATCCGTGATCTTTCCTTGGAAATCTCCAAGATAAACATATGTGGAAAGATCGAGAAGAGGATAGTTCCATGCATCACATACAGTGATTCATCGGGTGATGACACGGAGGAAATGTCTCCATGTCACAGGTGTGCCCAGGAAACTCTGCAACAAAGATGCCTGTATGTAGCAACCACACAAGAAGTAGTAGACACCCCGTGGTTGACAGCTTCTCATAAGAGCAAACAAATATGCATGGAACGAACTGAGGCAACTCATGCCAACAACCGTGGCATAGACACATTGGAACGTGAGCGTCGCCAACTTCCAACCCTGAATTTAAGATCATCAATTGGGAGAAGTTGGGCACTGCTTAGAAATTCAAATAGGCGCTCACTACTTCGGATCTCTCCCTCACAACTCAGTCATGGGGGAGATGGCCACCTATGCTAATCATATGGGGCCCTCAGTTCTTTTTCAGTTTTTGTTTTACACGTTTTTGTTTTACAACGTTTTTGTTTTTCACATTTTTGTTTTACAATTTCTTTAACTTTTCTAATTTTTGTTTTACAAATTTCTTTAACTTTTCTTGTTTTTGTTTTACAACATCGTTATATTTTTCTATCTTTTTGTGTGTGTGTGTGTGTGTGTCATCCATCATGTAAATTCGTCACCCAATAAGTGTTCGGGCCGATGGGATGAACTGTTTTTCATTAATTGCTAATGTTTGGTTTTTACCTTTAAGTTACATTGTTGATACTAAGGTATGTTCTTTTGATATGGCAGGCAATGAGATCACTTCATCCATCCATCCATCAAGTCTATGGTTTCCCTTGGCTTGGAAATGTACAGTTCCCTTCCAATAAGAACTTTAACGAACCGGTGACTGGGCATTTCTCAAACTAAGGACGGACTCAAGGATTTGAAACGGGTGTGACTTCAAGGGAACTTGGTGCTCTTGTGTTGGTCATTCACTTGGGTGCTTGGATGTTTTCTTCTTGGGTTTTCTTACCGTTCCGATGTAACCCAATAATCGGAAGCTGAGACAATAAAAATAAAGAAGTCTTTGCATGGTGTGGTCCCCACGCATAAAAACACAAAATAAAAAAAGAAGAAGACAAAATGAAAAAAATAATGGAAAAAAAAAAAAAAAGTGAAAAAGCTAAAAAGCTAAAAGTGAGGATTCAAAGCACACCCCTTAGACGGAATAAATTTGGGCTGCAAGCACTGGTTATGGAACCAAAGTGTTCCCTCTAACTAAGGCCCTTCTCGCTTCCCATTCTCTCTGTTGTTTCGTCGGAATGGTGGTGGCTTCTCGAAGTTGCATCCTTGTTACCCAAGTGGATGATTTAACCAACTGCATTGATGCGAAGTCACTGGAAGTGGTTGGTTTGAGCCCAGAGTTGGAATGAGATTCGCCAAGTCACATTAATCATGTAACACACAAGGGGCTGTACACCACCTTGTTCTTGGGATTCCATTCCACTTCTCTTCTTCCCATCCTTCTCTCCATTGTTCACCTCATTGCCGGTTGTATCATTGTATATACTTTAGTTGATGCTTTGTTTTCTTTTTGGTAAATTCTTCCGGTTAAGACTTTAACTCTTGTTTCCAAAGGACATTCCCCGAGCCTACGGACTCTTTGAATGTGGGATTGTCAGGGCATTAAGGGCATGAGCCTGCTTTGGGGAGGACCCACTGACATTCCTATTTGGAACATTAGTTAACTTCTTTTCCTTAACGTTTTGCAATTAATTAACATTTTTGTTCATTTCCATCATGACATCCTTTTTATCGATGCCATAGTTGTCCCTTTTTACCTATCATTCCTATTCCTTTTCTCTCTCCATTCTAACGCTACCGGAGGTTCGCGATTAGTCATGGGGGTACGGGGCCTGATTTTTCGATTTTTATCCTAAGCCCCGGATTTTTTCGTTTTTCTTCCTTACCCCTATGCCTTCGGTAGTCATCATCTATATTTTCCCAGATCCATATCAGCCATACCACACCTTAGCCAGTGAGCCTAAACCGAAGCAAGGTATGCTTTACTTAATGATTCAATTACCCTTGCTAATATATGATGGTGTTGTGTGTGCAGATGGCAATCATACAACAACAGAATGGATCTGGAGCAGACACTTGGAATGGAGCAGCGCTGAAGCAGCATGCAAGGAGTGGAATTGATAATGCGCTTACAGATGGACAACGAAAGGCGCAATCTAGGCGTTGGCAGCAACAAGACTCTTCTTCTTTCTTCTCTTCTATTCTCTCTCCTCTTTTCTCTCAGCTGCCAACTGTGGCCTGATGTCATTGTAATAAGGTGTTCACCCATGTTGTCATGAACACCAGTTTTTGTCAAGTCTTGTAATAAAGACCGTTCACATGTCATCCCATTAGTTCCATTTTCCCTAATAATCCCATACCTACCTGATATCATTGTAAGGAACTCGAGGACGAGTTTTCATTTAGTCATGGGGGTATGATGAGACGCGGTTTACACTAGGCCGCGATATCACATCCCATGCGATATCGCGGACGCGATATCGCGTCTTCTCCTGCGATATCGCGTACGCGATATCGCGTCCCGCCGCCATATCTATAAATAAGAGGCGGCACTCCCTTCATTTCCCAATCCTGGCTAGTGTAGCGAAGCTCTGGCAGATTGATCACTCCAGAGTTAGAATTTTTCCCCATGTGCCCGCAGTAGGAGTCCTAGAGTGAACGGCTCTTTATTCGAGCAGCTTGTAACCTGAACCCAAGTTGTGTACGGCAATAAAGACGAACTTGTTTGGATAAACCTTGCAGCACGTGGTTTCATTTATTGCTTTATTTCCTGCTTTCCTAGTGCGTTCAAGTACGACTTGATTACGAGCGTCTACGGACGTGTACGGCTAGTCAAGGAATCGGCTGCTTGACGCAATGCATGAGTACGACTCAATTACGAGCATTGGATGCTTGGTAACCCAGTAGCGTATTCCAGGATTCTGCGCTTGGTAACTCCCGGGTCTAATGTGTACGGCTAGTTGAGGAATCGGCTGCTCATTGCTAGGCTAGATCGTGTGATAAGTACGACTTAGTTACGAGCACCCACGGGTGTGTACGGCTGGCTAAGGAATCGGCTGCTTATCACACGTAGGCTAAATAGGTGCCTCAGTACGACCACTTCGAGCACTTGCGTTACGTGTGGCGATCCCAGTAACGATTAGCGTTTGGTAAGCTGCAGTTGCATAGTTCAGGGTGTGGCCGGCAAGTGGGAACGGATGCTGATGCTAGTTAATTTAGACTTAGATCTTAGTTAGAGTTAGTTTAGTTTTCTCAACCCTTTCTCCTGGTAGCATAGAAGATAAGCCGAAAATACCAAAAAAATCACATACCTCAGACTTGCTTAACCATACACCGTGACACATACAAGCAAGCCTGGGAAGACAACGAACGATTAACCCCAAGTGTTTATTGTGGCGTTAAGGCATTTAGTCTGCGGAGTTCGACCGGATCGCGCGTGCACGCTCGTATTCATATGGTGGAGTGTAGGGGTACCTCGCCACTCATCAACTAGTGAACACTTGTGATTCATATGGTTGGGCATAGGGGATACTTGCCACTCATCGCTAAGGTACTTCCTTAACAAAGTTGATTTATGCAATATTTAATTACAATAAAATGACTCCAAATCATAGTTTAATGATAAAAAGTAACAAGGGATATGTTTTGGATAGGATTAGGATGTATAATTGCTATGTGAATAGAGTATTATATAATCACATGTGCATAATGAAAATAAAATATGCATAACTAAATTTGCATAGTTAAGCATAAGTGTGCAAAAATAAATAAATATGCATAGCAAAACACTTATAAATGCATGATAATTGATAAAAGGAAAACTTCCTCGATGCTTGGATTTCAACATTTAATCATAAAATATAAAGTAAATCTATGACTAAGCTTTAGCAATGGTAAAATAAAGGAAGCAAAACTTTAATAAAATATCCTAGCAAACTAGCAACAACAACAAAAATAATAATAAACATTAAAGAATTAATCATATGCATTATATTAAATAATTAAACCTTTGCACATTCTTAGGCTATGACATTCTTATTGGCCCATATCTCTTATGGAGTTGTGTCATCCAATAATGATAAGGACATCTTGTTGATTAAGTAGCAAGATTTCCTCATAGCTTTGGCCAAATTATTTTTTCAAAATCAACATCATTAACCATACATCAAGCTTATTCCATGAGCATTATATTCATCTATTGCACAAATCCCTTTTTTTTTTCTTTTTTTTTTCTTTTTTTTGGAGTGCTTGGAATGTTCTTCTACATGAAAATATCATGATTTTTTCAAAACTTTTTAAAATCATTTAAACAAAATTTTCTACCACTATGTGTACTAAGTAGTTTAATTCATACAATATTTATCTATCAAAGATATAGTAACTTTAGCTCTTTGATTACTTGTAGGAAAGCTTAAATGATGTTGCTTTTCTTTTAGGAAATGTTCACAAAGAGGTAAATGATCTTGGATGGTACTTTTAATTATACATTTTTTTAAGAGAATCTAGATGGATTTTTTTCCCATATGTCCAAGTTTCCTATGCTATAAATTTATGGTGAAGTTATATTTTCAAGCATGAAGAACTTTAGCTTTATCAACAACTACATCATATAGTTGCTATAATTGCCCACTTCCTTCTCTATATCCTATGGTTATGATGGATTTCTTTGATAAATTCTATATTTCTCATTTTCAAATAACACAAACAAGTAAAAAAAATATCAAAATCAACTATAGCTAGCAAATTTTTGATAAGCTTAGGAACATGATATACATTTGGAATTATGATTATTATTCCATTATAAGACAACTTTACTTTACAGTAGTCATTAACTCTGTAGGTTTCATCATCCCCAAGAAAAATAAAAGTAGAGATATCTTTATGGTATTCTAGAAAATCACTCTCTTGTAGGAGTAAAACCATATGAAACACCTGAATCAATATATCAACAATTATAATTAGGATTACCTCTAGTAGTGATTACACATGTCTAAGGATTCATCCTCACCATTTTTTATAAAGGAATTATATCCAACATTTTTCCTTCATAATTTGTAGTCTTTCTGTAAGTGACCATGTTTTCCACACCTTAGTGGTATCTTGGGAGCATTATCTATTGAAACTTTCTTAAATTTTCTGTTATGCTTACTAGAGGATTTACTAAAGTGTTGTTTACCTTGTCCTTTAATACCCACTGCTTTAGTAGGTACATGGTTAAAATTATTTCTCTAAAGTTCTTTTATCATCAAACATCCTACAATTTCATCAAATTTTAAAAAGGTATTAGTGTTCATAATATTTTGAGCAATTTTATCCCATGATTTGAAAGAGATTGCAATAAAGTAATACATTGATCCTTTTCTTCTATATTACTACCTATGGATTACAATTGACTTACAATGGTGTTAAGAAAAGTAAGATAAGAAGCAATAGGCGAATTATTAGATATAGTTAGTAAGAATAACAATCTTTTAAGATGCAATCTATTTGAATGAGAATTAGATTAATAAACTCTACCCTCAACATCCACCAAACCCTTTGTAGGTTTTTTTCACTTTTATGTACCAAGAGCCAAATATGCCAGATGAGCCCACTCATTATCTTCTCCTTAGAAAGCTTGATTCTAGTGATCATCCACGTTGTTATCAAATTTTTTTTAATAAAAAAATGATTTGCATGTTATAGCATATTCATTATGATCCCAACTCTATGTGAACGGTATCACTCTAAAAAAGAAGGAGAGTTTGATACTTTGATATCATACCTCACAGAAACTGAAATGTAATGTATTTAATTATGTTCAACAATTTAATAGATACTGAATTTCTTCACTAACTTAAAGTTTGCTGACGGCTAACAATACCTAGGTTAAAATTAAAAGTGCCTTGGGTCTTTGAAACTGGATTTTGACTTCGAAGGCTGTTCTTTCCATGGAGTTTAGTGTGGCATTTCCACGATTCACACACGTTATAATCGTCTGAAGGAAGCAAAAATTACAGAAGCCATACTACGTTCCGGAGGTTTCATGGCCATCAGCTCGGCCACTCGCTGGAAGAGCAAATCTGAACAGCGTTCTCCGATATGTGCTTCCACCAAACTCACCAGAACACTCTTCATCTGTCCGAATCTCGCCCTTGCGTAACTTTTGGCGTCCGATGCGTCGCCAAACTTCCTAGCCACGGTTTCACAACTGGCTTCTAAGGTCTGAAAACAGCCACTTTCTTCTGCAGCGGTTTTCAGCGCCCGGACTGTAGGAAAATAGCATGGAACGTTGAACGTCTCTTTTGTCTCGGCCTTGAGCACTCCCTGCAATCATTTTCTTTTGTTAAATAAATCACTAAAACTAAGTTTTGATGGAGAATCAGAAAACAATTGTGGGATCCCTACCCTTCAACCTTGAAGCTTCTAAATTTTACGATTAAAATATTAGTATAATTGTGACCCGGGCTATTAAGGCAAGATTCTTGTGATAATAAGTTCAAAGCCCAATATCAACACTAATTGAAGCTGAAGCTGAAGATTTTATTGAGTCTATAGATTAAAAATGATCTATTGAACAGAAAGTACATTTATTTCTTAGAAAATAAAAATAGATTCAACAAACTGGTTAAGGGCCACTAGATGTAACAAAAATAACACACAAAGATTTTGGAGAAATATTATATTTTTGGTGGAGATGTTTAGTTCAAGGATAAATAAAAAAATAAGAAAGATATGGTACTCATCCTCAAAGATAGTTGATCTACAAAGAAGATTAATCAATCTCCCAAAGCTTGTTGATTAAGTTGCCAGATGTGATTGTGTTTAAGATTATGTTGCAATGAGAGATTCCATAATTTTAGCTATTGTATTCCTTGAAAATACCATCCTTGTTCTTTTGTGTTTTTAAGAATTACTATGTAAAATTTGGCTTGCTGAGTTTCTAGCAGACTGTAAATATAACTAATGAATTGACAATGAGCTTCAACTTCTAATGGGAGTAAATCACATTTTAAAGGTAACATATGATAAGGCGTGTACCTTCACTTTCAATTCATCTAATATAAACATTTTTTTTAACCTTTTCAATAGCATGTGATTTTTTTTACACCAATGCCTAGTCCCCATTCGTATATCCATACAATATTGCAGGATAAATAATAATGATTTGCATTTGTTTTTAATAGCTTATAAAGCCTTAATTCCATCTTGCTATTCTCTACTTGACACAGTTATCTCATTTGTAATTGGGTGCATAATTAAAGTATAAATGAATATTTATTACATGTGTTTCTTTTTTATTGTCACCACTCATTTGAGACAGCTTTATAATGTTACATCAGAAAGACTTGTAAGATTTGTTTTTGCTACTCTATTGGTACTTGGATAGTTTGTAGAGTCTATCTTTATTTTTCCTGAAATGTAATATCTATCTAATAGATCCTTTTTCAAATATTCAGACATGAAAAGCTTCAATTTCACTAATAAGCACCTCATCTGTTAACCTTCCTGAATCGTTTTCTACACTCTTATGAAATACCTAAGATGCTTACCTCAGAAATGAGCTCATCCCATGCTTGGTCGAACTCCTCCCCTAAGCGTGGTGGCAGTTCATGTGGAAGAACATCTTCTGAGCGACCTGCAACCAAAGTAAAGAATAGACCACCAGCGGCCATTTCATGGCCTCTACACCTGAAAAACCTCCTCGAATCAGACTGCCACTGGGCCTCATATTTCTCTGCCACAATGGGATTTTCATACATTGAAACCTTCCCTGTGTTGCGCTGCTGCCTCACTTCCATCGGCACCTGCATCCAAAATTGCTAAACTCTGTCAGCCGTCGGCAAATTTGCAGATTGTATGAATACGGTGTAATTCATTCGTAAGAATTGCTGAATATAGCTTTTCAGGTTCGAAACTCTAAGAATGCAAATTTATTTTATCTATTGGAGACATTATTTACCGTGATAAGTCAGTTACAGACGGTTAAAGTCATTACTTTATAGATGGCTAAAGCGATTACCTTATTATTCATTGAGTCACATTTAATCTACTGTAGTGGAAACGTGGTGACAGCACATCAATATGCCCGTTTATTCAAGAAAAAGCTCTCATACCCATTACAGCAATGACGATTAGTCAGCCCCACAAACTTCCAATATGCAAAGCAATGCCCCAAAATATATAATCATGGCACATTTCAACAAAAGAGTACCAAGCTACTGGCAATGACACTTGTTTTCTTCTGTGGCCCTACAATATCTTCGTTGACCCAAATTTCGTTGATGCGCAAAAATTCTCAGTTGGTCATAAACGAAAGTTTAATCAACCACCTAGAACCAACTTAACCTAACCAAAGTCCAAAAATTCTTAGTTTATAGATTGAAGTTCAATCAAACACCAAGCAACAAGGTTTTCCAGTTTGAGTAAAAATTCTATTTCAAGAAATGTGGCACGTTTGTTAAAGAGAAAATAGTTAAGTGATATGCAATTTGAGAACATTGGCATCCAAAAATCTTGAAACAATTACAATCAAAGTTGGATGGTAATGTAAATAAAATATTACTGCCTTGGAATCAGTTTTTTTAAGATATTTCTTTGCATGATTATAAATTCAAATTATTAACGAATTTTTAAGTTTTCTAATATCTATTTATTACTGGTTAATTCCTGACTCAATAACATGACACTCCCATAAATCCACTAATGATCCAAATTTTTTTTAAGTCTAATCTCGCACCCCATTTACAAGAGCAGTAAGGTATTTGTCTTTCTTTGGATTCCTACACCCATTGACAACACTGTAACCAGGAAGGTATTGGTTTCTCATGTTCTAAAACGTGGGTTTGATTCTTAAACTCAGCTACTCTACGAGACAAGAGCACTTGAAATCCAGCATCGACTCTAGGCTTTTTCTCAGCATCGACCTTTTCAATCCTTACGTTGACTGAACGAAGCAAGAGCAGCACTTAAAAACTTAAAATCCAGATTCACAGAAAACGCTAGGATATGATACCTGTGAAAGCCAGTGAAGGGTGAAGAAAGAGTAGGCTACGTGTATGGAACCTGCCGGAAAAAGCTCGCGGTAGAAAGAACCGGGAACGCCTGCCACATACACTTCCTGCCCGGAATCCGACAGCAACGCCGTGTCCAGGCGCTGGAAAAGATCGTTGAAATCGTTGCTGGGCAGATCGTTGAAGAAAACCTGCAACTTCCGGTGGTCGCCCGAAATATTTGATAGTATGAAGCGTAAATGAGACACTGGATTTGGGCCATGGGCGCAGCCATAATCGGCGATACGCAGTGGCCCATTTTCCGGTACCAAAATCTGGCTCAGTCCTCCCACAAAACGGTGCTGCATTTGCCGGAAAAAGGAAAACTGTGGCCCCGAGTTGTAGGAATATCGTGAATCAGCGTCTGTTCCAGCGCCCATGTGCAGCACTCTCTCCATGGTCTGTCCGCCATGTTTGTTGCCGCCGTTGTTGTTGGATTCGATGTGGCTCATTTTGTACAGAACTGCATCATTATGAGCCCAGATATCCTTTAGAAAAATGGAATCCTTTCAGAGAGTTTCTAGATACTGAAAACAAGGTAATAAATATAACCATAAAAACAAAGAAAAGAGCTTATATTTATGATTCAAAGCTAAACTTTACCACCACGCACTTGTCACATCCTTCCCCGGTGTCTCTTTGAATGATCGAGTGAACGGTGTAGGAGTTTATGAGGGTTTTTATAGTGTTCGTAAGGCTGAACGATATTAAATGTTTAAATTATTTTATTTTATAGCGAATTTTAGTATTTTATAGCGTAAAAAATTCGATGCGATAAGACGTACGAATATTTAAAATGGCCGTTAAACTACAGCAAGGAATAGGTACGCAAGAAAATGATTTTACAATTGGCAATCTGAGTCAAGTCGTCGGTTGGTAATCACATTTGACTGCAGACTAGTTATTCAATCCATAGTTTTCTGAGTCTAAGTCGGGCAATAAATCACCGATTTAATGATTAGTTTTCTAAGTTTTGATCCACGAGAGAGGCAGCCGATTTAATGATTAGTTTTCTAAGTTTTGATCCACGAGAGAGGCAGTGGTCAAGCATGTGGCAAAGAAGGTCAAGCATGTGGCAAAGAAGTTTTGATCCACGAGAGGGAGTGGTCAAGATTGGCGGATGCATATTCAAAGTGCAGGTTACAAATTCAATTCTTCCTGCACATGCCGAGCAGGAATAAATTTTTTCCGTGATCGATGCTCACGTGTCAAATTTTTGTTGACAATCTCATCTCTGAAATTTTGTACAAAGGTGTTTGAGCTGTAAACTGAGTTGAAAATAGGAGTTTGAGTTATTAAAGGAGTTGAACACGGGCATATCGCGACACACAAAGTTGTTGCAGGACCTGTGACATAGCAAACAATCATCAGGGAAGATTCGACCCCAAAAATAGTCCGCGTACTGGCTACGCTACTAAATATAATTTAATGGAAGCTGTGTCCTCTCTTATTGTATTTGAATTGTCTACCCAATCCGTTTTCAATTTTCTGCACTTCATTTCTTAGTAAAGATATTGCCATAGCACCAAGGTGGCTGGAACCACCAGCAAAGCACTTCGACGGAACCTATCAACAAACCTTGACCATGGCCTGATGAAAAATGAGAACAATAAAGCCAGAAAAACCTGATGACAAGCCAAGAATTCAAAATCCCTGTAACTGCCGGTATGCTGTGAATAAAAGACAGCAGAAAAACCTTCCTAAAAATTGCTTTTGGCCTTGCCTGGGAAACATTAAAGCTCCAGCAACCTCACAACAAACTATAAACAAGAATCCCGGTTGTAACTGAGTATGCTGGGACAAAAAAAAAAACCAGTGCTTTTGAAACCTGCCATGATAACCAACTTAGCGATTAATCGTCGCATTGAAATTTTTGCCAACCCAAGTGAAAATGGACGACGGTTACCTTTACTTTGCGGAAAAGTTAACGATTTTAAAGTGATTTTTTTAAAAACATTTGTAGTGAGTGACCCAACCCAAACAGACTTGCTGATTTTTTTCCGATTCTCCCAATCAGCTGACTCAATATATTTTCTTTCTTAACACCCGGAGAAAACAGACATAAGTAGAAACAGAGGCAGAAAAACCTCTTAAATTGTTTTTGGCGCCGCCCAAAAAACAAGACACTAAAACCTCCTGGTAAAGCTAAAAACAAGAAGAATTCGGGGTAACCGCGAGAATGGTGCGATGAAAAATGAGAATACGAGATAGCAACTAAAACCAATAATGTGGGTAATTGCCAGTAAAAGTGAAGGCAGGTTTTGGGAGCACCCTGACTTGAACAGGAAATGGAAATGTTCATTGTATTACAGCAACTTGATAATGAACTTGAAATGGAAATGTTTAATACATTCTATTTGTCTCTCTGAGCTTTCTAGCATGTCAAATGCACCCATGCATATTCGAAATGTTTGCTTGTCATCGTCATCTAAAGTTGCTAGCCCTGTCAAATGTTGCCATGACCACACCACTCTGAAAACACATGCAAGAATTCGATCATGACTTACCCTACCTTAAGAGATCGTTTAAGGTCCAAGCTTTGGTAAGCAAGAAAAATTTTAGATAATAGAAACATCCAAGAGAGCATAGAAACGAGCATGATCACGAGAGAGAAATAGATGTATAATTGACACCAACAAAGCCAATGATGCCAAGTATTTATAGGCACAATAGGAAATATTTAGGCAATTTCAAGAATAAAAAATTAATAATTTATGTTTTAAAATGAAATAACATGTATCCACAAAAAGGGTCTAATGGTCAATGGAGCAAGCTCCCTAGCCCTTCAAATCACATCAATTCCAAATGCACCAATATGAAATAAATTGATAAAAAGATAAATTTGCTATCTTCTATTAATCTCATGAAATGTATTAGAGAATATAGTAGAATACAAATCTAGATCACACATAATATACAACAATATTACAAAGTAGGACATTCTATAATCATACAAGATTTTCCTCGATGTAAGGAATAATCATTTAGGTCTCTCCATTTCTATCTTAGGGTTGACTTCCCATAGCTAAGATCTACACACAATGACCACTGATGAGAGACAAGGTATCCTATGCCCAACCATACGAATCACAAAGCGTTCAAGCACGATCTAATTGAATTCCATGGTATCGTTTTCAGTGCACTAGTCTTCTAGGAAGTGAATCTTGCCTTAAGGTCAATCGTTGTCTTTCCAATTACACTTTTGCTATACACTGGTATTGTTAAGTGTAATTGAGGCATCTGATTTTTATCATTTTGTATTTTATGGTTTTCATGTTCAAAGGAAGATAAAAGTGATTGGATTACCTAATTTAAATTAACTAAGTAACTAGCATCTAACTAATCCTAACATAAGCATCTAATCCCACTTTCCGTACACATCCTGAACCCACATATCCACTACTAGATGACCAAGCACTACACCACTAGGTGTACCAAGCAATAATGCTGCTGGGATTACCAAGTGAATACGTGTTACACTCAAAGTGGTCATACTTATGTGTGTAACCTATCTTGCTTAATTGCTTCATTAATTTAATTTCTGGAAAATATTTAATAAATTACTAAAAAATATTTAATAACTAACTAAAAACATAAAATGCATAAATCAAATAATTAATCTATCCAAAGTGTTGCAAGGTTTATTAGAAAGCTCATCCTTATTGCCACACGCATTGTCGTGGTCAAGTACAACAATGCTCAAATAAAGATCCATACACTCAATGACTCCTACTACAGGCACTCAGGAGAAAATTCTAACTTTCAAATGGAAAAACTACAAGAGCTTCATTGCAACTACAATTTCTTATGCCATAAATGTAGCTAGTATATGGGTATTCATAGTCAAAAATCAACACTACATCGATGGGGCCTTGTTGACACATGATACAATTCATCAATGAGGCCTCGTTGACGAGGCCATGTCAACGAGGCCTCATTGATACAACCAACCGAACTATGACTCATCATACCCCCATGACTAAATGAAAGCTTATCCTTGAGTTATTTTACAAAATTGGGAAGGTATGGGATTATTGACTGACTTTTCACAAACAAAATAAACTAACTAAATTGACAAAAAATGGAGTGCCCAAGTGTATGGATCAACACATTACAAAAAATGATGGTGTTCAGGACACAAAATAGAACACCATGACATGACTCTTCAAAATTGGACAGCATGTTCCTTGATAGCATGAAGTTGGATGGAGAAGATCAAATGGTCCTAGGTGGTTGTGACTCCTGAGGCTCCAAGGGACCTTCACCAACTTCATGCATGAGTGACAATTGAGGTGGCTATGGTTGTCCTACTACTACTACAACTTCAATCGGGAGGCAAAAAGCATCTAGCAGTGCTTGCATTTTCTCCTTCTTGCTTCTAGAATCATGCACCATCCATGCAGCTTCGCCAATATGGGTTGAAATGGGAATATCCTAGGAACATGGAATTACTAGAAATAACTACTTCGGATTGACGAACTAGGCAGTGAACTATTTGTGTTCAATGTTAAACACCCTGACTGTGTTCTTCAGCTGCTAGTAGTCATTCATCCATTTGGCTAGGTTCTTCATGATTGATTATTGATCTCTGAATTATGCTCTTAGAACTTTGAGTTTAACATTTGCAATCTCAAGCTTCTACTTGGCATCTTTGTAGTGCTTGAACTCAGCATCGTATAATAGATATGAGCTAGCCACCTACTTTTCTAACTCTAACCATGGTTTCCTGGTAGTTAGCATTTCCAAGTTTGCATAACAGAGATTGGCCAACTCAATATCTTCTATCATTTCTTCAATTTGCAACTCCTTCAAGTGGATCTCTACGTTGTTGTAGGCATCGATCCCATCAATGTTTTATTTCCAGACTTCTCTTCCCTATTGGAGTTGTTGGAGCGCTTCATTCATTTTTGCGTTCACCATCTAAATGTGTTTTTCATTAACTTCCTTCTATAGTTCAACCTAGTCTCTGTAGTGATTCTTCACTTTTTCAAACTTGAGGGCCTCATTCTTCCAAGTGGCAATCTCGATGGTAGAATTTTGACATAAGGTACACACTTCCTCCATTGATAGATTTTGATTTTCTATGGCCAATCTCCTTAATTCCTTATTCACCCTAGCAAGCTACTCCTATTGTTGATGAATAAATTCCTACATTTGGTCCTTCTAGGCATCAACAGTATGAAGGCAATGATTCTGTGTAGTCAGGGTCTCATTCTCCTTGTGCATTTGTGCCAAGTCCTTCTAGATTAAGTACATTTTTGCTTCAACTATGAACTGGATAAAGATGGCCATTACTACCTCCTTCTCAACCTTCTAGAATTGTTTTCAAAGCTATTTAAAAGCTTCATCTCTTAATGTTACTGGGCTGAGGATCATAGGATGTACAAGTTGAGCATGAAGTTCACCAACCTCTGTGGCCAAGCATTGATTTTATTCTTGAGCCATTTTGAGTTGCCTTTCCAAAATAATGCATCTTCCCCTTGCATTTAGTAGCTCCGACTGGGTTTTAGTGATGTCTTCAAGAAAATCAAAGATGTTCAAAGTTGGTTACCCAATTCCCACTAGTTGCTCTAGCAATTCTTCATGCTAGGCTACATTTAGCTTTTCGCTGACTATGCCTATGGATATTTGCACATCTTAAAGTGCAGATACATCTAGCATAGACACTATGGGTGCACTTAATACTTTAGTGACATAATCAACAACAACTTCAGTTGTTGTTTCCTACCCTTGGTGCAGCATCACCAAGATAGTTATCCTTCACCTTCTTTCAAATGCACTGAGAAGGTAGCAGCATTCCCAGAGATTTCTAGGAATAAATGGTGTTCAAATAATGACACTATCACAATCTGAGTGTTGGGATCTGACCTTGTAGGCAACTACATTTATTGGGCAGAGAACATTGGTCCACCCCTCTCAATTTGGCTAACTGTTTGGGCCACCTCATTAAGATGACTCATTACTAGTTGGTACATAGATGGATCTACCCCACTTGCTCCTGCACATTTCTCTTGTTAGCTTAAGAGCTATTCTCAAATTTTGCGCAGATGCTTAATGGCTACACAGGCCTTAGGCATTGTTTCTTGAGTAGGTGGTGGTGGCGGCTGCTCCTCTTCTTAGGTTGTTGTTGGTAGCTTATCTTTCATGATCTTAGACCATAAGGCCAAAGGAGAATACCTGATGGTATTGTTGAAGTAGTGGATGATGCCTGCCCTTTTGCAGAGTTTTCAAATGAGGCATGAAAAGGGTAGGGTTTTCCTTCCACATTCATTATCCTTGAAGTTCTTTTCGATCTCTAAGTAGATCAGTTGTGGAAGATTGATGGAAAATTTCCCACTTAGAGTGACGCATGCTTAGGTAGAGAAGGTGATCACTTTTCTTGGCCTCACCATTGGATTAAGGTGATAGGCCATAATCTTGAAATAAATTCACTCTGCCAATCTAAGTGCATTGTACTCCTTATAGTCAACCCTGTAGCATCGCTAGGTCCACTCCCTCTTGTCCTTAGGATCACCTTTCTTGGATAGCTCAGTTAACTATGTCCTAGTGTTAGGCAACCCAAGTACTTATGTGATAGCTTCTACTAATTAGGATACTTGAATGTCCTTGATTTTGACAATAGACCTTGACCTTCTCTATTACTCTAGAAGAGATATGTCTCTTCCATGTACCATTTTCCATTGGATGTGATTACTGGCCACATGAAAGAGGTTTGTAACTAAGTCTTGACATCTACTAGAGATTTTTCAAGGAATGGACTAAAGTTAATCTCTTGAAGGACTGATCGTTGGATCTCTCGAGACTTAATAATGTCTAGGTAGGCTTGAGTCAAAGTGACCTCAAGCCTTGGCATGGGTCTAGGCACTTCTCCTTGCTGTGATTGTTTAGTCAGCACTTCTTCTTCTAGAATCTATCAGATAAATTCCACTTCAAGCTCCTCACAAAGAGGTCCCATTGCATAGGTTGCTTCTGGTAGTTCTTGGACTTGTTCTTGTTGGCCCCTTCTAGCTCTAGGTTACTTCTCTCGTGGTTGAGAGGGTTTTCCTTCTTGTGGGCATTTCTATTTTGGTGTCATCTATAATCACAATGAGACCATGGATTAGCAATCATTGTGTAACCTTAAAGCAATTGGAATACCTTTATCTCTTAAGGGTTGATGAGTGGCAAGGTACCCCTACACTCAACCATACGAATACGAGCATTTCACGCACGATCTAGTCAAACTTTGTAGACGGACTAGTTGTAGTATCTAGACAGTTACTCGTAGGTCGTAGTTCACTGTCTTCTCACCTGGACTAGTATTCACTTGTCACGTATGGTTTAGTCTAGAGTGAGGTATGTGATTTTTATAGCTTTTATATTTTTAATGTGTTATGCTAATAGGGGAAGGTCATGAAAACTAAGTGACTAACTTACATTAACTATTCACTAACTAAGTTCTAATTGTTTCTAACACAAGTATTCGTTCCCATTTACCGCACACATCTTGAACTAGTGCAACGCTACTGGGATTATCAAACGCTATTCATTACTAGGTTACCAAGCACTACATACATGCTTGAAGTGGTCATACTAAGTGTACTTAACTAGGAGAGTCAAGGGTTGAGAGAGATTAATTATCTAGGAAAGCATTTAAACATTTAACCATAATTAATTACTATTTAGCTTAGTCCATATGCTGCAAGGTTTATCAGAAACTTCATCTTTATTGGCATACACAAATGTGTGCTCAGGTACAATTTTCTCAAATAAAGATCCGTTCACTTTAAGACTCCTACTATAGGCACATGGAAATTATTCTAACTCTGTAATGGTAAAACTGCAAGAGTTTAGCTAAGGGTCTAAGTCTAACTCCCTAAACAAGGAAAGCTGCCTCTTATTTATAGAAGATGAGGTAGNATAGTGTTCATGATAACAAGAGTGAACACTATACACATTTGACATCCATCCTTATTTGGCAGCTGAGAGAGAAGAGAGAGAGAGAGAGAAGAAAAAGAAGATGTGTTGCTGCCAATGCCAAAATTACACTTTCTATTGTCTATCCATCACCACGCCATCAATCTTGTTCCTTTGCATGATTTTTCTAGCACCAATCCATCCTAAGTGTTTCCTCCAGCTCCAATCCATTGTTGATGTGTGGTGAGGTATCCCTACATTCAACCATACGAATACGATCGTTACACACGCGATCTAGTTGAACTCCGCAGATGGACTAGTTGTGGCATCCAGACAGTTAGCCTTAGGTCACATTTCGTTGTCTTCCCACCTAGACTAGTATTAACTTTGTCATGTATGATTTAGTCCAGAGTGAGGTGTATGATGTGTTCTATACTAATGCTACTCCTGAAGACAATGGGAAATGATAATATTAACTAAGCTAAGAGAGAAGGGTGAGAGAGAATCTAAACTAGCCTAAGTGCAATGAGCATCCATTCCTCAATCATCCATACACATCTTGGACTTCATGCATGACTACCATTGGATTACCAAGCGCAGATCCTAGGTATGCTACTAGGTTACCAAGTAGTCACACTTAAATGCTCGTAATTAAGTCGTACTCATTCCACATTTAACAAGAGTTTAGGGTGAGAAGATATTAACTAAGAAAGTAGTAAATAACAATTAATTAAATAATTAAGCTAAGTGAATGTTGCAATGAGGAATTAATCTCGATCTTTATTGTCAGTCATGTGCATGTCCAAGTACGTCACACTTGAATAAAGGATGCCATACAATTACAATCACCACATTGCGGGCATGCACTGGGAGGAAAATGGTTGAGATAAAAATGAAAACTAAAATCAAAACTAACTCTAAAAACTGACTCCTAGAACAAGGAAAGCTACCTCTTATTTATAGAATTTTGAGGCAGGCCACGATATCACGTATATGTGATATCGCGGCTGATGCAATATCGCAGCTTCGATAACTACCCCTGATAGACCATATCTTGTATTAGGGCTCCGATAATAGGGCTTTGATAATAGAGCTTCGATAAATGGGCCTGATAGACCATGACTCATCATACCCCCATGACTGAATAACAACTCGTCCTCGAGTCAAAGAAAGTGAGGAACAAGTTCAATTGATTACACAATGGATAGATATGGGATTATTGACTGACTAAGAATTTATTCATGCCATAGTGGATAATTAAACAAAATTAGGACACAGACACAAAAGAAAAAACTTGTGGAACTCATGGGGTTCCCGGTAGTGGTGGCTCCTCCATGGGTGTCTTTCCTTTGTTTGGTGCTCTAGGCTTCTGAGATTGATACTGTTGAAGAAGTGCCTGAAGTTTCTCCTCTTCTATCCATAGATTATGGGCCGTCCATGCTGATGTTCCAATGTGTGATGAAGTCAGCACTTTCCATGGACACGGTAGCTGTGGGAACACTTGATTGGCCTTGACATGTCATGCCACAATAGCCATCATTCCTCTTCATAGGCCTGGGCCCTGACCTCTCCACTTTTTGCTTGGATAGATTATGCAGTAATAGGAGTTCCATGATGGATGCTGAGTGATTGTGCCTCCTACTCTGTATGTTTTGCATGAGGTCGTTGGCCTCAACCTCCCCCCTAGTCGTTCAATTGCACCTTAAGAAGGTCCTCCTTGTTGTCTTCTTTTAGGAGCCATCTATAA
Source organism: Gnetum montanum (assembly GCA_015680685.1). Classification (NCBI taxonomy): domain Eukaryota; kingdom Viridiplantae; phylum Streptophyta; class Gnetopsida; order Gnetales; family Gnetaceae; genus Gnetum; species Gnetum montanum. Next base: position 26,037 of record MNCI01033269.1, read on the forward strand.
TCACACAAAGATCAATTGTTAGTAAGGTTATTAAAAAAGTTCAATGATTTCATACCTTACTCATTACCTTTAATAAATTTTGAATTTGTTTGCTTAGTGTGATTTTAGAGTTAGAAAATTTTTCAAGGAAGTTGCCCAAAAGGTTTAATGTCGGACCTGGTTTGTTTAGGTGACACATAAAAGGACCTGGTTTTGAGGAAATTTTGATAAAATGATGACAAAGGAAAGAATAAATTCATAAATAAAGTACCTAGAGGGTATAAGATGATGTGGTGGTATGCAACAAGTACAAATTGCAAAATTCACGCAAGTGGGTCCTCCCCAAAGTAGGTTCCAACCTAAAATGCCCTTGCGTAACCATGCCTTAAAATGTCTATAGGCACTAGAAGGGTTAAATGTAATCCATACCAGTTTCATAAAACACACACATGTAGATACCACTTGAATGAGGTAAGAATTCTACGCTACACAAGACATGAGTTACAATTACATGAACAACGAGATTAGACGGACTACAAAAGGGGTTATAGAGATTAGGACATGAGGTAACTGACCTAGGGAATAGTGAATCCTATGTGTACAACATGATTAATGTGTCATTAACCCTTCGTTCCAAGATCAGGACCAAGTCCATTCCTCTGATTAGTGACATCGCATTGTTTCATCCCATGATAAGCAACTATGAGAGTACCAGAACAACAAGGTGTACGATCACTTGGCATTTTGTTCAAGGGACGAGTGATTTTTGCTTGTGGCATTTCCTTTGTTTTTTTTTTTTTTTTGTTTTTTTTTCGATTGCTGAATCCAGAGAAGCTGCCAACCTTCAGGCATGGGTGCATGTCTTTCCAGTGGGACCCCCTAGAACAGCATTGGATTTTTAAGTGCCCTTTTGATTACTCTTACTCCAATTTTTCGTTAGATCTACAAGGATCTTAGTACAACCACATTACATGATAACTCCCATAGATGTCACCAAAGAGAATCTGCAAGTCCCCTTGATGTCACACCCTAATCATTCCCTCTTGATCCATCCTTCTTCATTCTGGGTACAATGAACACAAAAATAATTTTAAGTTTTAAGAATGTTAAGAATATCATTGTACCCTCGAACAAAACCTCTTATTTGTAGAATGGATGAGTGGGTGTAATGGGCTCACTGTNAGAGAATATCCCCCATAACTAAATGGTTGAGCATAGTAAGGATTAATAGTTGAAAGGTAAGGATCCTTGCATGTTGGAAATATTGAAACTTGGTCATACCTACCCCCTTGGGGTTCACACACTTGATTATAGTAAACATAGTGGGGCAACTTGTAAGATATGGTTCCTGGATAAGGAGTTGATCCACTATGATACTTGCGACTATGAGATGGTATGCAAGGATTAGGACGTTGCTCTCCATGGCTATGTTCATTGGGCCATATGGTTGTTGGAGTGTTATTTAGTAGCCTTGATGAAGTAACATGAGGTGTTGGGTTTGAAGAGAGGGATGCACCATAGTGTTGGGCTTGTGCTGAGTTGAAGGATGCAATGGCCTTGGAATTTTGTTGTCCCTTCCTAGGGTCATTCCTAAAGAAGGGATGCCTTCGATGTTGCTGAGGTCTCTCACTACTGTTGGCAATCATAGCACAAGTAACGTTTAAGGATTGTTTTTGTGGTCCAGACACCTTAGGAACAGTTGGTGGCGATGTAGAAGGAGGGAAAGGATGAGAATGTTGAAAATTAGGAGAAATGTGAGGTACAAAAGGTAGTGGTTGTGTTGAGAACATGGGCTAATAGTATTGGGGAGAATGATAATGTGGTGAGATAGAGTATGTTGGCCCAGTTGGAGAAATAGGGTATTGGACTAGATAAGCATTTGGATTCGAATGATATTAAGGGTGTCTTCAGTTTAGGGGTGGCTTCCCCCACAACTGGGATTGTTGCCACTATGATCGAACACAGTATCTCTGTACGAACTCTGGGTGTAACGTGTTTCCCCAATGCTCATATAAATGTAACAAGATTTGGCATTGGCCCTTGGGGTGATCATACAGGTAGATGTTACATTCATACATATGATTGGTAGTTGAGATCTTATTTTCCTCATTCCTTCTTTCTGAATGTCTAATGATATTTTTTCCTGCTTCTTGGGTTGTCAAAAATCTATCTCCAATGATATCAATATATTCTCCACACTTTTTATGTGTCCATTCCAACATCTTATTGATCTTTTCCTCAACTTCCTCTAACAATTGTTGTACCAAAAAAGATGGTTCTTTCCCCTTGTGGCAGGTTGATTTCTCCTTTTTGTAATTATGGACCTTTGTTAAGTTGAGATTTTGGTCCCATTGATGTTTTTCAACACTCTCTCATCTAGCCATTTCTCCTTCTTCTTTTGCTACCTGCTTAATAAGCTTTTGTAATTGATGGGTTCGTAGTTTGTATAGTTTTCCTTGAGCATACATCCCTAGGGTCTTTCTTATTTCATCATGAAGTCCATCAATGATATGGTACATTAGCCTTTCTTCGGAGAACTCATGGCCTAGACAATTTTTTAACAGTGCATAATATCTTTCTAAGGCCATGTCCAAGGGTTCATGTTGTGCTTATTTCCACTCTTGGATTTGTTTCCTCAAGGCTAACACTCTTACGTAGGTTTGATATCTTTCATTAAAGACTTCTACCTTTGTTGGCCAACGTCGTATTGAATTTGGTTTTAACGATCTATACCATACTTTTGCTTGGCCAACGAGTGTCATAGGGAAAAGCTTGAGTTTTTGCCAACCGTTATCAATGTTATTCCATGTGCAGGCATCGTAGAAGGCTTGTAAATGTTGATGTGGATCTAACTCATAGCCTCCTAAAAAACTAAGGAAGTTGTTTAAATCAAGCTTGGATAGATGGCTCTCTTTACGATGCCTATGGGAGATTCAAATAGCCTCATGTATAGGCGTTAGGCTCTTAGTGGCCAGCAGGGGTTCATCCTCACTAAGTAGGTTGTGAGTTTCTAAGTTGGGATGATGTTGCCCCTGTTCATGTTTTCATTCTTGATTTTCTTTGTGAGCTCGATTTTTAGTTCTATGCTGATCCCTTGAAAGATAGTCATCCATGTCACAATCTAACGTTGAACGAGTAGACGAAGAGAAGGAACTATAAAACTCATTATGACTTTTGTAAGTCTTCCAATCATCCCCAAGTAAGTTCTTGTTAGTTATTGAGAAGTTCCTAGGCCTTTCGAGCCTCCTTGTTCTATGGGATGTCTCATCCTCACTAGAGGTGTCAGAGTTGGATGACGAGAGTCTTTGAGTATTTTTAGGGTGTTCATAAACGTAGGGGACTCCTGCATAAGGTTGAGTACTCTAGACTTCATCGTGATCTAATTCGTTGGTTCTCCAATGAATTTCCTCACTAGGTGTGGCATTATTGTAGTGTTGTAGGAGAGGCATGGCCGTGAAATTGTGTGTGAATTTATATGTGACTTTTATAATTACTTCTTCCTAAAAGATATATCATTAAGTCCTATACAGCAACCTTGTATGATATAACTAATCTAGATAACTAGCACTGTCCCCAGCAACGGTGCCAATGATGAGTGGCGAGGTACCCCTACACTCAACCATACAAATACGAGTGTTACAAGCGCGATTTGATCGAACTCCGCAGACAGACTAGTTATGGCATCCATACAGTTAGCCTTAGGTTGCAGTTCATTGTCTTCCCACCTAGACTAGTGTTAACTTTATCATGTATGGTTTAGCCTAGAGTGAGGTGTATGATGTGTTCTATACTAATGCTACTCTTGAAGACAATGGGAAATGATAATATTAACTAAGCTAAGAGAGAAGAGTAAGAGAGATCTAAACTAGCCTAAGTGTGATGAGCATCCATTTCTCAATCATCATTACACATCTTGGACTTCATGCATGACTTCCATTGGGAGTACCAAGCGCAGATCCTAGGTACACTATTGGGTTACCAAGTAGTCACACTTAAATACTCATAATCAAGTCGTACTCATTCCGTGTTTAACAGGAGTTTAGGGTGAGAAGATATTAACTAAGAAAGTAGTATAACAATTAATTAAATAATTAAGCTAAGTGCATGCTGCAATGATGAAGTAATCTCAATCTTTATTGCTGGTCATGTGCATGTCTAAGTACGTCACACTTGAATAAAGGATGTCGTACAATTACAATCACCACACTGCAGGCATACATTGGGAGGAAAAGGGTTGAGAGAAAAATGAAAACTAAAATCAAAAATAACTCTAAAAGCTTATTCCTAGAACAAGAAAAGCTACATCGTATTTATAGAAATAGACGTAGGCCGCGATATTGCAGGAGCAGGCGTGATATCGCGGCTAATTCGATATCCCTGATGCAATATCACGGCTTCGATAACTGGGCCTAACAGACCATATCTTGTATCAGAGCTCCGATAATAGGGCTCCGATAACAGGGCTCCAATAACTGGGACTGACAGACCATGACTTATCAATTTTCATATGATTTCCATCTACACACACAACACAGTCACATATTAGCAAGGGTAACTAAATCACAATGTAATTGATACCTTGCCTTGATGTACGGTTCATTGGCTGAGTTATGATATGGCTAATACAGAATTTTGGAGATATAATACTAGTGACTACTAAAGGTTTAAGGTGTAGAGGTTAGGAGAAAATTGAAAAAATAGAACCAAGACCCTTGAAACACCACAAAATTTTGAGCTTAGTACTTCTCCAAGAAGAATCGAGCTAAGTCATGATGCTCCCTAGCATGACTGAAGCTTGAGGGCCTCATAGACAGCTTCAAGCAGAGTCCAACTCAACAAGAAATGGTTCCCTGGGACCTACAAAAGACTACAATGACATCTGGCATCAAACTTGGCAAATCTTGAGCTCAAAATACTTGGTTTTCACTAAGTATGCATCTTGTATGCTGGCCTATACATGCCCAGCGTACAGCCCAGCGTACACCAACTTTTGGGCCTCAAAAATGAGTCAAAACATGCCAGAATTGAGCATATAGACCCCCAGGACCTTTCCCAAGGTCCCCAGCAGCTCTTAAGCACTTGAAAATTAGATTTTGGGCTCCAAATGATGGTCTTTCATTCCTATAGGCCTAGCGTGCAGCCAGCATACAACAACTTTTGGGCCCCAAAAATGAGTCAAAACATGCCAAAATTGAGCATTTGGACCCCCCAAGACCTTCAGGCACTTGAAAATCAACTTTTGGGCTCCAAATGATGGTCTTTCATTCCTGTACACACAGTGTACACGCCCAGCGTGCAGCCAACGTACAGCAACTTTTGGGCCCCAAAAATGAGTTAAAACACGCTAGAATTGAGCGTTTGGACCCCCTAGGACCTTTCCCAAGGTCCCTAGCAGATCTCAGGCACTTGAAAATCAACTTTTTGGCTCCAAATGATGGTCTTTCATTCCTGTCCGCCCAGTGTACACGCCCAGCGTGCAGCCAGCGTACAGCAAATTTTGGGCCCCCAAAAATGAGTCAAAACATGCCAGAATTGAGCGTCTGGACCCCCCCAAGACCTTCCCCAAGGTCCCTAGTAGCTCTCAGGCACTTCAAAATTAGATTTTGGGCTCCAAATGATGGTCTTTCATTCTTATATGCCCAGCGTACACGCCTAGCATGCAGCCAGCGTACAGCAACTTTAGGACCCCAAAAACAATTTGAAACATGCCAGAACTGAGTGTCTAGACCCCCTATGACCTTCTGCAAGGTCCCCAGCAATTCTTAGGCACCCAAAAATCAAGTTTCAACCTCAAAATAATGCATTTCTATGACTTGTACGTTGAGCATACGTACTCTGCACGCCAAGCGTGCAGCCCAGCGTACACCACCAAAAACGACCCAAAACAGGCACCAAAGGGCAAGATTTTTACCTGAAATTGACTCCCAGAGGTAGTGCAACTATTGGGCATCATCACAAGCACCTGAAACTCAATTTTTGACCTTAAAATGAAGCATTTCCATGTGTATACGTTGGGTACATTTTGGTGTACGCTTAGCCTGTACACTGAGGTTGATGTTGAGTCTGTACGCTAAGGTCAAGCCTGTATGCTGGAATGCAGCACGCTGGCATCCTGTACGCTGGCATGAAACATGCTTCCATGTAGCACGCTAGCATCCTATACGATGGCATGCAACATGCTGGCATATAGCACGCTGGCATCCTGTACGCTGGCATGCAGCACGCTGGCATCCTATATGCTGGCATGCAACACGCTGGCATGTAGCACGTTGGCATGCAACATGCTGTACAATTGTAACATATCCTGCACTTGGTCAACGCACCACCTATCTTCCAATCCAAATTTTTCTCACCTCACAGCCACTCATCTCCTTCCAAATCTGAATCTAATGCCCAAGATCTCATAAAAACTTGAATTTTTCACTAGATCAGGGGGGCAATTTTGGGGCAAACTAGAGATAAAGAAAAAGAAAAGAACCAGAGACACTGAGAAACCAACCCTGTACGTTGTACTTCCACCTTGCACCCTAAGCATACAGCCTTCACGTTGTGCTTGCAACCGAATTCATTAAACAATCATCCCCCTGCATCCACCGGAGCCTTCCATCTGCCTTGTGTCAGATTCACAACTACGTTAGACTGGTGCACTGTAACTTTTCATTTTGCAATAATATTGCCACATTTTTTTTACTAAGATCTGTCACAATTTTTTTCGTTCGTTATTGTATGCTTATTGGTTACATTCCTGTACGTTTACGCTCCATTTTACATTAGTTACGTTGTTTACGTATAACCCAACGTACAACATATCAGTGTACGTTCAGGGAAATCCTTGTCTAATCTGCGTGCGGACCACTCAAGGTACTCTGCCTTCATTAATTCTAACTTGCCCTCAAGCGAAGGTAGGGTCTTCTGCGCTTTTCCGGGGATCTCCTGGTTTCTACTTCATTGCAGCTGGAGACTGACGATTTCAGAAAGTACAGAAAATGGTGCTAGAAGGAGGGCCTAACTTGTTTTTTGTTTAATCGAAACGTTGATCACGTTACCTATTCAAACACAGTGTTCACGTTGCTATAGGTTTATGCTGCTACAGTGTTCACGCTGCTACATTGTTTACGCTGCTACAATACCGCTACAGTGTTTTTTCAACAAAAACACACAAAACACATCTGTTTCAAAGCCGAATTCACCACAATTTGCACTGAACATCAAGCCGGTCTAAGTACTGACTACCATCAACATGGATCACTTTGCCCAAGCATGCATCATCATGGAATCATCCCAAAACTCCAGTGCACACGCCTTCATAGTCCCCACACAAGAACAGTATAAGTACATCTGTGTGAAGATTCAGGCCAAACTTCCTATTGACCACACAGAACAAGAGGCAAAATGAAACTTTGAGCGCATATACATGGGAGGTCATGAATTCGCCCCCTCTGTATATGACATCATCCCCCTTTCTGAGCCTCACCATTGATTCATCTCTCAACTCCTTCTAGCAAGGGGCCAAAATACATAGTGACCCACTGAGAAGCCCCAAAACCAACATGATGTAGATGACTTCAAGGCACAATCCGAACCTGAGGATTCATACCACACCCTCAGTCCCCATGCCTACGTGAACCCATGACTCCATCCTCACATGGGACAGATGGCCACTCACCAAGTATCAATGAGCACACAAGCACCAATATCCCAACAGAGATTACCCACACCCATCTCCACCCAGTACATACCGCACGTGCAAACACATGGGGCCACTTTCACTACATCGGCCCCACACATCCAGGGTGTCACTTCATAGTTTGTGGCTAGGCAAGGAACCATACCCCTTGTTCAACAACCTACTCACTTCAACGTGCCACACCCCACAACCACAACTCTGAACATTGCTCCACAGCAAAAAATGACAATCCAACAACCTCCCCAACCAACTAATATGCCTACCGCTCAAGAGTCGGTAGAAGCCAAACAAATGATGCAAGCATTAACTAAAGAGATAAAGCACCTCAAAACGGCAAACACTGAACAAGTTAAAGTACTAAACTTCTATCACAATGATCCAATTAGCTCTTCAGTTCCACCATTAGCTTTGCCCAAGGGAATCACACTTCCACAGCTGACCAAATACAATGGAAAGAGAGATCCAAGTGCTCACTTAGTCACGTTTCGATCAGAAACTCTATTGCTTCAAGCTTGGCCCCACACAATCTTGTGCGTGTTTGCTATGTCCTTAACGAGTGTAGCCTTAGACTGGTACTAAGCCTTACCTCGTAACTCCATATCCTCTCTTGAGAATTTGTTACATCAGTTTGTTACCAGGTTTAAGTACAACCTAAAGCCTAAAGCAACCCTAGACACTCTGATACAGGTGAAACAAGCACCACTTGTGCCTGTTTAAAAGTTCATCCAACGATGGAGTGCAGCCCTTAACGAACTTCATGAGCCCACCCCTAAAAAGTATTTACTCACGATTCTGAAGGGACATATGAATGACTTCATTAAGTCAAAATTGTACTACCTAAGCGCTCAAATGTTGAGCTAAGCGTTCACACAGATCAAGAACATTGAACAAGCTACACAAACCAGTAATGACCCTACCTATGTGGCTTACAAGAACCAACATGTTACCAAACAACAGACAATAATGGAAACTGTAGCCACAAGCACAAAAACATCAAACACCAGTACCAACCCACCTGTAACAACAAGGGCCACCCCAATGCCCAACTTTCAGTGCAAGGATCGCTCTAAGTATACGTCGCTACCCACGCGACTCTCTAAACTACTAGAGCAACTCCTTAGAACTAGGCAAATCCAATACAAACTAGTGGAAAATTCCTGTCGAAGACACAATAGGTACTGTGAGCTACTGAAGAACCCCACCTTAGCAGCATCAAATGAGCCCCCAATCCCACGACACTTCAAATTAGATCAATTCTATCACTACCACCAGATGTCTGATCACAATACCAACAATTGTCATGCGTTACAGGATGATCTACAGGACGACACCTTTTGTGGTCAAGGTACCACCACCTCATATGTCTGCTAAGACATTAAACTGCCCAGATGCAATGCAATCCCAAGCACCGAAGACACCCTTTGTGGTCAAAGTACCACCACAGTCGTCCGCTAAGACATTAAACTGGCATGTTGCACCAACGACAACAGCAAAGAAACCTTTCATTATCAAGGTGCCACAACAGGCTAGTCCAACAACAACAACACCTCCTAAACTCCCATTTTTCATAAAAATGCCACCATGCGATGGCCCCTCACTTACCCTGAGCCCAACCGTAGGAAACGTCTCAACCTCTCCTCCCCCAAGAGTCAACCTTGCCAACAACATGGATGAGCCTACCAAATGGCAGTAGAAGAGGACAAATGAACAACAAACAACACCCACAGCTGAAACAAAGGACACACCTAGTATACAACAACTAAACACTAGGGGCCCTACCCCTCATCCTAAACAAACTAGGCCCAAGCCCTCAACCCATACAGAGGCAACCAACACAACAACAGACAACACAGACTTTTGAGCTACACTGGCCTAGGTGAAATAGGCGCTCAAACAAAAGAACACAACCATGAGCTTGTACGATTTGGTCATGACATCATCAGCTCATCACGAAGCCTTAGCGCAAATGTTAGCATCCATTCCTGTTACAGAGGACATCCCTGCTAACATGGAATCCATCCATGCAATGATTTCACAACACACACCACAAGGATTGGGTTCAAGCACCTTAGCCTTTCGTGATGATGCAGTTAAACGTAACCCTAAATGAGGGGAAATCATAACAGCTCCATTATCGATTAGTGTACGTGTTGGGCAATGTACCATTTGCAAAGTGCACGTTGATGACGGTGCAGCAACAAACGTAGTTCTATACTCCGTCATCGACAAACTAGGCATGGCAGATGAAATCATGCCAACAAAAACCACGTGTTTAAAATCTTTCAATGGATCATGTGTCATAGTTAAGGGCATAATCAACTTAGCCTTTGTCATAGGAGAACAATTCCCCACCAGTGCAGAATTCACTATCATAGAAGAGATGCCCAGTTTCAACATGATTCTTGGTAGACCTTGGCTAGCACAACAACGAGCCGTTTTCTCACTGATACATCAAGAAATCTGCCTTCCATACGAAGGTGGACAAGTCATTATACATGGCGACAACACTCCCTTTCAAGCTGACCACAACATAGACATGTCACAAGTCTTGAAAGAGGAGCCTCTTGAAGCAACACCCACAACAAAAAACATAACACCTAGAGCTAAAACGCCCGAACAAGGGGTAAAAAATGAAAGCCTCCCAAAGCAAACTAGCATGCCTCCTAGACCATGCCTAACTAAGAAACAACCGCATAATCAAGACTCCCCTGTGGCCAAAGACACGTCTGACCTCTGCCCACTCTTCACCTTTGTTCGTTGTGCATACGTCACCTTAGTTTGTATTGTATTAGCTTACACGTTCTCTCATGGCCTGAAAAGGCCTTAAACTAGCACTGTTTTACATTATTTTCTATTTATTGGTACATTTCAGTTCATGTTTTGTGCAGTTGCTATTTAATATTGTTTTCTCTAGTAGCTTTTGTTTATAGGATCATACAGA
>MNCI01033269.1:43140-56340 GCA_015680685.1 Gnetum montanum
TCTAGTGATTGTAGGATTGGCAAAGATGATTCCACCTCCTTGAAGTGAGTGGATTTCTCCTCTTCATGATCATGGACCCTTGTTAAGTTGAGATTTTGATCCTATTGAGAACTTTCAACACTCTCCCATTTGGCTAGTACTCCTTCTTCTTTTGCCACCCGCTTAATAAGCTCTTGGAGTTGATGAGTTCGTAGATCATATAGTTGACCTTGGGCATACATCCCTAGGGTCTCCCTTGTTTCATTACGGAGTCCATCTATGATATGGTACATTAGCCTCTCCTCAGAGAATCCATGGCCTAGGTAGTTATTTTATAGTGCATAATATCTTTCTAAGGCCATGTCCAAGGGTTCATGTTGCACTTGTTTCCATTCTTGGATTTGTCTCCTCAAGGCTTACACTTTTGCATAGGTTTGATATCTTTCATTGAAAAGTTCTACCATTGTCAACCAACATCGAATTGATTTTGGTTTTAACGACCTATACCATACTTTTCCTTGGCCAATGAGTGTCAAAGGAAAGAGCTTAAGTTTTTTCCACCCATTATCAATATTATTCCATGTACAGGCATCGTAGAAGGCTTGTGAATGATGTTGAGGATCTAAATCATAGCCTTCTCAAAGCTTGGAAAAGTTGTTTAAATCAAGCCTAGGTAAAAAAAATTTCTTCATGATGCCTGTAGGATATTCAAATAGCCTCATGTATAGGCATTAGGCTCTTAGTGGCTAGCAGGGGTTCATCATCACTAAGTAGGTTGTGAGTTTGTGAGTTGGGATGATGTTGCCCTTGTTCATGTTGGCATTCTTGATTTTCTTTGTGAGCTCAATTTTTAGTTCTACACCAATCCCTTGAAAGATAGTCATCCATGTCACAATCTAACATTGAAGCAGTAGAGGAAGAGAAGGAACTGTAAAACATGTTATGACTTTTGTAAGTCTTCCAATCATCCCCAAGTAAGTTCTTGTTAGTTATTGAGAAGGTCCTAGGCCTTTTGAGCCTCCTCATTCTATGGGATGTCTCATCCTCACTAGAGGTGTTAGAGTTGGATGACAAGAATCTTTGAGTATCGTTGGGGTGTTCATAAACATAGGGGACTCCTACATAAGGTTGAGTACTCTAGACTTCATCTTCATCATCAATTCTGTTGGTTCTCTAATGAATTGCCTCATTAGTGCTTGCGGGATCATAGTCTTGTGAGAGAGACATGGTTGTGCAATTGTGTGTGAATTTATATGTGACTTTTTATAATGATTTCTTCCTAAAATATATATCGTTAATTCCTATATAGCAACCTTATATGATATAACTACTCTAGATAACTAGCACCATCCCTGGCAACAGTGCCAATGATGAGTGGCAAGGTCCCCCTACACTCAACCATAAGAATACAAGCGTTTTACACATGATCCGGTCAAACTCCACAGATGGACTAGCTATAGTATTTAGACAATTACTCGTAGGTCGTAGTTCGCTATCTTCCCACTTGGACTAGTATTAACTTGTCACGTATGGTTTAGTCCAAAGTGAGGTATGTGATTTTTATAACTTTTATATTTTTAATGTCTTATGCTAATAGGGGAAGGTCATGAGAAATAAGTGAATAACTTACATTAACTATTCACTAACTAAGTTCTAATTTTTTCTAACACCAGTATCCGTTCCCACTTGCCGCACACATCCTGAACGAGTGCAACGCTGCTAGGATTACCAAATGCTATTCGTTACTAGGTTACCAAGCACTACACACATGCTCGAAGCAATCATACTAAGTGTACTTAACTAGGAGAGTCAAGGGTTGAGAGAGATTAATTATCTAGGAAAGAATTTAAACATTTAACCATAATTAATTACTATTTATCTTAGTCCATATGCTGCAAGGTTTATCAGAAAGTTCATCTTTATTGTCGTACACAAATGTGTACTTAGGTACAATTTTCTCAAATAAAGATCTGTTCACTTTAAGACTCCTACTACGGGCACATGGAAATTATTCTAACTCTAGAATGATAAAACTGCAAGAGTTTAGCTAAGGGTCTAAGTCTAAGTGCCTAGAATAGGGAAAGCTGCCTCTTATTTATAAACATTGTGGTGGGTTGCGATATCACCTACGCGATATTGTGGGGGCAGATGCAATATTGCGGCTCATCAAGGGTGGTTACACTTTGACTAAGTTGTGATTATGGTTGATATCATTATTTCAATTATTATCCATTTATGTGTTATCATTAATAAATCATCTCGAAGGTTGTTGGAAGGATTAACTATCAAAAACATTGATGGTTATATGTTGTTAAGATTATTAATCCTTTGGGGGAGTTAGAAAAATTTCCAAAAACATTTCATTGATTTTTATGGGAAACCTTAAGGTTTATGACCCCCACGATAAAGATCTTATCTTTGGTAAGTGTAGGATTAAAAATGAAGTGATTTGGACAAAAAATTAGGAAGTTATGGGCTTTAGAAGCTTTTGGGCTCTAAAAAATTGCAAAAACTCCTGTGTGTTATGAGGCAAGTGTCAAAAATTCCTAAGTGCTTAGTGGTATATATAGGATGTAAGCACTATGTTGATGAGGCCTCATTGACAAGGCCCCATCGATGTGGTTAGCTACGTTGATGAGGCCTTGTTGACAAGGCCTCGACAACATGGTTAGCTGCATCAATAAGGCCTCATTGATGCAACTGTGGACCACCATTGACTTTAGTCAAACTTGAAAAATACAAGGAATTTTTGAATGAAATTAGGGTCAAATGAAAGCTCAAAATGCCAAGAACAATATGAAAACATGAGAAGAGGGTATTGAAGCTCATAAATTTAGAAAAATGGAGAAAAATTGATTCAAGGGATGAATGAGATAAAAGCTTAAGGAGCACTAAGCGAAATACCCAATAGAATATGTGAAAGATAGGATTATGGCAATCTTAAAGGTAAGGGACGTTAACTAACCAAACCAACAGCTATGAGAGTCGGTCCTTCCCATAGTAGGCTCATGCCCTTGTTGCCCTTACATAACCTCAACCAAGGAGCCTGTGGGCCTTATAGTCAATTTAATGGTCATGAAAAGTTAAGGACCAACTAGAAAGAATCTACTTAAGAATCCAAACACATTAGACCAAGACATAGAGCATAACATAGAACAAAATAGTGAGGTGAGTTATGGCAACATGGATGGATGATAAAAAAGGTGGAATGGAGTTCCTAATTAAGGTCATAAGAAGTCCCTTGTGGAATTTGTGTTTAAAATGACTTGGAAAGATCCATCCTTTTTCCAGATCAAAACTAGCCACTTTTAGTAACTTTGCAATACTACTCTAAGACTAACCCACCCACTAGAGACATAAGAGTGCTTCCACAAGACAACCACTATTCTATAAGAAGAAGAAAAAAGAAAAGTAGGAACTGAGAGTAGGCCTTAGTTAGAGAGGACCTTCAAGCATAGGTGCATGTCTTTCTAGTCCCATAACCAGTGTTTGTAGCTTGTTTATTTGTACAAGGGATGTTCTTTGAATTTTTATTTTTTTATTTTTTTGAAATGGAAACCACACCATGGAAGGACTTATTCATGTCTAAGGGGTATGCTTTGAATTCCCACCATTTTCATTTTTTTCATCCTTATTTTTTTGAATTTTCTGATAGAAACCACACCATGTAAAGACTTATTCAACTTCCTATCAGTGGTTGGTATGAAATAGTAAGAAGTCTATGAAAAACACTCAAGCACTCAAGTAAGTAGTTGAGTACAAAGAGTATTGAGTCCTCTTGAAGTCACACCTTTACAAACCTTCAAATCCTTTAACTACCAAGGTCACCAATTGATTAAAAGTTTCTTTTAATGGAAGGGACCTTAGATTCCTAGAAGAAGAAAACCATACAGTTCACTAGATGGTTGGATGACATGGACTCACTACTTGTTCTATGAAGAATAAACCATGTCAAGGTTATCAAACTTTAGAATTCAAAAATAGAAACTAGACATCGACAATCACAACATCAGGCACAAACCATCATTAGTAAACAACAACAACGGCACTATGTCCTACGACAATAAGGTAATTTTATTAGCAAAAATATGGAAATATCACTGTTGAATCAAAACAAAAGAAAGAAAAATATATAAGAAAGTGTAAAATAATCAAGAAAGGTTCAAAGCTACTAACAATGGTGTAAAATTAGAAAAATTTAAAAATCAAAAATTTATAAAATAAATAACTTGTAAAATGATAAAAACAAGGAAAACAAAAAAAAGTAGAAAAAATGAGAAGCCATATTGATGGTTAGAATGGATGACCATCTCCCCCACGATTGAGTTGGAAGGAGGAGATCCAAAAAATGGAATGTGGTTGTTCATCCATCGAGATGGTAGTTGCACTAGCCTATCTTGGTTAGAGGAAGGGCTTTACTTGTTGGATGTTGACCAATTTCTTATTATTTAAGCTTTTAAGTTTGTAGATTAACATGGCCCTAAAGGGAAAGGTTTGATTGATTATATAAGGTTCCTTTCACAATGTCTAAAATTTTTCCTTTTGGGATACATGTGTGGGGTTCCAGTAGAGAACCTTATCTCCTGGTTGAAGTTTTACTTTCCTAATTCTAAGGTCATTACGTTGCTTGCTAAATGCCTTGTCAACCTCATTCAAGGATAGGGCCACTGATCAATTTTCATCTAACACATTTAGGTTGATCAATCTTTCTTTCTATGCTAGACTCAGGTCAAGATTTCAATCATAAGTTGTTCAGAGTGTATGAAGCTTGAGTTGAATCAGGAGCATTGGAAGTTTTCCCTACACTAACTCATAGGGAGAATAGCCAATACGAAGTTTCCATGTTGAACAATAAGCCTAGAGATCATCATTAAGTTTTATGCTCCAATCCTTCCTATAATTGCTAATAGTATGCATTAGTATTTTTGTGATCTCCCAGTTGGTTGCCTCTACTTGGTCATTATCTTAGGGGTGGTAAGGTGTTGTTAATTCATGTTCAACACCTAAGCATTGCATCAATTTTCTAAAAGTGGAACCTATGAAATGAGTTCCATTATCAGAAATTAGTGAATGTGTCACCCCAAACCTATTCACAATATTTTGTTGTATGAACCTAGTAGCAGTGGATGATGTACAATGAGTAATGGCTACTGCTTCTACCCACTTTGTGCAGTAGTCAATTGCTACTATAATATATGCCTTTCTATTGGACATGGGGTGTGATGGGACCCGTGAAGTTAATGCCCCATATGTTGAAAGATTATAGTGGTTGAATCCACTATTGAGGACCTTCCATGCGAGTGGTCATCCCCTCATCTCATTGACAATGTTCACAAGACTTGATAAACCTGTGGGCATCCCTAAAGATTGTAGGCCAATTGTATCCTACCATTAGGATTTTTATGTCCATGCATCTCTCTGCATAGTGGCCTCCATAAGGCCCTTTGTGAGCATTCTAGAGAACATGCAGTTGGTTTTCATCAAGGACACACCAATGAATCAAGCAATCGGCACACACCTTGTAGAGGTGTCCATTGATTTCCATGAAGTGCTTGGCCATATAAAGAAATTGTTGCTTCTTTCTAAAATCCAAATCTTGTGGCATCTCCTGAGTGAGAAGATAAGTAAGGATGCCATTATACCATGTTTTTTTTATGGGCGTTTGTTCACTTACTGCTCCTATAAAGAGGAGTTCATCTAGAAACTGATCAAAGAGCAAGCTCTCCTCCTCTTTATTATCCCATCTTAAGTAAGAGAGGTGATCAACAACCACATTCTCAATTCCTTTTCAATCTACCATTGTGAGATCAAATTCCTGCAAGATCACAAGCCATTCTATGACACGAGGGCTCACCATCGGCTTGTTCATGAGGAAGTGGATTACACTGTGGTCTGTATGCACAAATATTTTGTAACCAAGCACATAGTGCCTAAACTTGTCTAGAGCGTACACCACTACCATTAGTTCTTTCTCCGTGGTGGTGTAATTTAACTATGCCCTCATAATGCTTTGGCTTGCAAAGTGGATGTAGTATGGATGTTTCTTATCATCCATCTATGTGAGCTTTGCTTCCAAGGTGTAGTTAGATGCATCTTTCATGATATGGAAGGTTTTGAACCAGTCTAGTGCTTGTAGGATTAATGTTTCTACAAGTTCCTCTTTGAACTCTTAGAATGCATGTTCACATTTCTTGGTCCAAATGAAAGTTGCATCTTTCTTTGTAAGCTCTACCAACATCTTTACAATCTTAGAAATTCTCTATGAATCACTGGTAGTAGCCAATGTGTCCATGGAATGACTAAACATCTTTAACGATCTCTGATTGGTGTGTTATTCCTTAGATGATCCTTATCTTTTCTAAGTCTACCTCAATCCCTTTTACAAAATTTGATGCCCTAGCACAATGCCTTCTTGGACCATGAGATGGCTCTTTTGCTAGTTGAGTCATAGATTTCTTTCTACACATCTCTTCAATACATGCTTAAGGAAATCCAAGGCTTACTTAAATGTAGCTCCATAGGTGGAAATGTCATCCATGAACACTTCCACACCACTAATAATCTACTATTGAAAAATACTAAAGAAGAATGGAAAGGTTGCAGGGGCATTGCATAGACTAAATGGCATCTTACAATATAAAAAAGTCCCCGAGGGACTCATGAGTGTTTTCTTGGCCTAATCTTTTGGCACAATTTGGATTTGGTTATAGCCACTATAACCATCCAAAAAGCTATAATAAAAATGCCCACATATGTTTTCTAATACTTGATCTACAAATGGCAAAGGGAAATGATCTTAAAATGTTTCCATATTCAACAGCCTAAAGTTGATGTAGATCCACCATTTACCATCTTTCTTTGATACAATTACAGGTGGGCTAACCCACTCACTATCCATGATGGGATAGATGAACCCCACCTTGAGGAGTTGTTCAATTTCCGCTTTGATGATATGCTTCAATTTGGGATTCAACTACCTCTATAGCTATCTTGTAGGCTTCATGGCTAGGTCAATGTAAATGCAATGCTAGCATATCCTTGGATGAATTCCTGTTAGCTCTAGATATGACCAAGAAAAGGCTATTGACGACTTGTTAACTACCTTGAACAACTTTTCTTTTTGTTTAGGATCAAGTTTGGCATTAACTATGACTAGTTTACCATTGCTTAGAAATGCATATTCCATGACAGCCAATAAATTTGTTAGCTCTAGAGGCTCCTTCTTGAAGTTATCAAGGATTTCCAACTCTCTCCAACAAGTATCATCATCTTTGTCAAAGAGTTAGAAATGAACTTATTCAATCTTGTCTATGCCTTTAACATAAGCACATGTTAGGCTCTTAATTGGTTTCATGCATAATGTTCTACTATATGAGTTAGTTATCAACCATTGGGTGCCCTCCTGTTTTGTGGCTATTGTGTACAGACACCTTTGAATGCTAATTTCTTCTGCACACTGATTGCATGCTTTAATGTATGTACTTTTTATGGACCAAATATTTTGCATGCAATTGTACCCATTTTCATTGTATGCAATGCATGGAATACACTTCTTCTCAATCTTTCCTAGTTCATTTTCCTTGGATATTTCTAAAGATAAGTCCCTTATACCCATACATGCGTCAACTGTGCTTAACCAAGCTCTTCCCATAATGATGGGAAAATCACTTTTGTAGTTGTCAACCTTGATCACTAGAAAATTAGTAGGATAGAACCACCCACAAACTATGGTCACAATGTCCTCTACTAATTCCAGAGGAATAGTAATTGATTGATTTGCTAATTCTAGATAAATGTTGCTCTTCTTGAGAGGTGGTAGGTTCCAGGACTTATACATGTCATGA
The DNA here is from genome assembly GCA_015680685.1 of Gnetum montanum. NCBI lineage: Eukaryota > Viridiplantae > Streptophyta > Gnetopsida > Gnetales > Gnetaceae > Gnetum > Gnetum montanum. The sequence goes on from MNCI01033269.1 coordinate 50,964, forward strand.
GAGATGAGATTAACTCTAGAACTAGAGTCAAGAAGAGCTTTGCATAGCTTATGTCTAATGATCTACAAGTAAATGAGTGGATTTCCTGGGTCAAATCTTTTCATGGGAAGATTGCCAACCTTGATCCAATCAGAAATAGCATGAGTTATCATTACAGTGTGAATCCAAGGTGACACTTGGTTTCAAGGACACTCGAAAGTGTTTGATGCAAAGGATGAGGGTGTTGGATATGCAAGGCGATAAGCTAAATTAGATTATGAGGATTGAAAAGGACTACTAGGTTAGAAGAAAGGTCTTTTTCTTGATCAATTGTCTAGAGCACTTTGCTAAAAAGCTAGTTGTGCATGTACAACCCTTGTAGCATTTCATTGTTGCGGCTATGGAGGAATCTCACCTTGCATGGATGGAGTAGGAGGTAACTAGGTTAAAGTGGAGGTGTATGTGCAAAGGAATGTAGAGGATGGTATGGATTTTAGTTTTTCCCTCGAGTAAATGATGAATGTGTTCAGTGGTACTCTAGAGGGTAATAGTGATGCTAAAATGATGTATGACTTGCAGAAGTTCTTAGAGATACAAGTTGCTAAACATAGTTACTGTATAGATCTGGTTGCCTATAAGGGTACTTCTGCCTTAGCGATGGCATTCCCCACAATTGTGGTTGNCTAATAACCGGCTTGGAGCTTCTCTTCCTTATCGTATTGTCCGTTTTTCAAAATGACATAACTTAAATTTTAAGTAGAGCCATTCCTATGGAAGAATGCCACGAGGGTTTAGTTTACATATGAATTTCTTTTATTCACGGGCAGTCGGTCTTTTACTGGGCTTTTGCCAGACTGGGCAAAGCAACGAGAACATAAAATTTCTTTATATTAGTATCTTGTGGACATTTAATATGCCACAGTTCCCATAAAAAACTTCAGCTGGAAAAGAGAAAAATGTAGAACCATCATTTCGACACAGAACGTTTGCAGTACTAGAATATCCATGATTAATCCATAACACATAGAATACCACTACATGTCAGGAACGCTTCAAGCGAAATCGAAATCGCTTATTTACCAATATTAATATTAGTTATTTAGTAAACTACTACTAGTTCAAGCGATGGCCTTGATTATCTTCTCATCACCGTCACGACCACGACGGCCCTGACTGCAATGTTCGGAGCGGCAACGCATGAAAAGTTGCTCATCATTGTTCATGGACAATATTTTCTGCAATTTCTGGCAGTCCACATCCAGTGCTGCACATATAACATTCTCGTTCATAAGTCTCATGACGTTGTTCTTGCCGGCCAAGCACTGAATGTCGTTACCCATGGCATTGATGCTCCATGTCATTATCTGCAAATTCCTTCCACAGTTGGCCATCACTGAGACGGGATTGCCCGCTGGAACCACAATCACATCTTCCCTATCCACTTGGGCTTTTCCACTGCAACGCCGGTGATGACGATGATGAGAAGAATCCTCTTCTTCTTCTTCTTCTACTTCAATTTCAGTTTCAGTTTGGTTTTGTGACTGTGATAGAGGCTGAGACTGACAAGACTGAGATGATGATGCCATGTGCACTAGTCCGCAGCCGTCCATAACAAAGGCCACCCTGGTGGCTCGGTTCTCCCAGTGCGGCACAGTCATAGCGCCCTGTTCAATTGTTCAATTTAACTTAGAAAATCGTCGGATTATTAGGATTAGTTCAACAAACAATTCAAATCTGATCTGAAATCATAAGTTTTATGAAGTATGAAAGCAAGAAAAGAGATAGAAGAGAGTCGGTAGAGTTTATTGTTATTGTATAACTACCTCTTGAATTTGGGTGAGGGAAATGCCAACATTGCGTCGTCCGAGAGGACAGAAATCGTGTCCGTCTGCTCTGATGTGTCGACCATTGTCGTTGGAGACCTCTGGACGCTTCCTCAACATATTGAAAGGCCTGCTATCAACACATGAAGATGAACTCCATGGCCAGGCTACCTCAGCTGCTGCATGTGTCTGCATCTGAGGGCTGCTTTCACGTATGCGCCTCATATGTTCTCTATTCAATCGAATGATGGGGCCTCTCTTCTGCCTTCCGAACGTCATCTGCACCACTTCTTCAGGAACCTGTCATAATCATCGTCACGTAAACACGATTATTATCTATAAGATTGTTTTGTGAACTTCATTTAAAGAGTTTACAAATCTAATGCGTAAGTTCTATAATATTTCAAAACTTACACCAAGGGCTGCAGCCATTTCTTTGGAGAACCTCGACATCATATTTCGTTCACCGGCCACGAAGAAATTCTGATAAAAGCCTTTCTGTGTTATTGTTTTGTTTTGGGGCGAAAAACAAAAACATAAACTCAAGTATTGTGCAACAGGCATTGGGAGTTGAACGCGAGATCACCTTGTGCTCGCGTCGACCCAGTGGAGACGGATTGTCATTGTATAATAAGTTATTCAGGTGCAGTGGTTGAGTGTCATCCATGTTAATCAGGTAGCACAGAGAACCCTTGGGCACATAGTAAACTTCACCTTGCTCTATGTCCTGTTCAACAAGCCTGTTCTCAGCAACATATCCAATCCTTGCTTTGCCTGCAACATTTTTGAAAATTAAAAATAACGTAACCTTAGCCTATTTGCAGAGGTTAAACGCTAAATCACTAAATCAGTATGCAAGCAAAGTATAAGAAATTTTAAAAAACTGGTGATGAAATTACCTCGCTGGCAGTACGTATACCAGTCAGCATCCATGTATTGAGGAAGAATCATGGAACTGGGCTGCATATGGATGATGCTGGCCTCGTAATTGAGAAGCTCCGGGACCATCTCAGAGGAGCCCCTGTAAATGGGCACCACCTCGATGCATCCTCCCTCCGACTCAAACCGCATGAAACGCTGCTCTTTCCCATACACCAAACGGTGGTTGCCGCGTGAGGTCTCCTCAGCAGAGACGGCACAAAGCAGAACAATCCAGGAAAGAAGAAGAACTTTGCTGTTGATGATTGCCATTGTTAGTTGAACTTGGAATCGAGTGATTGGAGACCTCAATACAGTGCATAAAACGGTGCAGGGGCATGGGTTTATATAGAAGCAGGGCAACAGAATTGAAATAAAGCTTCTGTTTAGAGTTTAGACGTGTTTGCCATGCATGCTGAGCGAATCGAGAAAGAAGATAGTAAAATCCACGTGGTGGAAATGGTTGTGCAGCACATGCCTGGCCTTGAGTTTCACTTCAATGTAACTGTTTGTTTTAAGTTTTAAGAGACTGATCAAGGTCCAGCTGGTTTCAAGGCACAATGACAGTACCCATCATGCTTGTAAATCACCAAAGTTCTTAGCTCGTGACGAGGAATTTGACGAGTTCTAATTTGTTGTGAGATCGTGTACCAGTAATACGGTGCCTTCTGTAACTTTTTTAAAAAGTTTACATTAGAGTTTAGGTGTAAATACGGAGAAAATTTTGAAGTTACTTTCTTTGAGAAATGTATGAAAGTTAGCTGACCTCAGATTTTGTTAAAGATTTTGCATTACTATGTTATGTGACCTCAGATTTCCCAATTTCATGCTATACTGGCTATCCTACGAGGCAGAGTCCCAGGCCCATAGCAATATATGTTATCATGTGGTTCCTGGACCTGCACAAGCCATGAAATTATATAGGTGAAGGCCATGAATATGGTACTTGATTAATGTAACGAAAGAATATAAGAAATCAAAGCTTAAAAAAGCCGAAGGAAAAATTTTGATTATACAAGCCAATTCTTTCGAGAATCTTAGATAGACAGATCAGTCAGTTTGAACATTAGGAATTAAAAAGAGTTTAAATAACAACGGTGCCGTGGTGTAGTTGGTTATCACGTCAGTCTAACACACTGAAGGTCTCCAGTTCAAGTCTGGGCGGCGCCAATGTTTTTAAGGATTGACTGTGACTCGGGCCACAGTATTTTGTTTCGATCCAGAAATGTGTGAGGCTTCTAAACTAGCCACAGTATTTTGTTTCGATCCAGAAATGTGTGAGGCTTCTTAAGTTTAGAGTATTTTGTTTCAACTTTTCGTGTTGATGACTTTTTAAGTTCAGAGTAATTTGTTTCAACTTTTCATGATTTTGGGCAACAGACGAATCAGTCTCGCAGGACAGTGATGGGGATTGAGTCACTCAGGCTCTATTGAATTTGCTGGATGACGGGCAAACTCTCAACAGAATTGAATTTGCTTTTTCCTATGCAAAGTCGGATCTCGGTTCAAATACATTCTCCGTAAATGCGCTTAAATAGACACGGGCTGGATTGAGCAATTCGGTTTATACATTCCGGGTTTTGAACTGTTATTTATGCACTTAACATTCTCTTCCAATCCTCTCTTAACTGATTTCTGCAGTGGTTGAAAATTTTTTTGCGCCTTATATCGGGTATAAAGGTTGTCATGCTCTGCACTTGCAAATTTAAGTATACTTTTTGCAATTGGCTTTAATTTCTATGTTAAGGATCAATTTTTTAAATATTAGAATCTCCAAGATGTCATCGATACCACATCAAAAATCTCCCTCCACATGAAAAATACTGAAGGCTTCAAATTTAACAGCAGGTACCACGGCAAGCACAAACACTCAAGTGCTTGCAATTTCACACCTGCGCTAATGACTTGTACTTTACGCGTGCACCAAGGCGGTCAATAAATAATTGAAATTCTCTCTTCTCCTTCCGCATAAGAATTGCTTCTTCTTTGCAACCATGTCTACTGCAATGGCCTCATCCTCATTGAATTCAATGGATTCTTCAATGCTTACAAATAAAACAAGAATCCATGAGCTTTTCTATTCACTGCTTCGTAAAGGCTTGATTTCCAGAATTTGCCGTTTACGTATCTATTCTATTAGTACCTAACTTTTATAGATGTGCTTGAACTAGCTGAACAAGATTTAAAAACTCAAATTTTCATGCTTTCTGATGAAGAACAAGAATACGGTACCTTATTATTTTTCCTAGGGAATGGTTTTCTAAAAAAAGAATCCATCAATTAGTGTATGCTCTCACCCTTGGCCGAATTTGTTGTTTTTGTGAGTGAGAGCATAAATTCGACCGAGAGTGAGAGCATACACTAATTGATGAAAAAATAAATTTCAGAAAACCCATCCTTAGAAAAAATAAAGTACAAAACTCTTGTTCTTCGTTCAGAAAGCATGAAAATTTGGGTTTTAAAATCTTGTTCTTCATCCAGAAATCATGAAATTTTTTACTCAAAGAACTTTTTACTTGTAAACTAATAAGATTCTCTTGGCCAATTTATAGATATATATTATAAATATATAACTAAGCAATGATTTAAACATAACAAATAAAAATATTATAAGACCATGGAATGCTTTATTGAATGATTATAAACATGTTGTAATA
>MNCI01033269.1:56623-82042 GCA_015680685.1 Gnetum montanum
GAAGTAGTTGGCAAGATCCTCCACGTATGATTGGTGGAATGGGTACTTATCGAGGATGTTCATTATCATACGGTACTCCAATACAGGAGTCAAACTCAATGATGACATACGATGGCAACTGTGGAGGTTGACAATGTGGACTATATATTATTTTCTTAGTGACTCCCAATGCACCATTAACCAATCCTGCTTTTAGCCATAGATAAACAGTGAGCATAACCCTTACATCCTCACAAATGAACACTACTCGGTCCAATTCTCCTTCTGAATCATCCCAAAATTTTACACCATTTGTCTTTCTATCTACTATGCACTGTGCAACTGGCTTCTGCATTTTGAGCAATATTTTTTCATTATGCATATGCACTTTATCCTTTGTATCAAACAAATGCACAGAATCCTCAAATCCATCTCGCCCATCCGATGTTGATGGTAGTTGCATTCTCAGGCTTAAAAAGTCATAATCCTCATCACTCATCTTTCATTCTCGTATATTCATCAAAACTTCTCTAAATCTTTGTTGTTGCGAATCATCACCCCTTTGTCGATACACAGCATCTAAGATTACAAATTTATTGAATGTCAACCACAAATTCTTCACATGCATCTGAGATTATATGTACGGTATAACATCTTTAACAAGTGGAAGCTGTGCAAGATCTACAATGAGTATCATAGATCTACCACCAAAGTTATCTAAACGATTATCTGGAAATATTTTCGTAAGCCTTCAGTTAATGCTACCAAGCAATTTGCCACCTATGAAACTCATTTCATCTATAATAATATACTTTAAGTATTTCTATTTATTTTGCAACGATGACAAAGTTGATGCAGCCAATGGTTTGTAATCTCTGATTCCAATCTTCAACGCAGAATATATTGTAATTGCATTAATATTATACGTTGCAGCACCAGTAAGGGCGAGCACCAATAAGCTATTCTTTCCTGATGAGCAAGTTCAACTGAATTCTTTACGAATCGTATCAATGAGATACGATTTTCCTATGCATGTTGTACCTTGAATAATCATCAATAGAGGAGAAAATTCATCCATTTCGAATTGTTGCATACATAGATGGCCAGTGATAATCTTGTAGCATTTCTTCTGTTGAACTCCTAGAGAAGATATGTCCACCTGATTGTCATTATTTCTTGAATGTATTATTATCCCATGTGATCTATGACCATAAACAAAAGATGTAGCAATCTTTGCAACATCTTCTCCAGGATAGCTAGTTGACCATTCGTTTTGTCTATCTCGATCTCTTAATCCAAGCATTTCGAATTTACTTTGTTGAAAATGAGCTGATGTAAGTAGATGTCGATTTAGTACTTCAAAATCATATTCAATACTATCCTATCTTTCTAGAATTATATCTATATACTGCCTCTCTTCCTCGCAAGCACGTTCAAACTCTTCATCAAATGTCTCCTCTTCCAATTCATAGATGTGTTGAACAGAAATCCATTTTCGTTCAATTTCTTCATCATTTCTTCCCAGATCGTATTTGACATCTCTAAAAGGATAGTTTAGTAACAATTGCGCCCAACAGTAATTTATCCATTTCTCCTCTCCTACCTTGGAGCTACTCTAAATTTTGGAAATGTTCTTACAATAACTAGTCGTAGTCGAGACTTCCACACTGGTAGCTCTCTCTTCTTCGAGATAAAGGTAAAATATTTCATAGCATTCAATAATGAAACTCCTTTCATTTCTAGTGGTCTCTTTTAATATGCATTGATAAGGGATGTATATGGTTCTAGTTCCTTATCTCCATCTAGATCTGGTATAACTCTTTTATACATATCTCTAAACACATTTATAGTATCAAATAGTCGACTGTATTCAACTAATGGAAGTTCATATAGCATATGACAAACCTCCTTGACACCTATGTCTCTATCAGCTGCAACATCCATCATGAGTCTTTTGTATGCAGTCATTGCATTTTCTTCAGGGTTTCGAGATTCGGCAATACGAAGTAATAAATCATAAAAGCATCATGACTTCTTTTCAGATTTTGCTGCATATTTTGCAAATATATTTAATAACAACATATTTGTCAAGAACCGGTTGAAAGTCTATGTTTACTCTCCATGTTTGAAGGATCATTCTATTATGAACATTCAACTTTGGATCATTTCGACGTGGTTTATATGTAACATGATTGTTGTTTTCTGGATCTTGAAAGAGATCTGATTGAGCTCGCAATGGCCATGGAACATTATACCTAAGGTAATAAATTGAAGTTATAAAATTATTTTCCCAAATCCCATACATTCATGATGCAAATAAAAATCTAGTATTCAGAGAATTATAATTTTACCTATAAACTTGCATATGATTTTGGATTCTTAAACATGCTCCTCTCTTACATTGTGTGTGTCGCTAAACTGAATTTAAGAGCTCATCATAATCAATGTCAAGATCTATGAATTGCAGCTGTTGACTTTGAATTTTGTAATAATAAATAATGCAATATGTTAATAAATGAATGTCAAGATCTACAATGCCTAGTTAATAGCAATAATAAATAATGTTTTTTAAAACAAGGATTAATCGCAGATTAAATGTTCACCGGTAACATAAGAACCCTAGAATAAAAATAATCAGTAACAAGTTGGCATTGCTATTTTGGACTGATTATGTGCCTAGGCCCTAGGCCAAAGCAGTGCTGAAACAAATAAAAATGTAATATAAACAGTGATGTACTGCGTGATATCTCGCTTTTTTATATGTGGTAAACTAATCCACTATGGGTTTGAGAACCGATTAAATTCAAAAAACATGTTGGTAATCCTGCATTCGGGATTTGGAGAGACATTGTAGTTGGCTGAGCCGAAGACATAAGATTTTCCGCAAATCAATTTTAATGGCATCCAATGGTTCTTCTCCTAGTTCCCTTTCGCTAGAGATGAAACTAGAAGTATTGTTGTGCATAGCATGTTATTTAAGGAAGCTGCGTTGCGCTTGAAGTTACTTGTCCAGCAGACCAAAGCGTTTGCAAAGGTTGTGCAGCACAATATCGAGCTTCACGCCATTAGCACTAGCGTTGCGGCTACAGCAAACAAATTTTGCAAACGCAGTTGGGCCTTCTTTATGCATTACCGACAATTTGTGAAGAAGCTCAAGCCATACCATGACAATAGCGGCAGTAAGTGCAGAAAAAAGGAAGAAGAGCAAGAGAGTCCCGAAGGGGAAGAGGAGGAGACAGTAGAAGTAGCAGAGGAAGAATACGAAGATATGAACAATGGTGTAGGCTTTCATTGATAGTTTGAATGGTGGGTTCTGGTTTTCTTTCTGTTTTTCTAATTTATAAATCTTGTAAATTCGTTACAGTGGTTGAAAATATTTCTTTTATGATTTCTATTATCCTGTAATATGATTTGAAATTACAATCTTATTCGCAGAGTTTTCATTATATCTATCACATTTGAAGAACGGCTACATATGCAGATTCATGTATTAACTGTTAAGAATTCATGAAATGTATAACTTTCCTAGGAAAATGAGAATTATTTGGGAAACATAAATCCATGAAATATTAAGTTGAACAAGTTTCTAGTGCACAAAATAAAGAAAAAGTTCAATTTCATACCCATTGTTGATTTACTGCGCTTCAGTAGGCACTCCCGAATCCAACAATCCAACACAAACTGTTCATCTAATGAGATGTATTTATGGTTTTTAACGGGACACAACCTTTGGAACGAGGACGCAACCTTTCTAAATGTATTACGCAACCTTTCTAAACGTATTTCTATTTTGCAACGGACGTAACCTTTCATAACACGACGTAACCTTTCATAACACATCCACATTATAAACAAAGATGGTGTTACCGAAATATGACTGGTAATGGCCTATCGGGAAAGTCAATGTTAGTCAGCATTATGGAAAAAATTAGCGTTACCGAATTATGACTGGTAATGGCCTCTCGGCAAAATTATCAATTAAGGCATAGGATTTTGGATTTGGTTATGGGTTTGTTGGCATTGCTTGCTAATTCTTTGATGTAGCCGACAGACTTAATGTATTGTTTCTTTTTATTTTAATATGGTTATAAAGTTCAAGGAGCCAAAACTTAAAAGACCACCATGTTTTTATTAGTAGCATATGCAACTATTCAACTCACCCAAATTTTTTTAATAATAGGAGGCTGGTTTAATTAAGTCCAATAATATTTAATCCTTTTCAAATCTATATTTAAGTTTAAACTTAACTCCTCAAAACAAAATCTTACCATATACAATTATTTTTACCCAGTTATATACAAATATTATTACATGTTTATCTAAGCAGGTAAACATACTAAGATAAATATACTAACATCTATGATGTTTTCTAGGTCTTTTTCTCCATCTATATGACACAATCTCTCCAAATCCCTCTGCATCTTAGTCTGACCAACAATTGCAATATTGTTCTCAACATGGATCCAACAACTATTTTTCCCAATACTAAAGTTGTAGAACACTCTATCCAAGATCATCTACAACAACCATCTATTACAACATATAATGTGATTCCTAGAGGTCGTGTCAATGTTTGTGGGTGTGGTTGTAGTCATGGATGTGGCTAAGGATAACCATGGATCATAGAAAGTAGAAACCTTGAATTGATGAGCAGAGAGGATAGAAGATGATTTTAGAAACAAGAATCAATGTGACGCCAATGAGAATGACAACAAATTCAACAAGATTTAGAAATACGATAGCAAAAATCATTTTTTTAGATTTAACTAATTATAAATAATGAAATTTTTGCATTTTACATCTCTAACTTTAACATTGCTAAATCTTTTTGTGTTATTTACCTACTTAAATTACAAACATGTTTTAGGCTATGTTAACTTCAAATCTTCTCTCACCACCTAGAAATTCATCCTCTGGAATAATCCACACTCTTAATAATAATAATAATAATAATATAGTTATTCAACTAGAATTGTAGGCTATCATTGTCTACCCATACTCAAGTTCGTATATATTTTTATTGAATAATTTATTCATGTTTTCTAACATTTTTAACAATTGCAAGATATTGGAAATGCATCTACATCTCCTATTCAGCATACATCAATGGCAGAAATCATAGATGTACAAGAACAGGTGCAACAAAATTGTCAATGGGCATAGTATTACGAGAGTAAGTGTTGAACAAGGCAACATCAAGATAAGGAACAATCATATGATCGAATGCACGAAGCTTTAGATGTTGCTACCATACCAGTAGTGGAAATGCCTTCTTCAAAAGCAGTTCAGTCTTTTCAAAACTTGTGAAAAACTCCTACAAAAATTACTCAAGTCATACAAAATTTTAATAATGTAGTTATGAGTTTTGCAAACACTTGTTCTGGCAATGTCTGTAATGAAATGTATCTTGCAATTTCATTCGATTCAATGAGAAGTAGTAGAGATTCGACATGCAACAAGTCTATTATCGAAAAGACACAAAATACTTTTGATAGTTTTAGTTATGAGATCAAATGATTTTTCATCAAAAATAACATGGATCTAAGAATTCAACCACTTATCTTGGCCTATTTAACTGAGTTTGAAGAAATGTTGATTGTAAAAATCAATTTGATATTACAAGTTACATATGGAGTTGGTGGACAATTTTGGTATAATGGTCACACAATTAGCTTTCCTCAAGATGTCACATAGATTTCTAAGAGACTTCCTCTTAGAGTTAAAGATATCTCTTTTTTGATTTTGAGATAAGTAGATCAAATAAAAGCCAAGTATAATTTCATTGTTAACAAAAGATGGGTTATGAAGCATTCCTTTTTTAAAAGGCAAATGATCTGTACTATCATGATGTCAAGATTGATATGCATGCATTAGATAATGTTGTTGATACTAATGATGTTATCTTTCATAACATTCCTTATTTTGCATTGTCAAAAAAGAATTGAGAAATGAGGTTGCAGTTTGAAGATATGTTGCTTCAAACAAATGAAGAAAACATTATCAGTCATACATTGTTAGTTGCACAACATCCTAAAATTGTAAGAAAGAAAATTGATTGTATAAGAGCATAGATGCATCATCCATCATTACATGATTTAGATGTTATTCAATGGCCTTCAATGTCTGATTCTCTTATAAATGACTTTAACATGATGGGATTATTTACGATGCAATTTTCAAGTCTTTTTCCTAAAGGAAAATGTGATTTTCTTCATGATTTCATACAATGATGTGTGATTTATTTTTAGGTATTATATCTATAATGTCATTAGAAGGTGAAAGGCAATGAAATCTACCTCTATAGTTTTTTTTAAAAAAATATTGTTAATGCACCCATAATTGTTAAGGAACTACATGAGCAATTACATAATACTCTATTGCATGTCATTGTTGATAATTTGATCAATTATGGTACCTCTATTCATGGTACACCGTCTTATTGAAGAAAATGTAAAGCAAAGCTAACTGACATGGTAAATCAATTAGGAACACCTACTATTTTTTTTACTCTAAGTGCATCATAATATAATGGAAGGAGAACCACCTGAGAACTCATCAAAATTGAAATGATGAAGGCAAAGTAATATCATAGAAAATCTATAAATAGTTGCAAAGTTCATGTACCATTGTTACATTTCCTTTCTAAAAATAATTTTGATGAAGGAATTTCATGTTTTAAACTACTGGACATAATAAGTGGCAGCATTGCAGATCTCTACATGTGCATGGTTTCCTGCGGATACAAGATGCTCCAAAGGTAGATGAACTCAACAAAAATGATTTTGATGTCATGCATAGGGCAAAGGAATTTTTTGATTCAATTACAAATGCATGGAATCCAAGATTTACAGTAAATGAACATCCAAACAATGTAAGTTCTCATTTTTCTTTTATGTTCTTCCATAATTTTTTTTCCTAATATTTCTTAGAATATGCTAGAATTGTTTTTTTTTTCATTGATCTATCTTTCATTTTGTCTTTCCAGTTAGGCTTTACATATAAATATGTTGTGTCATCCATGTGAGTTAACTGCTAACTAACTACAATGTAAGGATCTAGAAACTAATTATGTTGATTTACTTAATGCTATTCAAAGACATATTGAGTGCAAACTTGGTGCATGCTTAAGAAAACATAATGGCAGAGAAGTTTGTAGGTACCACATTCTAATTGAATTGTTATTTCCTTACAAAGGTTTCTTCACCATTTCATTCATTTCTATTAGCATGTAAAATTTAATTTATTTTATCATAAAAATTCTATAGATATTTGTCTTCCATTTCTATTAATTCTAGGAATAATGTTCCTTGGTTATTATCTTTAGAATCAAGTCTTCAAAGAGAGATTAGGAAAATAATAATGAGATTACTTATGTTCCTCAAAGAAATGATTCAATGATTAATGTTTATAATAGAATATTACTTTAGACATGGAGGGCAAATACAAATTTTTAGCTAGCAATGTTACGATATATTGTGATGAGCGGTGAGGTACCCCTACGCCCAACCATACGAATTCACGTGTGATCTGATCGAATTTCGTAGACTATAATTACTAAGTACACTAGAGCTAAACAATGTGTGCATGTTGTTTGTTCATTGTCTTCCTAGCCCCACTTGTGGAATGAAATTGTATGGTTAAGTGTGACTGAGGCATAAGATTTTTATTATTTTATGTTTTATCAAATTACTCTCCTAGAACAAGAATAAAAGTAAGAGTGATTAAATGCTAAGTAAACTATGGTCTAATCTAGCCTAACAGAAATAATTGTTCCCACTTCCTAGGCACATCTTGAACTTTGTGTAAACACTGTTGAGTTGTCAAACACTAACCGTTTCTGAGCTACCAAGTGTCACACGTATGTTCAAAGGGGTTGTGCTTGTGTATTTTAATGAGTGCTTGTTCAATCAAATTAATTACTGCATGAACAAAATTAATGTAAATTGCATGAAATCACAATATATCAATGCATAAGAAAGAAATTCTTAAGTGCTACAAGGAATGAATCAAAGAGTTCATCTTTATTGCCAACACAATGGTGTGTTTAGGTACATCAATGCTTGAATAAAAATCTATTCACACTTAGACCTCCTACTATGGGCACTTGGAAAATATTCTAACTCTCAAATGGACAAACTACAAGATTTTTGCTACTTGACTACCAAAAACTACTCTCAATCGTGCACTTGGGGGTTGTATTTATAAACCCAGGAATAATCTTGCGATATCAAATGTGGATATCATATCTTGGGCCACTATATCGTGTACTCGATATCGTAGCCACCCTGATATCGGAGCATATGAAAAATACAATTTGTCATACCCCCATGACTAAATGAAAACTCATCCTCAAGTATAGAAGAAGAGGAACAAGTCTTATACAAAATATATTAGGGGGTGCAGACTATTCGACTAACATGTAAATTGACACAGAGAAAATAGACAAATACAAAAGCACTTGAGCATAAAACATTACAATTGTATACAAAATCGGGTGTTCATGACAACAAGAAATAACACCCATGGATCCAAAGGACATGCAATCCCTCTTAGCAACAAAAGAATGGGGGAGAGGTAGAAGGATTCCAGTAGTTATGAACAATCTCCTGCGAGTGACATTGTTACATCCTCCTTGGTGAAGAAAGTCCCACTTCCAGTCCATGCTTCCCACTGCAATCACAACAAAATTAAGGATTAGTATATAAAGTGTAACAAATAATGGCTAAATACCTTGTCTTATCGGTGATTTTATCTAGCCAAGTTTTGATTATGATAGATTGGTTACTTGATAATGTTAGTGGAAAGATTGACGAATGGGTTAAGTAAGAGAAGCAATCCATAAAATTCAGAAAAAGCACAACATAAGGAATACTGGAATGAGGGTGTTCACAACAATAAAAAGGAGTTCATTACAAACAGTTGTGAAGGTGCGTACAATTGGATGCCATTGATGGGGTAAATAAAAAGAATTTAATTATAACAATATCTAAGGGTAAAGAACTTAACTTAACCAAACCAAAAGATATGCAAGTGGGTCCTCCCCAAAGCAAGCACAGGCCTTTTATGCCCTTGCATAACTTCAAACCAAGGAGTCCTTGGGCTCTATGGATGATTAATGGTTATGGAAAGTTAAGTACAAAAACCCAAAAGTAACTGACTAAGAAACCCAACATATCAAACCAGAACATTGAATCAAAGCATGAAACCAACAGTGAGGTGAGGCATGAAAAGCATAGATGGATGATAGAGAGAATGGAACGGAGTTCCTAATTATGGTCACATGAAGTCCCTTGTGGAGTTTGTAATTAAATGACTTGGTAGGATCCATCCTTAGTCTAGACCAAAACCAACCACTTTCAGTGACTTCGCATCGACATTCTAAGGCTAGTCTATCCCCTGAGACACAAGAATGCCCTCCCAAAAGAACCACCATTCCAAATTGCAGAGAAAATAGGAAGTGAGAAAGGGCCTTAGTTAGAGGAGACAAGACAAGTCTCATAACCAATGCTTGTAGTCCTTTTCTTTGGTCTAAGGGGTGTGCTTTGAATTTCCATGTTTTACTTTTTGAATGGGAACCACACCATGCAAAGAGTCCTTTTCTTTCGAATGGGAACCACACCATGCTTTGCATTTATTTTGTCCAAGGAGTGTGCTTTGAATTCTCATTTTTTTTATGAGTACCACACCATGTAAGGACTTATTTGCCCTCCTATTGTGAAATGACGTAGAACGGTGAGAAGCTTATGTGAACACTCCTGCATACAGGAAAATAAAAAAGCACAAAGAATACCGCACCCCTTTGAACCCACATCTTGTCCAAACATTTAATTCCTTCCCAATTTCAGAAACTACACAAGTCACCAATTTATTAAAGTTGCATTAATGAAGAAGGAACTACACGTTTCCAAAATAAAGAAAACCATAGAGTATGTGCATGGGTGGATGATGTGGACTCACTACCTATTACATAAAAAGAAACCATGTCCTAGTCATTAGTAACAACATTCAATGTTAGAAACTAGACATCAACAATCAAATTACAAATGAAACATACCACCATCAAGTAGCACATTACCATTGTACTTGCCACCTTATTAGCAAAAAAATAGAGAAACACATCAAACACAAGAAAACATAAAATAAAGTAAAAGAGTAGGCAATAAATATTGAATATATTAATGATGGTGTTAAACAAAAACTTAGAAAACACTGAGGAGCCATGAAAATTTTTAGTATGGATGGCCATCTCCCCCATGACTGAGTTGGAAGGGGGAGATCCGAAAGTTTGAGCATGGTTGTCCATCTGGTGAGGTGTTTGTTGAGTTGGTTGGCTTGGGCTCATGGAAAGGTTTTATTTGTTGGATGTTGACTAGTTGTTTCTTGTCTAGGCTATCAAGTTTGTAGATGATCATGGCCTCAGATGGAAAAGTCTCATCAATAATGTAAGGTCCTTCCCACAATCTTTGAAATTTGGTTCATTAAGGTAAATATGCAGGGTTCCAATAGAGAACCTTGTCTCTTGATTGAAACTTGACTTTTCTTATTTTGAGGACATGGCGTCTCTTGTTGAATGCCTTATGCATTTCGTTGGATAACAGGGTCATTAACCAATTTTTTTCTAGCAAGTTGAGATTTATTAATCGTTCTTTTTATGCTAAACTTAGATTTAGGTCAAGATCATAGGCTTTCGAGAGTGTATGGAGTTCAGATTGGATGGGTAATGTTGGTATTTTTTCATACATGAGCTCATAGGGAGAATATCCTATGGGAAGCTTTCATGTGGAGCAATAGGCCCAAAGGACATCATTTAATTTGGTGCTCCAATCCCTTCAATATTTGCTAATGGTATGCATTAGAATTTTTGTAATTTCCTAATTAGTGACCTCAGCTTGACCATTGGCTTTGGGGTGATATGGTGTTGTGAGTTTATGCTCAACCCCCAAGCATTGCATCAGTTTCCGAAAAGTCGCACCTATAAAATGAGTTCCATTATCAGAAATTAATGCATGAGGTACACCAAACTTGTTTATGATGTTTTGTTGTACAAACTAAGTAGCAGTGGTGGATGTATAGTTGGTGACAGCTACTACTTCTGCCAACTTGATGCAATAGTTAACTCTGACTATTATATATGCCTTTCCATTTGATAAAGGTGTGATGAGACCCATAAATTCAATGCCCCAAAAATCAAATGACTTAAGAGGTTGAATCCATTACTATGGTTCCTCCATTCAAGTTGTCATCCCACCACCACTCTAGCAATGATCACAAGCATGAATTGGTGTGCATCCTTGAAGATTTTTGGCAAATAATACCCTGCCATGAGGATTTTTATGGTCATGCGTCTCCCAGCATAATGGCCCCCACAAGGACCTTCGTGAGCATCCTAGAGAACATGCAGTTGATCCATATTAGGAAAACACCAATGTACCAAACCATCGGAATAGACTTTGTAAAGGTTTCTATTAATTCCTATGATATTCTTGACCTGGTGAAAAAACTATAGTTTCTTTCTAATGTCTAGCCCTTGCGGTAGTTCTTGCTTAAGCAGATAAGTGATGATCATTTCATACCATTTTGGTTCATTGAGCATTTGTGCATTAATAGCCCCTACAAGTAGAGATTCATTAGGGAATTGATCAGATAAAGGGCTCTCTTTCTCCTTGTCATCCCATCTTAGTCATGATAAGTGATCTGTGACCACATTCTCCACATCCTTTCGATCTACCATCGTGAGATTGAACTCCTACAAAATCATGAGCCAGCATATGCCATGAGGGCTCACCATTGGTTTATTCATTAGAAATCGGATGGCGCTATGATCTATGTGTATGAACACTTTGTAGCCAAGCACATACTGCCTGAACTTCTTTTAAGGTGAACACCATTTCCATCAACTCCTTTTCTGTGGCGGTGTAGTTTAACTATGCACCTATAATGCTCTAGCTTGCAGAGTGAATGTAATATGGATGTTTTTGATCATCCATCTGTGTAAGCACTACCGCCAAAGCATAATTCAATGCATCGATCATCACATGAAATGGTCTAGACCAATCAAGTGCTTGTAGAATGGGGGTTTCAACAAGGTTTTGTTTCAGTTGCTGAAATGCTATTTCACATGTAGAGGTCTAGATGAACAATCCATCCTTCTTTGTCAATTCTACCAATGGCTTGGCGATTTTGGAAAAATCCTCGATGAAGCACCAGTAATAGCTAGTATGACCAAGAAATGATTGTACTTCATGAACTGTTTCGAGTTGGTGGGTTATTCCTTGGATGACCCTTATTCTTTTAGGGTCCACCTTGATTTCTTCTTTTAAAATATGATGCCCTAAGACTATGCCTTCCTAGATCATAAGATGGCTCTTTTGCCAATTGAGTCGGAGGTTTGTTTTGACACATCTCTTTAACACTTGCCCAAGATGGTCTAGGGCTTGCTCGAACATAACTCCATAGATAGAAAAACCATCCATGAAGACTTCTACTGTGCTACCGATCAGTTGTTGGAAAATGTTGAGAACTAATCGTTGAAATGTGGCTAGGGTAGTACATAGACCAAATGGCATCTGACGATAAGCAAAAGTCCCACAAGGACTTGTGAAAGTTGTCTTTTCTTGGTCCTCTAGTGCAATCTAGATTTGGTTATAGCCACTATAATTGTCTAGAAATCTATAATGGTTGTGCCCAGAAATGATATCCAGCACTTGGTCAACAAAAGACGATGGAAAATGATGCTTGAAAGTTGCCATGTTGAGTAGCCGAAAATCAATGCACACTCGCCATTTGCCTTCTTTCTTGGGTATAATCACAAGTGGACTTACCCACTCACTATTTGTGATAAGGTAGATGAATCCTGCCTTAAGGAGTTTTTCAATCTCCTCTTTGACAATCTGCTTTGACTTGGGATTCAAACGCCACTGCAACTATCATTTTGGCTTAACGGTGAGGTTAGCGCATATTTGATGCTAGCATATTCTTGGATCTATCCCAATGAGCTTAGAATATGACTAGGCAAAGGCTGCTAACCATTTTTCCAAAACCTTTATCAACGTTTTCTTCTATTTTACAGCAAGCTTGGCATTAATGATGACTAGCCTTCCATTTTTCAAGAATACATACTCCATTCCAGCTAGTAGTGGCTTCAATTCAAGGGACTCTTGTTTAAAATTGTCAAAAAATCCCAACTCTTCCCAATTGAAATCATCATTTGCTCCTTTGGAGAGCTAGTGATGAACTTTCTCAAGTTCATCCAAACTTGCAACATATTCCTACGTTAGGCCCTCAGTAGATTCCATGCATAATGTACTACTACTAGAATTAGTTGTCAGCCATTGGGTGCCTTCTTGATTTTTAGTTGCTATGTATAGACATCTCTACATTTCAACTTCTAGTGCACACTGCTTACATGCAAAGGTAGAAGTTTGTTTTACTAATCATAACTTCTACACACAATGGCACCCTGAATTGTTGTACGTGATACATGGAACTCTCTTCTTCTCAATCTTTCCAAACTTATTTTCTTTTGATATCTCTAAGGAAAGATCTCTAATGCCCATTTTGGCATCAACAGTATTTAACCACACCCTTCCCATAATAATTGGAAAGTCCCCCTTGTAGTTCTCCACTTTGATTACTAAGAAATCAACAGGATATAACCACCCACAAATGATGGTTACAATCTCCTCTACTAGTCCCAATGGAATAGTGATGGTTTAGTTTGTCAGCTCCAACCGGATGTTGCTCTTCAAGGGAGGAAGGTTCCACATTGTGTACATCTCATGTGAGATCAGATTAACTCCAGAACTAGAGTCAAGAGGAGCTTTACAAGGATCATTCCTAGCAATTTGCATATATACTAGGGGACTCCCGAGATCAGCTAACTTTCTAGGCAGGTTACTAGCTCGAATCTAATCAAATACAACATGGGTCAGTATTATAGTATGGATTCGAGAGTGATTTTGGTTTGAAAGGGACTCGAATAAAGATGAAATAGAGGAGGGTGGAGGAGCAGGGTTGCCAACCAGCGATGTGTCCAAGGGCTTTGGTGGACTGCAAGTTCAAAAGAAGGATCTTTTCTTTGTTCATAGTTTTGACTCACTTGATGGGTTAACTGATTATAGATTAACTACCCTCGTACCATTCCTTTATTGTGGTTGGCATGCAATTCACCCTGCATGAATGAAGTAGGTGGTAGCTATGTAGGAGATGGAGGACTAGGTGTAGGGGCAGGAGGTGCATGAGGATAGTAGATGGCATCCCTCCAATTGGTATGTTTTAGGAGGGTAGTGGTGAGGTTGGTAAGTGGCAACATGACCAGAGGAGTCCCATGGAGATGAAGGTTGCTAAACAAAGTAACCATAGGGATTTGGTTTCCGGTAAGGGTATTGCTATCTTGGAGGTGGCATCGCCCATGAATGTGGTTGTTGCCACTGCTGGTACAATTCATAGGATTGTGATGGAGTTCCACTTGGATAGTATTGCTATGGTTGGTGGAACTGTCTAGGATTACCTTGTAGATAAGAAAATCTTTTGGGTGTTTGCCTTTGTGCAAGTCATGGATGTAAGACACAACTGGACAACATCCCTTANACCTTGTAGATAAGGCAATCTTTTGGGTGTTTTCCTTTGTGCAAGTCATGGATGTAAGNGCCATCATCATCTAAGTCACTATCCACAACCATCTCTATCACAACCATTTTACCTTTACTCTTAGATATGGCACATTCAACTTCTTTACGTCTCCAGCACTCATGCTCACCACTTTGCTCCTTGGACTCTTCAAGAATTTTTAAGACAGCTTGAAACTTATTATCCATGGAGTCCCATAATTGATCATCCTTAGCCATGATTTTTGCTTGCAATTTCTAGAGTGGCAAGGTATTTTAATTAACCACCTCATCTCTGGTGAATTCATTCTCACTGTCACAAAATTGAACCCCCCTTTTTCAAATAGAAAGAGCCTTGTTGTATTCTTCTGCACTTTTATGTTTTCTTAGTTCTCCCTCCTCCTTGGCTACTTGCTTAATTGATTTTTCAATCCAATGAGTGCTTAACTCTATTAATCTCCCTTAGGCATAGATGCTAAGGATTTTCCTAGTCTTTTACTGCAACTCGTCTATGATATGGTGAAGCTAATCAAGCTAAGAGTATCCATGCCTGAGACACCTATGCAATAGAGAGTAGTATCAGCTAATGGCAGCATCCAAGGGCTCATGATTTCCTTGTTTCCACCCTTGAATTTGTTTCCTTAAATTGGATACTCAAGAGTACATTTGATATTTTTCATTGAACAATTCCAACATCGTGCTTCATCGCCTGATTGATTCTAGTTCCAAGGATTGATACTAATTTTCTGCTTCCTTTATGAGTGTCCTTGAAAATAATTTCAGCTTTTTCTAGTTTTTTTCAATATTCTACAAGGCACATGCATCTTGGAAGGCCTGAAGATGATTTTGCTGATCAACATCATATCCTCCCTCAAATCGAGGGATGTTGTTCATGTCTAGCCTTTTTATTCTACAATCTTTCACGTGCCTTTTTGGAATCCTCATAGCCTCTGCAATATTCAACATGCCTCGAGTAGTAAGTAGAGGTTCATCAACACCATGATGATGGTGCCTACGATGTTCTCTACTAGCCCTTCTTTCTTAATGATGGGCTTCTTTAGATTGCCCACGTCTTCGGTCACAACTATCCCAATGGTCCCTTCTATTGTTCTGGTCCCGTCGGTCACCTCCATCATGGTTATTCCTTCTATGGCCATGATCTGAGTGAGATGAAGAAGAAGATGATGCTGATGATGAAGGGGAAGAAGAAGGAGAACTTGCTTCACATTGATGTCAATCAACATTTCTTCAATGCTCGTAACCATGATTGCGATCGTGATCTCCTTTGTTCCCTTTTTCTTGACTTGCTTCTCTAGATCCATTTTTGTCATTGGATCCATTTTGACTAGAACCTGGATTATGAATTGTGGATTGTACATTCTAGTTAAGGGCTCCTTGAACAAATTCAAAGAGATGAAAATCACTCAAGAAGTGGTTGCCTTCATCAATTGGTCCAAGCAAAGATGGAAAAATATTTGACCTCTTTCCCTTCATAAGCTTGTGTTGGTGCTCTAGCTGATGATTCCTTAATCTTTGTGCTTCAATGGGATGATAATCCCTTGAGTCGAGATCTCACATCTTGTATTCTCCATGAAGATGTTGAAGCCTGTGTCGTGTGAGCATTAGCTAGAGCATTGCTAGAACAGATCGGTTAGGTGGCAACACAATGTTGTCTTCCATATCGCACCACCGCAACAGTTCATCTTGATACAAGATAAAGGTAAAGTTTGGTACATACTCATCAAGATAAGCATATACCACCTAGTATTGCTAAGGCACCTGGACTACCCTAGGTGGAGATGGGCTCCTATGAGAAAAAGAAATTTTGGGTTAATGAACTTATAAGTAGTGTGCAGTTAAGGTTTAATTTAATTATAATAATTTTTATTTTCATAGGATTTGACTCTTAGGGTTTGAACAACAAGGTTACTAAGTTTCACTAGGTTTAAATAACACATGTAGAACTACAGTCCCCGACAATGGTGTCAATGATGAGTGATAAGGTGCCCCTATGTTCAACCATACGAATCATAGGCATTCATGTGCAATCCAATCAAATTTTTCAGACTATAATTACTAAGTAAGCTATAGCTAAATAGTGCATGTGTGTTGTCTATTCGTTGTCTTCCCAATCCCACTTGTAGAATGCAATTATATGGCTAAGTGTGACTGAGGCATAAGATTTTTATTATTTTATATTTTATCAAATTACTCAACTAGAACAAGAATAAAAGTAAGAGTAATTAAATGCTAAGTAAACTATGGTCTAATCTAGCCTAACACAAGTAACCGTTCCCACTTCCCGAGCACATCCTAAACTTTGTGTCAACACTACTAGGTTGTCAAATGCTAACCGTTTCTAAGCTACCAAGTGTCACACGTATGTTTGAAGGGGTCATGCTTGTGTATTTTAATGAGTGCTTATTCAATCAAAATTAATTACTACATGAACAACATTAATGTAAATTACATGAAATCACAATACATAAATGCACAAGAAAGAAAGTCTCGAGTGCTACAAAGAATGAATCAAAGAGTTCATCTTTATTGCCAACACAATGGTGTTTTTAGGTACATCGATGCTTGAATAAAGATCCATTCACACTTCGACCTCCTACTATGGGCACTTGGAAAATATTCTAACTCTCAAATGAACAAACTGCAAGAGTTTCACTACTTGATTGCCAAAAACTACTCTCAATCATGAACCCAAGGGCTATATTTATAGACCCAGGAGTAACCCTGTGATATTGAATGTACAATATCGCATCTTGGGCCACAATATCATGTGCCCGATATCGTGTACCTGATATGGCAACCACCCAGATATCGAAGCGTATGAAAAACATGATTTATCATATTTTCATGAAATATGTTACAAAATATACAACTACATCTAACAATAAATCAATATCCTTTCAAGACCTGTTGCTTCAAATTTCAGAATCAAGGAATCTTCATGAAGATTCTCTATCAATCTATAGAAGGCTCATAATGGATGCTACTACAGATAGAGACATTGGTGCTACGGAGGTCTGTTAAATGTTGATGAGCTTCCCTTGTGAACTATAGTCGTGTTTTATGCCCCATCAAGGTTTCTTGGGAAGTGTCTAAAAAAGTTCTTATTAATTTAAAGGAAATGGATGAAGGTGAAAACTACAAAGTTGTTATTAATATGTATCAAAAATGTCTGCTTCCAATGTAGGATGTATCATTGATATAGGCTTATAGAGAGTACAATTGCAACATGAAGAACAAGGAGAACCCAACTTGAAAATTGCGTCACCCAAAGCCAAATGCTGTTGTGAGATATTATCAAAAGTTTCTCATTCTACCAAAGTAAGGAGATAAAAGATGGATTGAATACTATTGGACTATTTTGTTGTTGCATTATTCGTTTAGAGATGTGAAGCAAGATCTTAGTTCTAATGATAAGGAGATTGAAATGAAATGCTTATTTATTCAACATCTTTAGGGAGGAGGGGCAAAGGGGGATGGAACTATTATAGAATATTGATAAAAGATTAAAAAAATTTCCAAATCATCATAATGAACTTTTTGGAGGAAGATCATTTATACTCATAGGTGATCTTAGTCATCTCCCTCCTATGCTTGATGTTGTGCCTTATGCATCTAGGAATCCAAATATCATAGGAGTTTGACATTCCTTTGATACATTTGTTGTGGTAGATGTAGTTTATTGTCAATCTAGAGCTAATCCTAAACAATAGAGATTTAGGGAAGTATTAATGCATATCAAAGAGGAAAAAAGCTTGATGAAGACTATCAATTCTTGGCTACTCAAATGAATCTTCCATTGACTTCCAATGGATTAGATGGTTTTGAAGACTCAATGCATCTATATAATACAAAAGACAAATTCTAATCACACAACAAGAAGATGTTGTTCAAAATGCATAGACCCATTGTTATGTGCATAGTAGATAGAGATCCCCATGGATTCAAAATCTTGGATAATGAAAATGATGATATTGAGTGATTCTTACTTATATGTGAAGATTCATGGATTTTTCTCATAGTTAACCTTTAGCAAGAAGTAGGATTGGTGAATGGTGGGCTTACATGATTCATAGTATTATGTATTGTTTTGGTAAACTATCACCTAGATTACCATCTTATGTTGTTATTGATTTTGACTTTTAGACGTTCCTTCAATAATGGTAATTCATATCATGTGTCAATTTTACTTGTGGTTCAATGAGCATCACACTAGTTATTTTTTAGGTTGGCATGGGTAATGACTATCTATAAATCTTAAGGAATGACACTAGATAAGGCCACTATTGATATAGGATTAAGAGAAGTTACAAGTTTAACCTTTTTTGCATTATCTAAGGTTAAGAGTATTAAGTCTCTGAAGATTCATCCTCCATTCTCTTTGTAGATATACTATTAACATTTCATATTCTAAACCATCTCTATAGTAGAATTGTAGAAGAAATTATTTTTCTCATGCGAAAGATGATAAATCCAAAAATTTTATGTGAATGATATCTACAATATTGTAGATACGAGATTGTAACTATGATATCATTGATACATTATCATATAAATGATATTAAGGGGTGTGTGATAGCCTATATAAGCAACACTTGGATGCACAGATTCGTAGTAGATTTGATAGCCTAGTAACAAAACTTTTTCAGTTTGCTTTCCTGAATTGAGTACTTAATAGTGTGTGCCCACAATGTGATGTTTTGTAATTGAGCAGAATATTTATTTGAATGTGATGTACTTGGACAAATTGCATGACTAGTAATAAAGATTGAGATTTCTATTTTTGATCAATTTATTTTTTGTTGTTTTCATAGTTAATGTTTACCATTCCTTGCAATTTACTTTTAATGTCATTAAGCGTAAGGAGTATAATTAATCTCGAACATGTAAGTGTAACTTCTTGGTAACCCAGTAGTACTATCACGTGGTATGCCTAGTAGTGTAGTACTTGGTAATCCTAATAATAGTTTCACAAACTCCAAGGTGTGACCGAAAGATTAAGATCGACTTCTCATTACATAGGCTAGTTTAGATTTGTTTCACTGTTACTTAGATTTAGAAACTTTTACTTTCACTTCATGATTATTAGGAGCATAGTTGTTAATTCAACATCAATTATCATATACCTCACCATGATTTACATCATACACAATAATTTTACTAACTCACATGGAAATATAACGATCACAAACACTAACTAATTACTGGTATAATCACATTACCTTATCTATGGAATTCAACTGGGATTGCATGTGAACACTCATATCTTGGATGTTTGGGTGCTAGATACTCCATCACTCATCATTGGCATTGTTGCTGAGGATAAGTTAATGTTATACTAAGTAATTAATTTTCCAAAGTGTATTGTAATAGAACCCAACTCTAATCTTCACAACCTTAATAAAAAGCACATGTAACAAAAACAATCAGGAAACAATAACATGGCTTCACATAATGATCAACTATCACCTACCAAGAAAACAAGGAGTAGTGATAGAATTGCTGATGAAGAAGATTGGGGAATGCCAATGTAGACACATATTACTTATTCTCACACTGATCCATACTATCTAGACATCACCTTCATATTCCATTAGGATAGACAAATGAGGTGGAGAGATATGCAAAGTAACATAGTTCTACCTTTCGAACATGCAGCACTAAACATCCTATAAACTACTCGAAGAAGAATGGAATTGGACTAGATTCAAGAAGTATATCATGTGACTCAACACATGATCAAAACCTACATACCTACAAGGAAGTAGATAAAGAGGAATGTTGCTATGGAAATCAAACATTTTCATACCAAAGGAAAGTAAAACATATCTATTGTCACAGAAGAGCTTGATGTTGATCAGTTCATTTTGGAACAACTCCACCAAAACCATGAGGAGCCATCAAAGACACCTATCATTAGACTAGAAGAACCTATCAAAATCTAGCTTCACTCTACCTTGGTAGAGCCACACAAGGGGGAGGCAACTAACTCAAGATACAAGTGGGACTCTAGGTCAAGGGATCCTGCTAAGTCCTACAAGGAAACTCATAAGAGTCATGAAATGAGAATCAGTCGACACTCTTCTCCTACTACCTCCTATACTTCATCATGATCATTAGAGGATTATGATAAGAGATAACACAAGTACCGAGACTTTGATAGGAAAAAGAAAAGAGTTCATGATCATCATGATCAATACTCAAGGTACGTTGATTTAGAAGATGAGGAGTATGAAAGAAGGAGACATAAAGAGGAAAGAGATGATCAAGTAAGGCATGAGCATAGAAGGGGCCACTACTACCATAGAGCCTATGAACTTGATCATGATGATGAACCCCTTATGACAACCCGAAACATGATCAACATTCAGGAAGCAGTCTACATACCAACCAGACACTAGAGAGATAATTGAATCAAACAACAAGATATGAATAACATGCTCCAATTTGGAGGTTATAAAACTAATCCTCAAGTGATGAGCAGTGAGGTGCCCCTACACCCAACCATATGAATCACAAGCATTCATGCACAATCTAGTTAAATTCCATGGATGGGACTAGTTGTGATATCTAGATCATTATGTCTTGATCACAGTTCGTTGTCTTCCCACTTAGACTAGTGGTATCTTCATCACATATGATTTAGTCCAAAGTGAGGCATATGATAATTAATGTTGTTATCGCCTTATGCTACTCCTAATGATAATAGAAAAATTAATTATTTAATCTAATTAATAATGAAAAGTAAAGTCTAAACTAGCCTACGGGCAATGAGTGTCCATTCCTAGCTTGTCGTACATGTCCTGAACCCACGTATCCACTACTAGGATTACTAAGCAAATATGTGTTTATGCTTAAAACTAGTCACACTCATTCTACCAATTCATTAATATGCATGGAAATATAAATATTTGCTAAGTACATAAAAAGTAAATTGCATGGAAAGTAAATCTAATCTAAGTCAAAGTGTTGCAATGAATAAGAATTAATCTCGATCTTATTACAATTGATGGAATGTGTCTAGGTACAATACCACTCAAATAAGACTTCGTAAAACTAACTTAGATCCACTCTATGGGCACTCACTAACTATTCTCTAAGATTACAGAATAAAACTGCAAGAGTTTGGATACTCTACTAAAAAACTTATGTCCAAACCATGCACCCAAGCACTATATTTATAGGCCAACACACATGCCACGATATCGGATATCCAATATCAAAGCTAGGAAAAATATGATTCATCACTTAGCATCATCTTTAAGAATTCCACAATGGTTGTGTTCTTCAAAACATATAGAGTGATTAGCAGAAATTAAAGTTTCTTTCTAAAACACTTTTGAAGGAAGTTGAAAGCTGGTATAGGTCACTAGAACCTAAACCCATCAGATGCTAGAGTACCATGCTTGAAATTTTCAATGACAAATATTAGACATATTTATGAGTTTTGAACCTAAGAAAGCAAATCCAAAATTGGAAACAAGGAACTCATGAGACCCTTGATTCAGCAATGGGTAGATATTATTCACTATTACATAAATCCCCAGGCCATGGATTTTCATCAAAAGAATAGCTAAGGCACATCATAGATGGGCTAAGAAACAAAATGAGACCCTTGGGGTTTACACCTAAGAAAGACTATCAAAATTAACCACCCATCAAATTCAAAGACTCATTGATCAAGTGGCAAAAGAAGAAGGAGAACTCAAAAAAAGGGAATTAGCTAAAGAATACATCAGGGATCCATTAATTCAAAAAAGGGATGCATGGGTGTGTAATACCTAAGAGGAAGAAACCTTGGATCAAATCATTAGGAAAGAGATGCTACCAATTCAGAAATCTGTTGTCGATGTATTAGCACAAGTAGCGAAAATGTGGGATTCAGTAGATGAACGATGTATAATAACACTAAATATTATGGAGGAGAAAGTAGAATAAGCACTCAACAGAGGCAGAGATAAAAAGAAGAAGAAGGAATTTGGACAAAAGAGAAAAGTTTCTTTAATGGCTAGGGTACTCAGATACCAACTTCATAGATGATGAAGGATGCATCATCTACAAATATGAACATCCTAAGGGATGTTGTCTTGTCATGGTACATTTGCAAGAAACTGGGGCATATGCACTTAACCCACGATTTGTTCAAAAGAAAATGCCCAAAAAGTTACCTTATCCTCAAGGTAACCATAGATGACAACCTCAACCAATGTACTATCCTAATGAAGCCTTGTCGTAACTATAGGAGCACTACCATTAGAAGTGGCAGTAGCTACAATCATGGGTCATGCCACCACATCAACAATATCCATACTAACAACCTAGTCCTTACGAATACTATGTCTAGCATCTAGTCTCACTTGATCATTTAAATGTTCAAACCCCATAGTACTATCTAGCATAATACCATAGCTCGATGCCACCAAGGACTAATTCCAACTTATACATGCATCCACTAATAGTTGGACCTACTACTCAACACATTAGTCCTATGCCATTAGTGTCGTCTTTTATTATGTAGTGGAACTTTCCATCACAACCTTAGACAAAAAGTACTACAAGGGTAGTTAATATACATGCAAGAAAGGTTACTTATGAGTCTCAATCCAAGAAATGACTATTCTTTAGAACAAGCCCAAAGAAGACTCGGCAAATGGGAAACACGACTAACTCCACCCCATCCACATTGAGTGCTTCCAAATGCAATAAGCTTTCAACTTCATTAGGTTCAAACATCACAACTGTGATGCTAACATAAACAGTAATCCATTGGATCAAGGTAGGGACTCTTTCATAAAAAAGAACTAATCCAAGAAGTTCCTTAATTTATCTCCAAATAGTAGGACAAAAACCATGCAAATATTTATTAGAATATGGGTCTAGAGTAAATCTGATATCTCAAGACATCTACCAGGCTTGGAACCTCCCACCACTAAAGAAAAGTAACATCTATTTAGAGCTCGTAGAGTAGCCAATCATAGTTCCACTTAGACAAGAAGATGTGATTACCACCATCAGTGGCTAGTCCTACCTCACTGATTTTCTAGTAATTCATGTGAAGAGAAATAAGGGAGAGTTTTCAATTATCATGGAAAGAGCTTCACTTAGCATCGTGGATGATAAGCTTAGAATTCATGATTTATCCATGGACATTTCCAAGGAAGATGAAGCTAAAATCATAGACAAAGGATTCCATGTATCACATATAGTGATCATGGGTGCAACTGCATGCAAAGAATTTGGGCCATTAAATGAAAATAAACTAAGGCATGCAATCAACGTGTAGAAACAAGTTGTGTGCAAAATTACCTGTATGTAGCAGCCATCCAATAAGAGGGCACCCAATGGCTGATTACCAGTGAAGAAACCCAATCTAATAAATACATGGAACCAAAAAAAAGATATCATTCATAGCTACATGAAAAAAATAGATAAGCTGGAATAACTAAGGAAAAGACACTCTTACCCTTAGAATAATTAGAGAAAAGAAACAGACTAGGGACACTTGAAAATCCTAGACATAATAGAACTAGAACTTCTAGAATTGAAGGCCCTACTAGCAACATTAGAACACACATTTCTAAGTAATAAGAAGCCGGTAATTGTCAATGCCAACCTAGATAAGGAAAAAAAGGGCAATTACTAGAAGTGCTCAATAGATGACCTAAGTATTCATGTGGTCTATGATGAGATCACATAAATTGATCCATGAATTTTCCAACACTGGATCTACACTAATCCTACAGTCAAACTAAAATGTCAACCTCAATGATGACTTAATCCTAAACTCAAAGAGATAGTCAAGCAAGAATTGGAAAATTTGCTAAAGGTAGAATTCATTTATCCAATTGTAGATATTGGTATCGTTGGATGTAGAGGTACTTCACTACTCATCATTGATGTCGTTGCCAAGGATCTTTTAGTTGTTATGTGTGCCATCTAGGACTAGTGAAAATTTATTTAAATAGTTGAAACAAACCTTAGAATCATATCATACTTAAAAAATAACTACAAAAATTTCTAAAAGCACACTATGATTTTATTCTCTAACATAAAATGTCTTCTTCTCATAGGAGTGATCCTCCACGCAAGTTTGATCGAGTACATCAGTAGGTGCCCCAAAAATATCAAGTGGTATATGCTCATCCTCATGAGTATGTATTCAATTTTACCTTCATCCTACATTAGGATGAACAGGTGCAGTGGTGTGACATAGAGGGCAATATCGTGTTTCTACCCAATCGATCTGTTTCTACAATGCTCCAACAAATGCTTATACGATGGGGTCTCCAAGAACTTCATGCTCAGTATATTATGCAAGATACTAACACTAGGGATTATCATCCCACTAATGCACAACATCTCAGGGATTTCCAGTTAGAACAATGCCATGAATTTGCGAAGAGAAAAGGATTCAATGATTTTCCATTCCTACTGTACCAAAAAGATGGTGGGGAATCCTTCTCTAGGGGTTTCCTATTTAGCAAAATTCCTCTTTTTGACTTTGGTGAAAGAGGTAAAAACCAAAACCTACAATCCACGATCCATAATCTTGATTCTAGTAAAAATGGATACAATGACAAATAAGGATCTAAAGGGGCAAGTCAAGGTAGGGATGCAAATAGAAAACAAAATCATGATCATGGCCACGATCACCAAAGAGGGGGTAGTAAGCACTATGATGATGCTAGTCCTCCTTCCTGTTCACCTTCATCATCATCATCTTCTTCTTCTAGCTCTGACCATAACTGCAGAGGGTGTGACTATGATGAAGGTTACCAACTGATGAGTGGCGAGGTACCCCTACACTCAACCATAC
>MNCI01033270.1:1417-13350 GCA_015680685.1 Gnetum montanum
TCTTTTACTCAAAAATAGAAAATCATAAAAATGGAATGGACATCATTGTTGATCAATTTATCAAAGATAAAGTGGTACAAGTATATCACCATGGTGATGAAATTATGAGCATCAAACTTGTGCTTGGAAATGAGATCATCAACATGATTAGCATTTATGTTTCATAGATTGTCCTAGAAAATTTCATTAAGCATGATTCTTGAAATTTTATGGATCATATGATTTAAGAAATTCCATAGCAAGAAAGCATATACATTGAAGGAAACTTTAATGATCATGTTGGATCTATTAAAATGGAATATGACAGGATTCATGGAGGATATGGATTTGAAGAGCCTAATAATATGGAAGATTCAGCACTATAATTTATAGGTGCTTATTTCATGAAGAGAATAGAACATTTAATTACATAGAAGAGGGATATGGATAAAACACAAATTGATTATTACTTGTTGCACAAAAGAGATTTGACCATGTGGAAAGATTGCAAGGTCATATTTGGAGAGTGCCTTGTAACTCAACATTATGAATTTAGCCATAAAAGACTTCAAAGGTATTACAACAAAAGGGAATAAAAACATAAGATGGTGGAATTTGATGGAAGATAATGTCACCTTATTTAGAGAAAAATTTCTTTATGAAGGCACCTAGAATTAGGATTACTCTACAAATTTAATTTAGGACCAAATGAAAAGTTGCATTTAGAAAATTAGAAAGAATATTTTGAGAAAAAAAATCAAGAAAAAAAATCCTAAAGAAGTCATGGTGGTGGAGTGATGAACTGTAACATGCTATCCAAAAATAGAAAAAATGCTTTAAGGAATGAAAATAATAGCAATATTCAAAGCCACACATAAGTCCTTGGATAGATTTTATGAGAAATTATAACAAAGAAAGAAGAAAAATAGATTTATAAATTGGCAAAAATTGAAAATAAGAAATGTAAGAACATTAATCATGTTAGATGCATCAAGGAATTAAATAAAAGAATTTTGGTAAAAGACATTGAAATTCTAGATAGGTGGAAAATTTATTTTTAAGAATTATTAAATGAAGAATTCCTAAGAGAATATATCCAAGAATAAAAACAAAATTTTGGTTTGGTTAATGAAATTTCCTTCTTTGAGGTGTAGATAACCTTATCAAAGATGAAAAATTAAGAAGCTATTAGACCAAACAACATTTTAATAGAAGCTTAGAAAGCATTATGAGATACATGAGTTTCTTGATGATACAATTATTTAACAAAATTTTGAAGGATGGAAAAATGCCCAATAATTAGAGAAAAAGCTTTATTGCTCTCATTTATAAAAATAAAGGAGGCATTCAAAATTATGCAAACTATAGAAGGATCAAGTTAATAAGCTACACTATGAAGCTTTAGGAGAGAGTCATAGAGCAAAATCTTAGACTTGATTCAAAAATGTTAGAAAATCAATTTGAATTTATGCTAGGAAGTTCTACTATAGAGGCTATTTTCTTGATATGAACATTGATAGAGAAATTTAGAAAACATTAAAAAAAAATCTACATGTGATCTTTATTGTCTTCAAAAAAGCATATGAAAGAGCACCTACAGATATCATTTGATGGATCTTATAGGGGAAAAACATCCCTAATAAATATATTAAAATGATTTAGGACATGTATGAAGGAGCTACCACTAAAATTTGAACTAGTTTTGGAACAACATTTAATTTTTTAGTCATAGTAGGTCTACATCAAGGGTTTGTGCTTAGCTTATATTTTTCATTATTATGAATGAATTAATAAAGAAAATACAAGATGAAATATCTTGGTGTATGTTATTTGAAGATGATATTAAGTTGGTAGATACAACTTGAGAAAAGATTACTTCTAAAATGGAGAAGTGGAGACATGCTCTACAATGAAAAAGCTTAAAAATTAGTAGAAGTAAAATAGAATATATGGGATGCAATTTTAATAGTAGCATAAATAATGATAAAATGGAAGAGAAAATTCAAAGCAAAAAGGTTCTTTACTGCCAATAGTTTCATTACCTAGGATCAATCCTCCAATTAAATGATGAAATTGATAAAGATATAAGGAATAGAATTAAGGTAGGATGGTCAAAATGGAGATAGGCTAGTGGTGTTGTATGTGATAAGAAATACTAATAAAATAAAATGGAAAATTTTATGGAATAATAGCTAGGTTTGTTATCTTATATGGTATTGAATGTTAGGCAGTACAAAATAGGTATGAATAATAAATCAGTATGGTAGAAATGCAAATGCTTTAATGGATTTTGAATATTACTAGAAGAGATAAACCATATAATACAAACATTAGAGGAAGATTTGGAGTGGCTTATATTTTAGATAAGCTACAAGAATGATAACTTAGATGGTTAGAACATGTGCAAAGAAGATTAGAAAATATGCCTATAAACAAAGGTTGCTACATTACTATTCTAGGAAATCCACTAAAAGAAAGATTAAAGAAGCCATGGGAAAAATGATCATACATCATTTAAAGAAACTATAAATAAATAAATATCTAGCTTTCTTTAAAGTCAAATGATGAAAAATAACTCATGTAGCCAACCTCATTTTGTTAGGATAAGGCTAGGATGATGACCATGATTGATGAGCAGCAAGGTACCCTACACTCAACCATATGAATACGAGCATACACGCATGATCTGGTCAAATTCCAAGGACTAAGTGCTTATGCACTTTCACAGAACTTGAACGGGTTAGTCAATTGTTATCTTCCCAAGCTTACTTGTATAGCATGATTGTATAGTTAGGTAAACTTGAGGTATATGATTTTTATATATTTTCTGATGTTTTATGTCCTAGTGCTACAAAGGGAGAAGTGAACTAATTAAGTAAATAATTTAATTTAACTAATCAACTATGCTCTAACTAGTCCGAACACCAGCATCCGTTCCCACTTGTCGTACACATCCTGAACTAGTGCAACACTACTGGGATTAGCATATGCTAATCGTTACTAGGTTACCAAGTGTTCCATGCATGCTTGAAGTGGTCATACTAAGTGTGCTTACTTGGGAGAGTTAACAAGGTGAGAGAGAGAACATTAATTAACTAAGGAAAGTATTAAATAACTGTAAATAACATTAAATAAGCTATTCTGAATGCTGTAAGGTTTATCACAAAGTTTATTTTTATTTTCGACCACAAGGTGTGCTCAGGTACACAATGCTCAAATAAAAATCCGTTCACTTTATGACTCCTATTGCAAGCACTTAGAAATAATTTTGACTCTGAGGAAGGAAAACTACAAGAGTTTGGGTAAGGGACTAAGACTAACTATGAAAACTAAGTGCACCCACCTCTTATTTATAGGCAATGGGGTAGGTCTCGACATCAAATGCTCGATATCACTTGGTGAGCTCCAATATCATGGATGCGGTATCATGGCCCCGATATCATGGTTCATCATACCCCCATGATTGAATGAAAAATCGTCCTCAAGTTTCTTACAAAATATTGGGAAGGTATGGGATTATTGACTGAATGACAACTGATGGTGATGTGGAATGACAGACTCAAAGCGCCTGGGGAACGGATCGACAAATATATTATAACATTGGTGTTCATGTCCATTGTGGTGAACACTATACATAGATGACATCCAAGCCTTCATTTGATAGCTTGAAGAGAGAGAGAAAGAGAAAAGAAAATGAGACGCGTTGCTGCTGATGTCGGAATTGTGCACTTCGTTGTTTATCCATAGCCATGTGATGAAGTGTGTTCCTTGCATAACTACTCCCACTCTAGTCCATCTTAAGTGCTCCCCTTCTATCCTAGTTCATTGTTCATGTGATCGTCATCTGCACACACAACATAGTCATGAATTAGCAAGGATAGAGAAGATACAGTGTAGTTGATACCTTGGTCCAATATGAAGTACCTTGGCTGGGTTGTGGTATGGTAGATACTAGGTTAGAGGTTTATGATTGATAAATACCCAAGGTGTAGGGGTAAGATAGGTCTGGAATGGAAAAATTTGTGACAGGGTCCCCATGACCAATAGCGAACCTCTGGTAGCAAGAAGATGTAAAAACTAAAGGAATAAGAAAGATGAGAGAAATAACATCGGTGAAGCCAATAAAATGGATGTCATGGATGGGGATGAAACGAGAAATGGTTTATTGCAAAAATGTTTAAGGGAAAGAACTTAACGATTGTACCATAAAAGAATGTCAATGGGTCCTCCCCAAAGTAGGCTTATGCCTTTTATGCCCTGATAGATCCACAAACCAAAGAATCTGTAGGCTCTAGGAATGATGTATGGAATAATGATTAAGAACTTACCCATAAGAAGTTACCAAAGATGAACAATGGCTCAACCAAGATATAGACTGATCATAAAACTAGCAATGAGGTGGAATATGGGAAGAAATATGGAAGGAGAGGAGAAAATAGAATGGAATCCCAAGAGCAAGGTTGTGTAAAGTCCCTTGTGTATTATATGATTATGGTGATTGAATAGAATTCATTCCAAATCCAAATTCAACAAATCACATTCAGTGACCTTGCATCAATACATTTGACCAACCTATCCTCTTGAAGTATCAAGAATGCATTCATAGAGTCACCACCATTTCAAGGAGAGAAAGATAGAGCAATAGGAAGCAAGAAAGGGCCTTAGTTAGAGGGAACCTTTAGGCATGGGTAACATGTCTTTCTAGTGCCATAACCAGTGCTTGTAGCCCATATCTTGTTATTATGTCTAAGGGGTGTTCTTTGAATTCTCACCCATTTTTTTGATGTGAGAACCACACCATGCAAAGACTTATTTAATTCATTCGACTTCCTAATGTTTGGTCAATGACAAAATGGTAGAAAACCCATGAAAAGTATCGAAGTACCCAAGAGAATAGCCAGCACAAGTGTGTCAAATCCCCTTGAAGTCACACCCTTTTCAACCATTGAGTCCTTCCTTGGTTTGAAGAATACCAAGTCACTAATTCATTAATAAGTTTATTTAGAAAAAGGGACAGTACATTTCCAAGACAAGGGAGACCATAGAGTTGAATGGAGGAATGGATGACATGGACTCATTGCCTATTTTATCAAAAGAACCATATCTTAGTATCAAAATTGAAAATCAAAGGTAAAAACCCAACATTAACAATCAACACCATTATAGTACAATCCACCATCAAGAGCACTTATTGTATGACGAATGAAAGCAAATAGTAAAAAATGTGAATGATGGTGTAAAAAAAAAGTAAAATTGAAAAGATGTGTAAAAAAAATGTGTAAAAAAAAATACAAAAAGATCTGAGGGCTTAGAATGGTTAGCATTGGTGGCCATCTCCCCCATGACTGAGTGTTCTAGGCTCAATCTGAAACAACGAGCAGGGTTGTCCACCAACAGAGGTAGTATTGGTATTGGCTGTTCTAGGCTCATGGAAAGGTTTGGTTTGTTGGATGTTGACCAACAATTTCTTATTCAGGCTCTCAGGTTTGTAAATCATCATAGCCCCTGAAGGAAAAGTTGCATGAATAATATAAGGTCCTTCCCATAGTGTTTGAAACTTAGTGTGTTGTGGCACGTGTGTGGGTTTCCAATAAAGAACCTTATCTCTTAGTTGGTATTTAACTTTTCTAATTTTTAGGTCATGATGTTGTTTATTAAAGGCCTTGTGTAATTCATTAGATGACAGGGTAGCTAATCGGTTTTCATCTAGCAAGTTAAGGTTCATCAACCACTCTTTCTGTGTTAGATTAAGGTCAAGGTTGAGATTGCATGTCATGGATAGTGTACAGAGCTCTACTTGAATAGGAAGTGTTGGAAGTTTACCATACACTAACTCATAGGGAGAGTAGCCTATAGGGAGTTTTCATGTAGAGTGGTATGCCCAAAGAGCATCATTCAATTTGGTGCTCTAGTCTCGCTTATTTGCTAATGGTTCATGTCAATATTTTCATAATCTTCCTATTGGTGACCTCGGCTTGATCGTTTGTTTGAGGATGATATGGTGTAGTCAATTTATGCTTGACTCCCAAGCATTGCATCAATTTTCAGAAAGTCTCACCTGTAAAGTGTGTACCATTGTACAAAATAAGTGCACAAGGCATACCAAACCTATTTACGATTTGTTGTTGAATAAATTATGTAGTGGTAGATGATGTATAGTCCATAATAGCAACTACTTCTGCTCACTTTGTGAAATAGTTAATAGCAACAACAATGTAGGCTTTTCCATTGGAAATTGGTGTAATAGGCCCCATAAAAGCAATTCCCCATATGTTAAAGGGTTCTAAAGGTTGAATCCATTGTTGTGAACCCTTCATCCTAGTAGTCATTCCCCCATCATGTTGGCAGTGCTCACAAGATTGGATAAAATGATGAGCATCCTAGAACAATATAGGCCAATAATATCTTGCAAGTAGGATTTTAATGGCTATTCATCTCCTTGCGTAATGACCCCCACAAGGGCTTTCATGAGTGTATTGGAGAACTCGTAATTGATCTACATCAGGAACACATCATCGAACCAAGCCATCAGGACATACCTTATAAATGTGCTTGTTAATTTCCATGAAATATTTAGCTCGATATAGAAACTGTTGTTTCTTTTTAACATCTAACTCTTATGGTGTTTCTTGTGTAAGGAGATAGGTAAGAATGCTACTATACTAGTTTATTTCCATTGTTAATTGATTATTTACTACACTTGCAAAGAGGAATTCATTAGGAAAGTGATCAAAAAGTGGATATTCATCCTCTTTGTCATCCCATCTCAACCGAGATAAATGATCAATAACAACGTTCTTGGTGCCTTTACGATCTATCATCGTAAGATTGAACTCTTGTAAGATTACGAGCCATCATAAGATGTGAGGGCTCACCATTGGTTTATTCAGTAGGAACCAAATTGCACTATGGTTTGTATGTACAAATACCTTATAGCCTAATACATAGTGCCTAAACTTATCTAGTGCAAACACCATAGCCATTAACTTCTTTTCTATTGGTGTAGTTAAGTTGTGCACCAATAATACTTTAACTCATGCAGTGAATGTAATAGGGTCATTTCTAGTCATCTAACTGCATGAGTATGGCTCCTAAGGCAAAGTTGGATGCATCAATCATTATGTGGAATGGTCTGAACCAATCAGGAGCTTGTAGAATGGGCGTTTCTACAAGCTTCTACTTCAAGGTTTGGAAAGCTAGTTCACATTCTTTGGTCCATTCAAAAGGTATGTCATTTTTCGTTAATTTGACCAACGGTTTTGCAACCTTTGAAAAGTTCTCTATGAATCTTCTATAATAGCCAGTGTGTCCAAGGAATGATCAGATATCTTTTACTATTTCAAGTTGATGTGTGATTCCTTGGATGACTTTGATCTTTTCGGGGTCTACCTCTATCCCTGTTTGTGAAATCTTATGTTCTAATACTATGCCTTCTTGGACCATCAAATGGATTTTTGGCTAGTTGAGCCTTAAATTGGTTTCAACATATTGTTTTAATAATTGCTCTAATCGGTCTAATGCTTAATTGAAGTCTACTCCATAGGTGGAGAAATCATCCATGAAGACCTCTACACCATTCCCTATTTGCTGCTAAAAGATACTTAGAACCAAACATTGAAACATTGTAGGAGCATTGCACAAGACAAACGACATATGTTTGTATGTAAATGTCCCCCAGGGACTTGTGAACGTGGTCTTAGCTTGGTCTTCTAGTGCTATTTGGATTTGGTTGTATCCAATGTACCCATCCAGAAAACTATAGTAGCGATGCCCTGTAATGGTGTCTAAGACTTGGTTGATGAATGGCAATGGAAAGTTATCTTTGAATGTTGCCATGTTTAGTAGCCTAAAGTCTATACACACCTTCCATTTACCTCCCTTTTTGGACATAATGACTAAGGGACTAACCCATTCACTATCAGTAATGGGATAGATGAACCCAACTTTTAGAAGTTGTTCAATTTCTTCTTTAACCACTTGCTTTAGCTTTAGGTTCAATCACCTCTGCAGTTGTCATCGAGGCTTCATGGAGGAGTCAGTGTAAATCCTATGTTGGCATATCCTAGGGTCTATTCCAGTTAATTTGGGATATGAGCAAGTAAAGGCTTTTGACCATTTGTTCATCATTTTTAGTAGTCTCTCTTTTTTTTTGAGGAGTGAGCTTAGCATTAATAATTACTGATTTTCCATTTTTTGAGAAATGTGTACTCCATACTGATGGACAATGATTTTAACTCAAGGGGCTCTTACTTAAAGTCATCAGGGATTTCCAACTTCCCCTAGTTGATACTTTCAATGTCAAAATGTGGAAGTTGGTGATGGACTTGGTCTAATGTATCTATGCTATCAATGAAGTGTAATTCAAACCCTCAGTTGGTTCCATGCATATAGTTGAGTTTCTCTCTTGGTCAGTTGTCAACCACTGGGTGCCTTCCTATCTTGTGGCTACCACATACAAGCACCTTTATATGTTAGTTATGTGTGCATACTGGTTGCATGCAGGCAACGTTACACGTTGTACGAACCAAGACTTTTGCACTTAATTACACCCTGTGTCATTGTATGCGATGCATGAAACGTTTTTCTTCTCTAACTTTCCAAACATATTTTCCTTTGATATCTCTAGGGAAAGATTACATATTTTTAGGCGTGCATCAATTGTGCTTAGCCATGCTCTTCCCATTATGATTGGGAAGTCCCCCTTTCTATTGTTAACTTGAATCACTAGGAAGTCGGATGGATACGACCACCCAAAACAGTGGTGACGATGTCCTCCACTAGTCCTAATGGGGCAGTGATGGATTGGTTAGCTAGCTCTAAATGTATGTTATTCTTTTTCAGTGGAGGTAGGTTCCAGGCTTTATACATTTTTGTAGAGATTAAGTTGACAACAGAACCTGAATCTAAAAGAGCTTTGTAAGGTTCATTTCCAATGATTTGTAAATATATAAGAGGACTTCCAGGATCAAAGAATTTCCTAGGAAGATGGCCAGCCTTAATCCAATCAGTAATGGCATGCATCAACATGATCATGTGCATTGCATGTGGCCTTTGGTTTGAAGGGAGTTTCAAAGTTTTTAATGATAGTGAGGCCTTTGGAGAGTTAGCCACTTGTGACTGCAAGGACTTGGTTAGACTGTCGATCCTAAAGAAAGGTCTCTTTTTTACATGGTTGTCCAAACCAACATTAGGGTGAGGATGGACAGCCCTTGTAGCATTATGTTGCTATGGCTAGGCAGGGAGCTCACCTTGCATGGCTAGAATAAGTGGTAATGTAGTTAAGGGTGAAAGAGATGAAGCTGGATGAGAAGGATGGTATGTTTGTGGAACATCACCCCTAGGAGAAGGAGTTCTATAATACTCATGGGCTTGGTAGTGAGGTTGGGGGGTGACTTGACCAGTAGAGTCATGTGGAGAGATCGGCTACTGCATGTAGTATCCATACAGGTTGGGTTGATGGTAAGGGTACTATTGATGTGGTGGTGGCAATCCTCATGATTATGGGTGTTGCCACTATTAATACTGCTTATTTGGTTGTGGTGGAGTTCCACTTGGATAATATATCAAGGATTGGTGGAACTGCCTTGGGTTACCTTGGGGATAAGGTAACCTTTGGGGTGTTTACCTTCTGTTTAATTGTGGGTTGAGTGCATACATCCCAGACTCTTGTAGATGTGAGATTATAGGGCAACATCCCTTAGGATGGTCATATTGGCATATCTCACATCCACCGTCATTGTCTGTATTTGAATCCACAACCTCTTTGATGATGGACACTTTGCCCTTACCTTTGTTACGTGCATATTCAACTTCTCTCTTTTTTCTCCTTTCTTGATCACTACTTTCCTTTCTAGACTCCTCTAATATTTTGAGAATTATTTGAAATCTATTATCTAGGGATTCCCACATTTGGTCCACCTTTGTCGATACTTTCAATGCAAGTTTTTAAATGGGCAAGGTTTTCCTATTCACCATCTCTTCAAGTGGTGACTCTTCTTCATCCTCACAAAATCTAACTCCCTTCTTTCAGAGGGAAGGATCTCTATTATATTCTTCTACACTCTTTCTTTTCTTTAACTCACCTTCCTCTTTAGCAACTTGCTCCAACAATCTTTGTACCTGATGGACCCTGAGCTCAAATAGCCTTCCTTTGGCATAAGTCCCAAGGGTTCTTCGTGTTTCATGCCTAAGCCCATCTATGAGATGGTGTAGTTGTTCCCTTTGCGAGTAACCATGGCCTAGGCAACGATGTAACAATGCATAATATTAGCCCATGGAAGCATCCAAGGGTTTGTGTCCTCCTTGTTTCCATCCTTGGATTTTCTTCTGTAGGTTGGACACTCATGAGTACATCTGATAATTATCATTGAATAGTTCTAACATGGTACTCCATTGGTGAATGGATTCTAGTTCTAAGGATCAATACCAGCTTTCTGCTTCCTTGATCAATGTCCATGGAAACAACTTGAGTTTTTGCCACTCATTTTCTATGTTTTACAAGGCACATGCATCATGAAATGCTTGCAAATGATTTTGAGGATTTGCGTTGTATCCTCCTTCAAATTGTGGGATATTGTTCATGTATAATCTTTTGATCCTGCTATCTTTTTGGTGCCTTTTTGGGATTCTAATAGCCTCAGTTATATCTAGCATACTTTAGGTAGCGAGTAGGGGTTCATCGTGATCATACTGTCTATGACATCTATGATGCCTATGTTGTTCCCTACTCTCACTCCTTTCATGATGAGTTTCTCTAGAATGCCCTCGTCCCCTTTCTTGGCTACTTTGTCTATGATTCCTATTTCACTTACCATTATCCTCAGGGTCTTTTCCTTTACAACTGTGTCTATATCTTGAAGGAGAGGATGAAGGAGATGATAAGGATAAAGAAGAAGGAGGTCCGTCACCATGATGGTACCTTCTTCCTTCTCTTTGGTGGTTGTGGCTTTGATTGTGGTTACAATCAGAATGTCCATCTTTGTCATGTGTTTGTGTTCCTTTTTCAAACCCTTTGTGTCCATTGGTATCAAAATCCAGGTTATGGATAGTTGAGTGAATATTTTGATACACCACCCCTTGACCGAAGTCAATGGGAGGAACATCATTGTATTTGAGACTTCCTGAGGTAGGTTCACCACCCTCATTTTCACCTATGACATACGGGAAATTCTGAGAGAACTTCTCCTTCATGGATTCATAAGGTCTCTCCTATTGTAGATCCCTTTGATGTTATGCCTCCATGGGTCAATACTCTCTCAAGTTGTGATCATGCATAACATACTTTGCCTGTAAGTGTTGCATACCAATTCGTGTGAGAGCACGAAGAAGCATGCTCAGGACTAAGCGATTGGGAGGTAACACTATGTTACCTTCTAAATTACACCAATGTAGTTGTTCATCCTGGTAGAGGATAAAGGTAAAGTTTGGTATATACTCATCGGGATGAACGTATACCACATGAAACTTTTGGGTGACTAACAGATCATCATGTGTACTACGCCTCCGATTGTTCCCTGTATCAGACCTAGGCAGTGAAACACTCTCTTAAGAAGAAGGAGACATAATTGTCTATTTAGTGTGCAATACTTTTTGTCTCAATAATTGTAAGATGACCAACCCTAAGGGTTCGTTCCAACAATGGGAAGATTTCCTAAGTCCTAGCTAGCACACAAACAACAAAGTCCCCGAAAACTGTGCTAATGATGAGTGGCAGGGTATCCCTCTATTGAACCATAAGAATACAAGCATACACACATGATCCAGTCAAATTCCAAGGACTAAGTGCTTATGCCCTTTCATAGAACCTAGACAAGTTAGTTAATCGTTGTCTTCCCAAGCTTACTTGTATAGCACAATTGTATGCTTAGGTAAACTTGAGGTATATGATTTTTATATATTTTTTGATGTTTTATGTCCTGGTGCTACAAAGGGAGAAGTGAACTACTTAAGTAACT